>CM067377.1:5189409-5789409 GCA_034510155.1 Eucriotettix oculatus | reverse complement strand
TGGGGAACTCCCGATGTTACAGCGCCTGAATCCGAAAATTGTTCCCCGATTTTGACTTTTTGCGATCTGTCGCTTAAGAATTTTTCTACCCATAGTAACAGTCTTTTATCTATACCTGTTTTATTTAATTTATCCAATAGGATATCATGAGGTACTACATCAAATGCCTTAGCGAAGTCTATGATAATCCCATCTATTCTACCCCATTATCTACTTCATCTGCTAACTCCTGAAATAGATTTATCATTTGGCTTTCTCACGAGTACCCTTCCCGAAACCCATGCTGACCATTAAAAAACCACCCTTTTCTATCGAGTTCAGATCTAACGTAGGCTGCTAATAAGTGCTCCATAATCTTACACACTACTGAAGTAAGACTGATGGGTCTATAGTTTATGACGTCTGTTCTTTTACCAGATTTATAAATTGGTATAATAATAGCTGTTTTCCAATCCGCCGGAAGAGCCGAATTATTAATTGATACGTTGAAAATTCTTTGTAAATAAGGAATTATTGCCTCCCCACCAAGTTTTAATAATTCTGTGGATATATCATCTGGACCCCGTGACTTGTTGTTTTTTAATTTACGTAATTTTTGTCCAATTGCTTTCGCCTTGATCTCAAAAAGTACCGCACTTCCATCATTTTCCTCTAATTGAAATTTGTTAGCACTAACGTTAAATACTGAAATAAAGTATGAATTTAGTAGATTTGCCTTTTCCCTATCCGATGTTACCTTGTAGCCGTTATTCTCCAAGACCACCACTGAATCATTGTTTTGCTTCCGCTTGCGAACGAATTTGTAAAGTTTCCCCCAGTTGTTCTGATGGCTACCGCTTATTATTTTGCATAAGAATTTCTCTTGCGCCCTTTTCTTTTCTATAACTAATAATTTTAATAAACCTTTGAAGTTTTGGGAATTTGCAGTATTTAATTTTCTACGGGCATACGCGTGCCTTACGCGCCTTTTTAACTGTTTTATATATCTAGTGTAGTATTCTGGATCGTTATTTATTTTTAATATTTTCTGTGGAACGAACCTATTTCTAGCTTCCTTTATTATGTATTTGAAATTATTCCAAATGATATCTATATTTTCCCCCACTAAGGAAACGTGCTTATTTAATGTACGAGTTTTCCTGATTCCATTTAACTGTGTGACTCTTCTTGCTGGTTATTTCGTCGGGATGGAGTGGAGTGAAAAGGAAAACGTTAAAAAACCTGACGCTTTAAATATCGGTTGTCACATGTTCACCATGAGATTATTGACTAATTACATACTGTACTGGACTAAGTCAAAGATGTATTCGGAGATCGCCTGCAACACAGCAGGTTTTATAATTAATATTCTGTATGAACCTGGCAAAAACACAACGTAATGCTATTTTATGATTGCTTAAAATATTTTTACTATATTTCAGATTACCATTAAAATTCAAAATTTATATACAAGAGATTTACTGGTTATACTTGTTATTTTTAGTTTATATGTAATATATTACGAGACACGCGCATGTTTGTTCGTATCGGATAATTTTTGGCGTTTAAATATTTGCTATCTCTTATTGCCTAATGGTTTTAAAATTCTTTATATAATTGTGAAGTATTTTATTTACTTGTGCGTCGATATTCCAGTCACTTTATAATTCATTAAATCTCAAAAGACGTACAGTGTATAGTGTTATTTATTTTGAAAGTCTATCGCAGATTTCATACGGAATGCACCATAACTATGTTTCTTAAAATTAAGTGTCTTAATCTCCCACGTGCAGCTGATATTAAATTTATTTATGAATTACACGATAATGTGATCAATATTTATATATTTTTTTCGTAATTTAATGATTACAAAATAAATGAAATTGCTACAAAGTTTGATAATATTCATTTGTTTTACTTGAAAATAAAATGTCAACGTTTCGTCTTCCAATTTTTGACTTCTTCCGGTGATGCAAAATAAATTATCTTAATTTTGAGAATAAATTTCTGTTTGGTAGACGCTTTCGTGGTTGAGAGTTAGTTCGTTGACGCTATTTGGGAATCGTCGACATTGAATTCAAAAATAAGATTTGTAATTTACATAACAAGAAATTATGACAATAAATTTTGAAAATATTTTGAACATAAAACAGACGTTTCGACCATCCATTGTGGTCCTTAGGTTCAAAAATTTATACACATTTTCTTTTAAGTTTCTTATACGGGTAGTTAATTCTTCATATGTATTTATTCATAAATGTTAATTGTTCCTATTAAAATTTACACACAAACAATATTTCTTAATGTCAATAATTAATCAAACTGTATGAGTACAACTATTGTTTGAAGTTCATGTACCCAGTTATGTATCGCTTCGCACATAAGTTGGCACTCTTGTAAGCCATTCACAAGGCTGTGGTATATTATGTCAAATACGTGACTGTGTGCACAGTAGTGATTATAGGTTGGTCTGGGAATGACTCTTTTTACACACATGCCAGCTACGCTGCGTAAGCTCTGCTCAGCTGGAACGCTTTTCACATCACTTTTTAACCTGGCTAATTCTCAGACAACGCAATAGTATTGCACAACCCCAAATCACTGCTCTTCTATCTCAAAAGCTGGGTTATTACTTGTGTTCCTTTGATTATACCTCGTTCAAATCACAACTGAAAAAATATTTACACTATATAAATAAAAATTTTAACTCTCAGAATATCATCTTGGGCTCATTAAAGAAGAAAAGTAATATAATTCCTGTTTGACTTCCATTTGTCTAAGTAGATAACAATATACTGATCAGAAAACTGTAATTTTATGGAACTACAGAAATTATTTAGTTAAAGCGAAAAGTAACGTCCTCCATATTGTTTGCTTTTCCCCTATTCTGTTTAGAACTTCCTCGTTTGTGATTCTATCCACCCATCTGATTTTCAGCATTCGCCTATAACACCACACTTCAAAGACTTCTATTCTTTTCCTCTCCTTAACTATCGTCCAGGTTTCGCACCCATATAACACCATGCTCCATACGAACATTTTTAGCAACAATTTCCTAATATTCACATTTATATTACCCGTAAGTAAATCCCTCTTTTTGCCCAAAGCCTTCCTTGCCTGTACTATTCTACCCTTTATGTCTACTATACTTCTACCATCCCTAGTTATTACGCTTTCGAAGTAGCAGAATTCCTTAACTTCCGTCAAAATATCACTTCCCAATCTAACACCCTTTGTTATCCCAATGTTTCCCATACTACACTCCACTACCTTGCCATTTATTATGGTTTCCAAGTCTTCTTCTGACTCTCCTAATACTACATTATCGTTGGCAAAGCGTAAGGTTTTTATTTCTTCTCCTTGCAGTATGATTCCTTTTCCATATTCAGTTAAACAGCATGCACAACAGACTGCATCCTTACTCCTTTCCGATTTCTGCTTTCTTTACATGATCTTCTATTCCATATACTGCTGCCTGACTTCTGTAGAGGTTATGTACAAGCCTCCTTTATCGATATTTTATTCCAGTGCTCTTCAAAATTCTTAATAGTGTGTTCCAGTTAACGTTATCAGGTTTTTCTAAATCTACAAATGCCACGAACGTAGGCTGGTTATTTCTTATTCTGTCTTCTAAAATTAATCACAAGTCAATATTGCTTCTCTTGTCCCTATATTCTTCCTAAAACCAAACTGATCTTCTCCTAATTCGCATCCTGTTTCACGTTCCCTTCTCCTATATACTACTTTCGTTAATATTTGGCATGCATGTGATACTAAACTAATTGTTCTGTGCTGTTCGCATCTATCAGCCGCAGTCTTCTTCGGTATGGTATAATTATGTTTTTACTAAATTCTCCTGGTATTCTTCTTGTTTCGTATATTTCGCAAACTATCCCGAACAGCCGTGATACTGCTTCTTCACCCGATATTCTTATCAACTCTGCTGGAATGTTATTAATTCCTGGCTCTTTACCATTACTCAGGTCTTACAGCGCCCTATCAAACTCTGACCTTAAAATTTTGTACCCCAACTCTTCATTATCCACCTTCTCCTCTTCTTCTATTACTGACTGATCTAGATTTCCACCATGATACAGCTCTTCTAGATAGTCCTTCCACCTTTCTGATTTTTCTTTTTTGTCCATAATTGGTTTCCCATCCGCACTCCTGATGTTCTTGCTAATATTTTTCCTCTCGCCGAATGTTTCTTTGATTTTCCTATGAAATTTTCTACTGATTTGCATTTCTTTTGTAACCAAGGCTTTTTGGCTGATTTACACTTCCAATCTATCTCATTCTTCAAGCATCTGTACTGCTCTTTACCATTACCAATGGAAAGGTAACAATGAAGTATTCTTAAGGTCAAACATTAAGTTTAGAGGATGCAGATATAAAGGATCGCGTTCAATATGTATTTACTTTAGTGCCGAAATTGTTGTGAGCACTTCCTCATTACAATTGCGGGCTACCGTTTTCTCTTAATACTGCTTGAATTCTTCTAGCATGGATTCTATCAGATGGTTGTAGGTGCTAACAGGAATTTTGAGACAAAACTGATGAAATTCACTTTCAATTTGATTAACTGGATCCATTTGCGTGAGGGCCCCTTAGATCTCATCCCACAAATTCTCAATTCGATTGAGATCTGGTGATTACAGGGACGAACGAAACAAGGTGAAGTCTCCGTCATGCTCTTAGAATCATCTGAGGACAATGACAGCTTTATGACAAGGAGCATTGTTCTGCTGGAAGTATCCATCCCAGGCAGGGAGTACTTGATCGGCGATAATACTTAAATTCCCTTGGGCATTCAGACGTTCTTTCACAGGAACCAAAGGATATACACGATGGCACGAAAACATCCCCTAAACCATAATATAGCTACCATTAACTTTATGTGTTGTGGCAATGCAGTTAGGTTCCGTGCTTTTGTGTTGATTCCTCCATATTAGAACCTTTGAAAACGCGGTTCATCAGACCACATGACCTTTCAGTCTACTGTCCAATCCTTCAGCTGAAGACGTCTGCTCTTGTTCAAGGCAGACAGTAGATGCTTTCGAACAGTTCGTCAGTTTCCGTACCGCATATGCGCATATGGTGTAATGTGCAGTGAACTCGTATACTTCACGAGTGCAGCCGTTTTCCTGATACTGGTTCCGGTTCTTCGAACGCATACGATCATCCCGCATTCTAACTCAGTTAAACCACGACTTTTCCCCATATATTCACTAAAGCTCAGTACCACTGATGATTCACTTCTCCTACACTCCCATTTTATACCTCTAGCGATAAAACTGTGACGCTGTCGGTGGTCAACATAATTTGGCTAATCCGTATAAACCAGCTCCCTCGGATCTTTTTCTTGACGAATTAATTTATTTATGATAAATACGCATTGATCTTCTCAAAATTCAAATTACGCGATCCGCTAATACTCGTGAGTACGTGAGCCGTGCATAAGAGACACAGGGACCTAGGCTTTGATTCATTGTGGGGTTTATTTGATATCAAACGTTAACATTTAAAATACATTTCGAAAATCAAAAGGCATCTACAATTTACACCCATCAGATCAGTCACGTATACGTATACAACCACTCAGTACAACGAACAGTCGGCAAATATTTTTACCTCAAAGCCATCAACTACCTCCGAGTTATCTCAAAACTCTCCTATGGAGTTTTCATTTTTTAATTAATTTATTATCTTCAAAAATATATTCGTAACTATCTGGGGATCCGGAGTTTCCCAGGATTTTATTTATATTAACATAAATAAACCGACATCGAAAACGTCACAATATGAACCTCAAATATACTCCCAGTATTTCGAGAGAGTCAAAAATACTCCCGGTACAATAGCAGTAATTAATATATTTATATAGTTAAATTTTTACATAAATCACATTGAAGGTAATAATGTAACACAGCGACTTGCCTTACACCAAATTAGATAGTTTCCTTGCTATTTTCATATTAGCAATTACTAAATTTTCAATTTTACCTGACGCGAGAAATAAAATCAATTTATCACTTAATGTATACATCGAATCGACGATCCAAAGAAGTTCATTTTTCTCAGCCTGCTGCAACAATAAATAGTAAGTGGGGTGAATGATATAGGACTAATAAATATAAGTTGGTTTACGCGTCAATTCCAAGAAATATTCACATAGAATTAATATTTTTATTTATATTCATATTATATTAAAATCTTCTACAATATATTGAAATTAAATATGCACGAATATTTCAATTAAATCTCCTCTTTTTAAACCCATAAATTTTCATTGAAATTCCTTGAGCCGTTTCGGAGCCTATTCGAGAAAAACATACGGACAGACACTTCAATTTTATTTATTGGTATAGATTAAATAAAACAATGTGATCATCAATTGTAATATATTTTGCGTATTCTTTAATCTGTGAAATACGAAACTGCGACAGAAATATCTTTTTTATAAAGAATGAATCAGTAATGTTCGTATTACAACTGATCCTCCGACCTTGAGCCTCGACGAGACAAGTCGGGCCGACAACAGGGTAGATGTGAAAGGCCTGTTTCGAGGATAATGTAATTTCCGTTAGTAAAAAATCATTTAATTTGTTTATTAAATATTAAGAAAAGGAAACGAAGAAAATTTTATATAATTTTATATAAAAATATTATTTTATATTAATATTGAGCGATCCTTCCTTCGAGAATATTAACAAATTAATGCGTGAATTTATGGATTAATTTTTGGAAGGAAATAACGACGTACGACTCAACAAAAAAACATTTTGGTTAAGGCAGACTCAATGTTTTTGTGGAAGTGTTACGACTTTACGATTATAGTATGCGGCAAGAAAATTACTAATGGCAGTAAAAGGAAAATGTAGGTCATGAAACGTTGGTACCCTCCAATGATTCTCTCAGCTGTTCCAAGTCATCATTATTTAAGGGTAGGCATATGCATGAAAATGTCCTCTGAACGCAATTGCGGGCGTCACAATCCATTATAAATTACTTAAATTTTAACACAAAATCGTGTATATATATATATATATATATTGTAGCGCAGTAGAACCCGGCCCAATTTTTATTCCTATTTCGGCAAGACCATGTCGCTGGCCGGGCGCCGAAGTGGCGGATGGATAAATGTACCTGAGTGCGGAGTTAACGGTAAGCTTGTTTTTCGCTAAGTGGCCGTTCACCTGTCGTATCGTCATCAAAAATCTTCCGCGCGTGATGGAGAACTTACGATGATTGGCAGACAAGCGTCACGTGAGAGATTTTTATCACTTGGAGGGGGCAGAGATACGAAGTGACCTAGGAAGGTGAAGAGCGGAGAAATGGTCAGTATAACGTAAGACATTGACAAGTGGAGGAAGACAGTATAAATTATGGTCTGATCAGTCGAGGAAGCAGCGGAAAAGTATACTATGTTTTGACAAGTTGTGGAAGCAGCGAAGAAAGGTGTTAACAACAAGGGAAGTAGGAGGAAAAATCTGAGTTTTCTTCAATTCCAGCAGCACGACTATGCTATTATCTACCGGCCGCTTCATGTTCAACTAGAAGGAAGTTCCAGTTGCATTTGCATCGAGACGCACACGAATACAAAACAGGTTCGTCAACGAACGGAATATCTGCTACACGTGGTCATCCAAACAATAATTACCCCTGAGAATTTTAGAAACCGTTCCCCTTTAATTCTTTATATTTGGACTTGTTATCTTCTCGCAAGACCCATGTAAAATTATTGTGTTTTCTTTTAATAAATGTACACATAAAACATCCAAAACTTAAATTAATTTAATAATTAATTAATATCCCCCTATAATTTATAATATATTATAAATATACTTAAATTCAGTAATAATATCGTTGAAAGTATATATATATATACTTTAATTCAAAAATATAACTTGTGATTTATTAACATTATATTTCATGTTTTTAATTAATTTCTGTAATATTGTATTCGGTAGGCATATATATTTTTTTAAAATTTACGATATTTTGCATTGATAATAAAACATTTGCTTAGTGAAGACTGTGTAGCGCGGTAGAACCCGGTCCAATTTTTTCCTATCTATGGAATGTTAAATTGCATAAATATTTAGGCATGAGCATGTCGTCAGGGAGAAGGGGTTTTTCCAAGAGCTTACTTGGCGGCGCGGAATCCAAACAAAAAGACAGCGGTTGACGCTTAGGCTATAAAGCTCAGACACCTCGTCGCCGGTTTCGGAATTTCCTAATCTGAGAATTTGGTGACCGGGTGGCGTGTGTTCCCCAAATGTAACAAGGGATATTATTGGAGGATATCCATCCCTGCCATCTTGGTGATAGGGACTAAGCTTTAAAAGAGGCCAGCGGAGACATTTTGAGAGAGATTGAGAGCAGAGTGGTGGAGAGAGGAGATTGGTGGCGAGAGCAGACTGATGGTGGAGAATGAATTAGACAGATTGGCAGTGTAAAGTATGATGTGAGGATTGATAGGTGGAGGAGAGTGTGAGGCGTGTTTGATGATTGGAGGAAGGAGAGTGTAGGGTGAGACATTAACAAGTGGAGGAAGATAGCGTAAATTACGGACTAATCCCTTAGAGGAGGCAGCGGAGAGATGTACCATCTTTTGATCAGTCAAGGAAGCAATGAAGAAAGATTTTAACGACGACGGAAGAAGGAGGAAAAAGCTGATATTCCGGCAGCACGACATTGTGCTATTGTCTACCGGCCGCTTCAGAGTTCCACAACAAGGAAGTTCCAGTGATATCTGCAGCAAGGCGCATGTGCAAACAACTCAGGTTTTTCAACAAACGGAAAATCTGCTATACGTGGTCTCCCAAACAATAATTACCCCTGAGAACTTTCAATTCTTTATTTTTGTACATGATATATACACTCCGGACCCATTTTAAAATTATTGTGTTTTCAGTTAATAAATGTACATATTAAAACCTTAATTATTAAATTCTTTAAATAACTAATAATATCCCTCCATCATTTACAACTGTTGTATGATATATTTTGAAGGCAATGAACATGTTAAGTCTTCAAAAAATAATGATTTAATTTGTTGGGTGGTTTCAGCCTACTAGGCCATTTTAAACCTCAATTAAATGTACTTTTTACATACAATTTATTATCGCCCGTGACGTGCAACTTTAAAAATATTCCAATTAGTCTAAAAACTAATATAATTTGTACATTTAATTCTGGCTTAAAATTTCTTTTCCTTTTATCAGATATAATAAAATGGTATGAGAGAATTTATTAATATTTATTTTTATTTATTTATATTGCTTCCTAAGAAATAAAATTTTACAATGCTTAAGTACTGATAGAAAAAAATTGGAAATGAAATAAAACTTATATGTACGCGTAATATAATTTTGAATATAATACAATATTTTCCATCATTATGAATTAATGGATGATTTCATTAACTGAAATTAAGCTTACAATTGTTGCAACTTGCTTTATTCATAAAACTGTAGATGTAAATTAAAATATAACAGGAATTTTTTTTATAAGTACCTCATTAAAATGGTTTAGTGTTTGTAGTATGAAATTTTTATTGATCAATTTCTTGACAATTGTGCTAATTTAAACAATATAGATTTGTAATTGAATTCAGAGTCCAACTTAAGTAATTAATTTTACTTATTTATCTAATGAATAAGAATGTCCACAAACTTTTGATTTATATACTCATATATCTTGGATATGCATTTCTCAATTTCAACATAATGACAGAGAAGAGAAAACTTACCGATTTAGAGTATGAGCTATTGATTTCTGAAGTAATCTAATGTTCGCATAGGCATTGTCGTGTATTCGAAGGACTTATTTTCGTCATCTCTTAAATTTCTACTCCTATATATGGGATGAAGTCCAAACTTACTCTTGCCTTGCGTTTCCATAAAAGGCTACTATTGTCACTGAACAAGAGAAGCTTTGATACTTCACTGGACGACTCCATGACGGGGAATGCAGGACGAGGTAGTGCGCGCAGTACTGAACAGGGGGAGTTGGACAAGCCCGATCAAGGGTTCTTTATAGCTCACTACTCTGCCGCAGTCCAACTGCTCGCCGCTCTCCGCTTTTATCGTGCCCGAGGCGTTAGACCGGGATACCCTTTCTTTTACTCGATAGTGCTAGAGTTTTGTAACTTGGGGCGGAACATTGCCACTAGTCAATGAAGTTTTGACTCCACCTAATGAACGAACGTCGACCTCCTGTGTTCTACTGGCTAGTGTGGCTGCCTCACAATCCAGGGAACCTGGATTGTGCATGTTTGTGCAGCGAACACCGAAATTAAGACTGCTGGAAATTCGATATGCTAACCACGTGTCTCTCCAAATTCGGAATGTGTCATGCAAGATGACAGTCCGCAGTCGACCCGGTAGGCCCAAGGCCTCAATGAGCTGTAGAGCCGAAGAACTAGAATTGAATGAACTCTTGTTTTAGCGTCTTAAAACTGTGCCTTTATAATTTTTGCAGCGTTTCGACTGAAAGTATGTCACAAAACTCCTCGCTTTTAACTCTTTATTGGTATATATTCATAAACTAGGTGTCTTTAGCTGCATTTAAGTTACGTATAAGGTTTATATCTACCTGTATTAAGGCTCGGTGAAAAACCTTAAACTTAGACTAGCTTAGGGGTGGAACGGGATACAGAAAAGTGTTATGTTTTTCGCAATCGGTCCGTACAATCATCAAGACGTATTACGCATCTGATCCCCTTTACCTCACGACGAACATAGATTCCTTACTGTTCGAAACGGAGTAATTTTTCTCTTTCTCTACTTTCTTACTCTAATTTCTTTCTTGCTGCCCTTTCCTGCTGGACGTATCTCTGCGTCTCTATATCTCTAACCTGTTGATTGTTTCTTCTGATATCCTTCTATCCGATTCGCTTCTCATCTATCTTTCTCTCTTTCTTTACTAAGACCGTGGAATTCCCGAAAAAACTCAATAATGACATTAACCATGGTAGAAATATAAAGGTATGTCATTGCGCAGGTACATACACGCCTCCTTCGCGCGTGACGTCACACCGGACGCAAGCCCAAGCCTTTGACTCTGGAAACTGTGACATTTCCATATATTTTCCTGACTTGACGCTCTCATTTCTTTCATAGAACAAATATTTCATGTCTTATCTTGTTTCTTGGCATGTAATTGTACCGTTCTTTTCGTATAGTACATAAAACATATTACTTTAAGAAAACTAATTGTACTTGCCCCGGCGTAAATATATGCAGAAACGACAAAAACATATTTGATGTTTATAGTACCACTACCATTATTATAAGAATAGGACGAGTTAACATTTTTGTAATGTTATGTATTATTGAGACGGTCGCCAATAAACGCTTATAGAGGGAAGGAACATGTTCCAGTATTTTCTCCCGTCATTCGAGTACAATTCCAGCACGACATCACGAAATATTGCAAATATTATAATAATTTGTCTAAAAAATAAATATTTGGAAAAGATAGATTATTCGTTTATTACAGCAGAATACCGTGAATGAAAATAGTTATATTGTATCAAAACAGGAAATCATTGCAAAATATTTTACTTTATAAATTTTGATACTCAATTGAGAAATATATAACAACGGGAATTCCATCACTTTCTTCTCTTGTATTACCTTGGTTAGTAAGGCATTGTTTTCATCCTTATCAGAAGTTCTCTTCAACTTGTTCAGTTGCTATTGTAATTTTTCTTTCTCCTTATAGAGGTCCCGATATTTTTCCCGTGCTTTTATTTTATCTTGTAATTGATTTTTTGTTAGTTTTAAATCATCAGGATTGCTCTCAATGCATACTGTCCCTGCACGAAGTTGATTTTCCAACACATTATCTTTTGCATCTTTACACGATTGTGGTGTAGTTGGTCCACTAATTTGTGCCTCTTGCTTTCAATAAGTTTAACTGAATTTATCTTTCCAGAAATGCCAGGCAGCTTTTGATTTTGAATTTCGCCTACTCTATGATGTGTTAGTTTTTGACGCAGTGTTATTTGGACACTATCCTCAGAAATGTGTACCGAACACATGCGGACTGAAAAAAGACAATTTCGAATATGTGTAGAAGCATATTTCTACATAATTATAGTTTATGATAACCGTTCTTTACATTATTCATATCGTTTCTACGGCAACCATTTTTCCACGTTCCATATAAGTTAGCATCTTTCAGAACTGAAAAATAGTTGACGCTCGTTCCTTTTTCTGTAACTATTTGTGCAACCAAAAACAGCGCATGACGGCAACGTGTCTTCTTTAAATAAATATGCACACAGTGTTCAACGTAAAACAGTTTCCATCAACCAACAAGCAACCAATACAACAAAAAATCCCGAAAGAAAATCTTGAGCGCATTCCTCACAGTCCTGGACAATCCCGAGCAGCTTGCGTCCCGTGTCACGTGATGCGCAGAGGAAAACCAAATTACGTGCGACATCTGTCTCATCTTTCACCACCGCCGATTCACGCCAATCTCTACAATTCCGTTAACTCAACAAATAAACACGCTTCAATGTATATCCTCGTCAAATGATATTAGCTAACCATTGTCAACAGACTTCAAAACCAGGTATTCTTTGGCTCGTTGTTCGTTCCACAGCTTTTGGCTTCATGTGAATAAAATTGCAATTCAGGGTCCACTTTTCTATCCATTACTCAAACTAGAATACCCACCTCTTTAATATGAGGAGATATTTGTTTTAAATATCATTAACGTCTTCCAAAATGCTAATGCTCTCTGCTCTTGAGTATCCAGTCATTTCTATTATTTTTATCGTGTTGTGACATACACTGATATTTACTTTCGTTTAGCATCATTTTTATATTCTCCAAGTGAATTATTAGTTCAGTTATGATTAATTATTTAATAGTAATACAGCTAATTTATTTTCACTCATAGATAATGAGACATTGTCGATGATGAAATAATACTTAATGTCATTTTTTAAAATCCTTATTACAAATAGCATAATTACGAGACATTTTCTCCCGTAAAACTTATGGGTAATTTAGATGATGCCCATTCACCTCTTCTGTTGTTTAGCCAAATTTTCATTGCGATTTACTTTCCTGAAATTTATTACTTCTGTTTCTTTAGTATATACGTATACTTTTCAAAGCGTATATTTCTGTTGATATATTCTAATGGAAAACATAAGTAACCGTCTAGTTAAACTTTAAAAGAAGGTGTTCAGAGACAGGCTAGCTAATAAAACATAGACATCATCTTCAGTAGAGAAACAACAAATGCTACATGCATTGGTAAAGTTCGCAGGAGATAGGCGGAATCGTAATCTACAAAGGAGTGCAAGTTCCAGTAGCTATAACATTGAACGTGGCCGAAGTTTAAATTAGTTTTCTGAAAGTGGATAAGAGAGGGGGACAACCAGAGTGAGGATATGTGGAGAATTTGAACAGATATCGATCGATGATGGCAGTTCCGAGGGAAGAGAAGTCCACATGTAGTTCCCGTTGGGAAGAAGTGCAATTTACCACCCTCCTGCAGACATGACGTCGGCAACTCGGTACCTACTTACATCACGCTTTCCTCAGTTAAAATGCGACTATCATGACGCAGGATTCTTATTCAATACTGCCTAAGTCTGTTCCTTGGCCTTGTTATAACTAAGTTAAAATCCGATATAAAACGATATATAATGAATTGCACTCAGTCTTCAGACATCGGACTGATCAATTCATCTACTCGATCTTTGTTCTTCTGTTATTGTAATACTGAACAATAATAACAAATCTTCTTTCTGCCTCATTGGAAGTGAAGTCTGATTCACTGCAGCCAGCACTCCTTTGATGCAATATCCTCCCATGATTGTTGGCATGAGTACGCTTTAAAAAGAGCCCCGAGACGTAAATGTCGTTGTTGTCGTTTGTACGGAAGTGTGTTTGACACTTTCCTGTTTTTTAAATCCGCATAACGAACCGTAATGCCTTCCATGCTTTCCTAGGCACATGCTCTATTGGATGTTCTCAGCCCATATTACTGCTCAAGTATATACCCAAATACTTGCAGTTACTTTCTTGCACTATTTCATTACCGCTGAGCTTATAATTAAGTACTATTTCAACGTGACACCTACAAAAGCTTATTGGCTGTCGGTCTCGTATAAATTCCCTAAGCCATAAAACTACTCGACTATCAATCCCCATTTTGGAAGTTTTCTATAATAATATTGGACGCCCGTGAGAGACCCAAAATTATCATAGAATTATATTCCATTTTATGTATTGTTGGGCCAAGTTTATTTCTTTTTTCAATTCCTCTCAGAGGGAGACTGTCTCAATATAACCTATAAATTTTCTGTACGTAGTTGAATTTTGACTTATATAAAAATAAATTATATTTTAGTTATTTACTTATTAGTAAATTGTAAATTTTTCTAAGAATTATATATTTCAACCCAAAAAAGTTAATTGTGCACCATTAAACACAGTCGATATGTTTTATAATAACTAAGTAAATTGTAGACTGTTTGTTAACATTTTTCGTGAAATAGTGATCATAATAACGAGTTACAACATTATTTTAAAATACTTTTAAGTTATTGCCACGTTAATATTATTTCTAAATGAAATAAAATAGACCATAAATATCATTCTTAATAAACATGTTAATATTTTAAAGATAAATTTTAATGACTATTTAATTATTACATCTAAATTGAAACTTAAAACTCATACAACTTTTGAATAAAATAAAATCTTTGAACTTGGTTTACACCTAAACTTAGATCACAATTCACATTTTCTTTTGACATGTTTCATAGTTTATAAACCCAACGAATTACTTTGTAATCAGATTTTTTACAATAACTATTGTCGGAACACTGGGGTCATTCGCTTCACGTGCTTCAGATTTTTAAATTACAAAAGCGGGCCGTACGAATAGTATCTGGTGCGGAGTTGAATACCACTTGCAAACCTTTGTTTCGCAAACTTGGAATTTTAACTTTGCCTTGTACGTATATTCTGTAAATTTTAAAATTTGTATGGAGCAACATCAATCTATATGATCTAAACGGTTCAAGCCATTCGTACAACACAAGAAATCTCTCTCAGCTCCGTGTTGAAAAACATCGTCTAAGTCTTTTTGAAACAAGCATTCACAATTCCGGTATAAATCTATACAATAATCTCCCGGAAGAAATAAAAACTTTAAAAGATCAAAAATTATTTATTAAGAGTTGAAAATATCTGTTAATGAATGGAGCGTATTATTCACTGAAAGAGATCGTAGATAGGAAGGAATAAAAAAATTTGCTGCTGTCTTAATTTTTTTACAACTCTACTCTACTAGAATTTAAATGCTGACTTATTTTCTTTTTCATGTTCGACGGGAACCTACGCACGATCTTCTGCTGCCTCCTCCGTCGACTGAAAATAGAAAATTGAATTTTATCTTTCCTCTTTTTGTCCTTAAATTCCTAGTTGTAGAATCTTGTATATTTCTTGTAATATTAAATTTGACTTATCCTATTTCCTCAAACGAGGACTAATGGATTTGAATAATAAAAATAAAAAACAATGGGACGAGCAAGATGCCTACCTACTTATCAGACCATTGTTGCCTGATATCGACTAATCACAGCTGTTGTCAACAGTGATGCCAAACTATCTAAAAGTTAGGAATTTATAACCTAAATTTTAACATAAATACACAATTTGAAAACATAAATAGAGATATAATTTTTACCGGCGATAGTTATCTACAAATTACCATACACATTTTATACTTTTCAAAATAAGCATTTTTTCCTTACTCAATATAGATCGCAGCACTGTAGTACGTTTGACAACATTTATCCCTTTCCTTGACACTCTTCGAGAGCTCTTTACTCCTTTCCTGTAACTGGATGTGAGCAACGTATATTTGTTGAGTTCCGGATAGAAAGATTTTACTACAGCTGATAACCTGACAAAAGCTACAGATATTCAGGACTTGGAAATTATATGAGTGATTTCGGACATTCAATCACGCAACCGTACTAGTTGTCTGTGAGATTGTGTTAGTACACCGACATTTTACTCCGAATTTCTCAAACCTACAACGAGACGAACCATAATCAATATCTTGGTGTGCATTCATCCATACCGTGAAGTGTGGACCGACTTGTGATTTCTACTGGCCACGACAGCGACTTCTACAGAGCCATCCCTTGGTTCTGAACTGGTCGGCAAAACTTCTGGGGAAATAGTGGTAGATATCGCGAGTCTTCCCTGCCGCTTTGCGTCGCTTCTACCACCGCGGACCTGCTAGCTTCCGTCGAGGCGATCTCGGAGGCACATGCATATATAAGAACACTTTTTATCATTTTCCTTATCTAAACATCAAGACTGTGGAATCAGATAGTAATTCGTTGTTTTATTTAAACTAAATTTGACTTTAACAACGGATTGAAAGTGTAAAAACGCTCTTTATTAACCAACATTTTATTTGTGTGTGATTAACAAGCCATTACTTGATCATTTAAGGACAACGGATAATGTAAATAGATTGTCTTTATAGATGTGTATTCAAAAAAAGTGTTGAGAGAAGGAGGATTAATTATGTGTAACTTATAACATTTATGTGAACTCAACTGAAATTACTATTTTTAGATGAATAGGACTTTATGCTTTTCGAACGACGTGTGCAAAGGCGGACCAATAGTGGAGACCCAATCCACACACGTATTTTATTCTTGTATAATTTTGGCGAACAGAGAAATTTAATTTATGTAAAAATATTCATTTAAAATTCTTTTACTGTTTTCACTTTCAACAGTCTTATGTTCTTCAAATCCATCTTCTTCGTGTTTGTGTAATTAGAATAAATATTGTATTGTATAATTGATAATATTATACCTTAAATTTCCTCTCCCGACATCAGAACTCCTCTTTTGCAATATTCAACCGTAACAACTCCGAAACCGGAAGTGTGCTACCTGACTGAAATAGCCGACGATTACAATATCGCCACTGCGTCACATGTGTTTTTTGGCAATGTGTCCTATCCATTCTTGACCCAAAAATAGAATTTCTATCTCTAATTTTCTGAAATAACCTTCTATTTTCAATATCCTTTCTCAAATTTTCTAAAGAAAGAAAAATTCCCATAATTTTTTCCATTTTTTATATTTATCGCATTTTTTTTGCAAATATTACTCTTACTTATCATTGTAATTATCATATTCAGTACATCCAATTGTCGCGATCAACAGATGGCATCTTTATGTATTTCACATTCTATCTCAAGAATGATTAAAATTAATTTTCTGCGCATTATTGATATATTTTTATATATCTTTGAACAAAGGCTCCGCCCAATTTCGATTGCAGCGACATCAATTTATTATTTTCTTAACGTTCTTTTAATTATCCAACCATTTTACTTATACCAATCGACGTAGGAAACTATATCATAATTTACTCTCTAATTTATTTTCCCTGAATTCGTTCTATTCTCTTAGAATTTGCATTTTTAGAAGTTTAATCATCCTTAATTTTTATCCTCACTATTTTTAATCCGAGGATATCACTTCGTCTCGAAGCGCCGAAGGAGAGATACGTTAGTCGCTTAGTTCCAGAAATTCTCTATGAGAAGTCCGAGCTTGACTTAGTCTGCACTGAGTCCGAGGACTGTTCACCAATCGGTTGTTACCCAAGCTAGCACTGAGCATCCAACACCCCGGCACGTTCGTGTCATCGCGGAATCCAACCAGATCTCCAGGGACTTCAACGCCCATGTTTGTGACGACTCAGGTGATTTCTTGCGAAGGGCCCTTCTACTACTCAGGTAAACTCGTTCCTGAACATTTTATGAATTTGAATTTTACTGACAACTTGTGTATATTTTGTTCAAGTCATCTGTGGTCAACGCGTATAAACGGATACGAGTAATGGCAGCGATAAGCTGTTCGAACTTGAAGGGTGTAAAAAGTAACACCATTTTTACCATTTCTTCTATCATAGACTGTCGAGCATATTATTGTTAGTAAAGTCGCATTTGACAACTTCTTATTTCACGTAAATTCTCTCTCCCTGACAATTTCGTTTTATGAAAATATTATTGAAGTCACGAAAAATCTTCAAATATAGCAAAACTGTGAATGGGTCGAAAATCTCCAATTAATGTCTGTATTTTATACTTTGCTCCACCTTCGTCTGTCTGAATAGGGTCGAAAGTTGGATCCTTCTTAGCCAAGTGGGAGAAGAACTTGCATTTTTCTAGGTGACAAATTAAAGCCCTTACGTGGCGGCGCAAGTTAGCCGTTCAGACTGCGAAAGTGGCCCAGAATCTTCAGGCGTGAAAAGGATGGCTATCGGGAATTATTATTTTTATTTCCTTCGGTGACTGGTCCCGGACCTTTTCCACGTCCAGCTCCTTCTTAATTATTGCCGCAAGTATACTTTTTTATTATTTTCGCTGACTGCGCACGTGCAGGTTACTCTTAGTTTACTTCCTGTTGACAAGTGTCGAATTCACACCTACAGGGTGTGCCCTGTTGGTCTTCCTTTCGAAAATATTTTACCCAATGGCAGTAATGGTACAGGATTCCCGTCTTTCGTCTGGCTGTATGTATCAACTCAATTGGATGTTAGAATTAACAAATCGCGTTCATTATTGCTCTATCGTTGGATTGGTAAGCCGCCTTGCCCGTTACTTAAGATTAGTTATATATATACAATAATAATAATAATAAAGCTCAATAAACCAATATAATTAGGATAATTAAATAGTTTAGGTGGCAATTAAATCTACATGAGTTAAAACAGCTTCTTTATCAGTTTTTATTTTATTATTATATATTGAACTATATTACATTTCGTCTCTCATTTGAGACAGGTATAAAAATTTAGCTGTTCATTGCACCTCACTCTATAATCCTTCGGCCGAAGGAGTCATGGAGTGAGGTTCCATGAACAGCTAAATTCTTATACCTAGAGAAATTATTCATCCCAGAGATGTGGGTGCAAACACACACCACAAACTGCTTCGCTTAAAACTCTCATTGAGAATATTATTCGTGAAGATCGACCTAATGCAATAAAAATTTTCCCTTGAACTAGAAATATTAAATAAAGAAATAATATCAATATCAATAAAGCAACTACACTCGTCTGAGAAAAATAAATTGTTAATTTAATTGCATTCAGTTCGCACTCTTGCTTTCAGAATGATGAATAGTATCAATTTTTCAAATAAAATTTTGAATTTAGTCAAGGCACGGAAGGAAAACTTGTATAGCTGAATGAACTGATAATTCTACATATTTTATGAATACGAGCTGATACACAATACTTTGTTATGAACAGTGAAGAATATTTTGTTTGTTTCACTACCTCGAAAATAATTTGTGGGGTCTGGCTAAAAACACAACAAAAAGTCTTCTTGGTATCAGGTATAAAAAAAACTTTATTGTTGGGACAAGTTAAGTAATATTCTTGTGCATTATGTTGAGAAATAGTGAAAGTCTCATTTTATATAAAAAAATACACCTTTTTTTCTAGATCAATTTATCTCTTTAACTATTGAATTTCTCTCGTATGTAATTTCATATATGAAACTAAAATTGAATGCAAACGAAACTAAGTTTTAAATGTTTGTCGTGTTTTTTTTCGTGCATTATGAATATTTCACTGGACTGTGAAGGAAATTATTTCTCAGAGAGGAATGGACTGAGCACGCAGGATTTGATTTACAGCTCTGTTATTGAAGCCCGCGCCCTCAGAGACCTTTGAGTTTTCAGACTTTCCCTCTGCGGTTGTTGAACTCAGAACGAAACCCTCATGATTTATGGATGCAGTTGGGAACTAGAGAGTAGGGTGAAAGTGACGTTCAATTACAACAGCGACGAGAATAAAATGTTTTTATGTGACACAGTCGTTCCGTAAAAATTATCACTGACTTCCCTATAATGTTGCATTTAGATTATGTGGAAAGAATATTGCAGCAATATCCGCAAAAAATTTATCTTTTTGATACAAGAATCATACACACGTTTTAAAATTATGTAGGAGGTTCTAACACTTAGCGCAATTATAACCTTTTTTATTATTTTCCAGACTAAGTAATATACTCTATTGTTTTACGGGTATGCACCAGTACCTCTACAAAGTTGGTAAAAGTTGTTTGTTTCTTTAGTAATAAACTTCTCAAATTTTAATAATAATTTTTTATAATTACTTGCTATATCAGTATTATTAACATAAGAATGTAAACAAATCAATTAAATGAATCAAAAGTGGTAATAGTGCATACACTTTTTTCTTTGAATCAAATAATATTAAAAGGTTGCATTTTGACGTCTGATTTTTTTGACCACTTTCAGACTTTATCCTTAAAACAATTTAGTGGTACATTTTTGGTGGATCCCCGGGAAGACTTTTTTTTTGAAAATTTTGTACATTTGTGTTGTTTTATAAATATAGTGTATTAGAAAAAGAAACTTGATGGTGATAATTTGGACAATAACCTGAAGAAGGTACAAATAAGTACCAAAACGTTGTTTTCTCCTTTTTGGAAATTATTTTAAGAATAAAGTCTGAAAGTTGTAAAACAATTATCTATTATTAAATCATATTCACTAACTTGCAAAGCATAACTAATCTCCAAATAAATTAATGTGTTTTATTTAAACTTTAAATGGAATTTTGATTTCGGTTATTAAATATTTCCAGTAGTCTTTTGTTGAGTGAATTGGACACGTCAAGATTACCATTAAATACAGAAACATAAAATACATTAAATGAAAAACAAACATAAGGAGAGCTATACAAGATATTAAAACTACAAATAATAAACAACAAAAAGGGAAATTATTTAAAACAGAGAAGTAAATGGCTGAAATGAATCTGTAAGTTGACATGGAATTATTTGTAATGTAAACTAAACGTATCATTGTAACGGTTTCCTCGTTTAGATTTGGATTTATTGTTGCTTCCATTAGTCCTTAATTGACGGAGTAAGAAACGTCATACATTGCTAATAACAAATAATTTTAAGAACAAAATAAAGTACATAATAATTTAAATATAATCTTAAAATAACTAAATAAAATAATAAGTATGTAGTTCCTTATTGTATTATGGCATGTGGTCCATAGTGGAGCTTCTTGAATCGTTCTATTAAGGAGAGTGTTTCAAAAAAAGGAAAAAAATTGTAACTAATTACCATACATTCTTTTATTATTATTAAATTTCAATGATGTAATTTTGATATAACGAGATTCTTTCTATAACAGGACATTCGTGGGCTGCTAAAATATATTAGTGGCAAGCTAAGCAAAATAGCAAATAAACAACCCATTACTGTTATTGTTCGCAGAAGTTAACTCTACTTCAGTTATGTTTTCTTTATTAATTATTTAGAACATAATTAACCTGTTTTCTAGTACATCTATAACAGGCCTTATCTTCACAAACTTGAAAAATTGTGATACAAAAATTCTTCTATTATTATTATTTTTACAGTAATACTAACTAACTAAAACCTAGATCACTTATGGTTGTATACAGAAGGGAAGAAAGAACGGGCACTCTATATGAAGGGAGAGGAAGACTATGGTAAGTAGTAGCTGCTTCCTTCCTTTTTATGCAGTGAATGGGATTTGCAAACCAAGATATTACAATTTATTTCTTTATTTTTTCATTTACATTTTACATCAAATTTGTAAGCACTTACCTGTAGAGGGTCTGAAGAGCGGACTGTATTATGCAGAGCATAACATAAGTTCTACCAGTAATACTGCGTGGAGACGCAGGAGGTCAACCAATGCTCTATTCTTGTCTCCTGGGCTTTCCCTTGGGGGCAAGAGACAGCCTTTCAATGTTTTACATCCTCCTCCCTTCCTGCGTCTCCACTTCTCTAGCACGGGTTGTACTTCCAGCTCCGGAATTCCTGTTTCCCTCATTTTCCGACATCCAGGAGATGAGGGTTTAAGCTGGCTTCGTCATGTGTATTTTTTATTTCTACTTATACAGCCATTTTGATGCGTAAATGTCGGGAATTTTGTTCTTGTCTGTTACATGATGTGTTTATGTTCCTGGGATTACCAGTCCAGGAGAGAGGAGTGACAGTTTATCTGTCTGTCACAACAACTTTGAGGGACCCAAAGGTATGATAATTGAGTTTTGAAGAGAGATCGAAGGTGGGAAGAGAGGCGTCATAGCTGAGGTGACACAACACGTCCCTGTTCCTGCATGTGCCTGGGCACAAACTACGGACAACGCACCGAGATTTCCACCCATTCCCTTTTTACTTCGCGTGGTTGTGACTACAATGACCGGACGTGCCGCTGAATATTATAATTCAGGATAGTTGTAAATATTTCTGTTTTGCTTAGAGTAGTATATGTTTAAGTGAGTATTAATGAGAGCAACATTTAATGATTGTGGAGCCGTGCGACTAAGCTGGGTCCGTAACTGGTAAATTAAATTGTTTGAATTTTTAAATATTCTTTAATTATTAAATAAACCTTCCCCTTCCACAATAATTAATTAAAGTCAAGACCCCTGAGAGTCTCATGCTCGGCTCAACAACTCATTGCGACGTGAAAGGATCCGAGGGAGAGAGAGGGGAGCGTTACAGTATAAGCCTTCATCCTCGATATTTTATTCTTGTGTTCTTCAAAATCCTTAATAGTGTAATTTACTTCCTATTATCAAACGCTTTTTCTAAATCTACAAATGCCATGAATGTAGGCCTGTTTTTTTTCTTATCCTGTCTTCTCTAATTAGACGAAGTCATTATTTTCTCTCTTGTCCCTAGATTCTTCCTAAACCCAAATTAATCTTCTACTAACTCGAATTCTATTTTTCGTTCTATCCTCCTATATATTATTTTCGTTAATATTTTGCACGCATGAGATACTAAACTAATTGTCCTGTGCTGTTCGCATCTATCTGCCCCAGTCTTCTTCAGTATGGGTATAATTATATTTTTACTAAAATCTTTTAGTATTCTACTTGCTTCGTAGACTTTGCAAATTATCCTGAACAGCCATGATATTGCTTTTTGGCCCGATAATTATATCAACTCCGCTATAATTTCCTAGAGCTTTACAATTGCTCAGAACTGTCAGCGCCCTATCAAACTTCAACCTTAAAATTTGTCCTCAAGCTCTTCATCATCAGCCTCCTCTTCTTCTATTCCTGACTGATCTAGATTTCCACCATGATACAGCTATTCCAGATATTCCTTCCATCTTTCTACCTTTTCTACTTTATGAGGAATTGGTTTCCCATCGGCTAATATTTTTCCTCTCTCCTAATGTTTCTTTATTTTTTAAAAGCTGTGTCTATTTTCCCTTTCACCGTGAAATCGTCAACACATTTCCATTTCTCCTTGAAGCGTCTGTACTGCTATTTACCATTTTCATCTCTCGCGTTTTTATATTTACGCTTTTCCTTCTCCACCTTACCCTTTCCTTAGGCCATTTTATCATTTCCCAATATGTAGGAAACAATTCTTCCTTCGGATGTGTGCAATCCAGTTGGTCTTGGAGATCATTATTATTGCTTTTTTTTCTTAGAACGTTTTCATTTCCATTATTTCGGTGCTATTGATTTTTTTAATAATTTGTTCTGCTTCGTCGTGTATCAATACTTTGCTGCTATTTTTTTACGTCTATTTGAATGTACATGTTTCTCATCCATCTAATGCAGCTAGTGTAACGCGTATAAAATTTCGGATTATGTACTGTTTTATTCAGATAAATTAATTTAACAATATTAAGCTTTTGTGCAAAATTTCGTAGAGAACAGTGGTGAGGTATTCGCAAGGCATGCACCCGTCCGGGGAAAACCCCGGAAAGACAAACAAAGCCATCACTTGTAGCCACCGAAAAAAACCAGTATTGTTAGGGTGGCCCCTCCCAAAATTTGAATTTTTGGAGAGGAAGGGTAGGAACGCCAACCCTATTGGAGGACCTGGGGAAAATAGAAAAAGCAGGAAGACGAATCACGTTTTAGAAGAGGTGAGTTCGAGGTGCAGAGGATCTCGGTAAGACATTCGGAAAAGAGAGTTGGAGGTGAGAGGACAGCATGAGAAAACGAGCTGAGAGGAGAAGCGACCTGGCTGCAAGGACAACAAGGAAACTACACCAAAATTTGAGCCTTTGTGTTAAACCCAGGACTGCTGGTCAACAAGGAAACTTGGGAAAGACGCCTGTAAAGTAAGGAACCAAGGCAATAATCTGTCCCTCTGCTATGTGTATAAACACGTAATACAGCCCTGAGTGAAAGTAGATTGTATTTACTAAGTCTCTTGCAATAATATTTCTGGTTAGGGCTCAGCTAGGAAAATCAAATTCATTAAATTTAAATATTGTAATCTCGTTAAATATTGTAGGTTTTTAAGGATAAAAACTGTTTAAATTTCAAAGTAGATATTTATTAGCGCCCATCCATATAAATATAAGTAACTTTTAATATATTTATAAATAATAAAATCCACGTCACAGTAGTTATCAGCTTCTTCCGCAATTTGCTTGTCCGTAAGGTTGTAATATGCATTTTATTACAATTATATTTATTTAGAGCAAGCTATTTAATTTATTCAAAGTTACTTTATTTTTTTACTTGTTACACTAATACTTTATTAATTTACAAAACTTGGCTCACCACCAAGCCAATAAATGTATGAAAAAAGTGTCTGCTCTGTGCTGTAAACAGCGGTTATGTTTTGGAAATGATTTACCGTTTTCGCGACGTCTGCAAGTTTGGCGGCAAATAAGTCTTAGATACAGGCTGGGGAGGCAATAAATCAGCTAGTGACGTCGGTGCAGTATGCTTCACAGAATGACCTGCTCAAAGAGTACCATTTAAATCTTAATCGTGGCGAAACTCACTTCTCTTCAGGGAGTCTGCGTGAATCTTTTCATGCACCTTAAGAAGGCAGAGCCCCATAGGGTCATAACTACACCATCTGGTCAGAATTCTAATTTATGTCTTATCAAACGTGGCTAGGCGGAAGACCCAAAACCTAACAACTGCCAATCTTCCGGCTCTCGAATCCCTTTCTCATGCAAACGTCAGACAACCAATTTCTTAACAAAACATGGGAAAATGATATTATAATATTATTGTATTACAGGGTGCCTCTATCGATGCATGATCCTATTTCCATCCTGCTGTAGCCATCATTCACCAAGGAACTCGAAGTGACGGATATTTTGTATTTATTCGTTTCCCACTGATATGTGTAAGGATTCTACTATGTTTATTTTTGGACTTAATGATTCTCTCTACTTCATAATTCTTGTTACATTAGACAGCCAGCGTATCTTGCAGTGTTACAAGTCAAAAGTACAAGGTAATTACCTAATTTTATTTATCTTCCAGCCATTCCGAAATCTCCAACCCATTCTAAGGTTTCTTTGAATAGTAAGAGTCAAATATTCATTCTGTTCAAACCTCCTCGTTGTTGATTTGTCAGCAATGCACACTCTCCTTCACCTTTGATCTATCCAAAATTACAAAAGATTTTTTACAAATAGTTATCACTTAAATCTAATTACAACTTTCTGACGCAATATCTTTTCATTAAGAACTAATTACAATATTCAAGATTCACCAAAATTAAACACCATGAAAATTAATAACATTCCAAATAATTGCTCAGAATTCTGTGCAATCGATCAATCACAAAATTCAAAGTTATTTAACATACAACATAACATGTTCCACGTCAAGAAAATCTTGCAAATTAGGGTCCATCAAAATTAGTACATAAACCTAATTACTAACATTACATAAATAATTTGCGGCAATGGAATGACTTATTATGAGACTAGGAAACTTTATTAATCGAAAACACTGAAAATTAATTAAGTACTGCAACGTTTTGAAATTTGTTGTAAAGATTAGATTATTTATTATTAGTAATTATATATATATATATAATTCAAGGAAAGTGATGAAAATATATTATTCTCTGAACAGAATGATTACTGTTACACTGTTAGTAAAATTTACGCACTTTGCATAAAAGTAGAATGTTGTCAATAAAACATAACTAATTGCATAAATAAATAACAGAACTTATGCAGATTAATGTTTCGTTTTACGAACTTTATGATTATACATACATATAAATGTATGAGTACGTATTTTAAAACTTTTAAAGAAAAGTTTAGAACTAGCTTAACGCAGCTAATTAGGCGGGATGCACAGGAGCAAGAAAATTTCTTCACCGTCCGTAGCATCGAATGGAGCTATTACAGTTGAAATCCTGAGAGCTTGTAGTCTGGACAGAATTATTCTTGCTCTTATGGAGTTTCTGCATTGCATATGGGCGGAACCCTCCCAAACAGGAAAGTTTTATATGACTAATGGCCTTTTACTTAGTGAATGCTTAAAGAAATTAGCTAACGACTTTTACAATTAAGACAAACTCCAAAAGAAAATATTTTTACATAAATGGCGTTTAGAGCGTTGGCTAAATAATATAAAATATTAACTGTTTAAAAAATAAATCTTACAAGAAATAAATACTCAAAAGGCTAAAAATTGAATTAATCCTTCCCCCTACAACATGGAATACTAAAATTGGAGAAAAATACTCACGTAGCCTACTATTCAATTTCACTATCATTTTAAGTGAAACCATACGTGACATAAATTAGTTATACTGATACTAACATTCGGTTAACCTAAAAATAAAGTATTCCTAATGAACAATGATTTGTTTTAAAGTGAGATATAATATAGAGTTTCTTTCTAGAAGATAAAAAAATAATATGCCTTTTGAGACCTATATAGTAGTCGAAATATAATTCACTGATGGGACACATTTCATATTATTTTTCATATATTTCACTTAGTAGGCATCACTGGAAAGTGTTCATAAGGTTTTTTACTGCAGGAAATGATAGTATAACACTTTAAGTGTATGTATTTTAGGTAACTGTAGGTTCGACGGGATTATGTAGCATGTCCTTATCGGGTTTGCGTGTCTCGATGGCGCGGGTCTGCCGTAAAAGAATACGCCTGGGGGCATCCAAAACCAGACTAAGAAAGGAAAACTTTTGCCCAAACGTTAGGACTTCAAAATATCTCGATTAAGATACCATTACGAGAATCTTCAATATTTTTCGCAAACTATTGTGATGCTCACATTATTATCTCCTACCGCATTGGTTGTTAAACGTTATTGCCAGAAGGTAATGTTGATGATGTCTGGTTACTGGTTACTCGCTGCATCGATGGTTTAAGATGGAAGCTGTTACATCTAAGATTTCTTTCCACCTTACCTATTCGTCCCAGAAGCATGTTCCTTTTTTTCCAGCAATGCTCATCGGTGACTTCCTCCACTTCCCCCTCCCCCCACTTTGAGAGTTTCTGAATTTTTTTGTGGGGATGAACGAAACTTCTTTCCGAAATTTGAATTTGACGTCCTTATGTTGCCGACATGTCGGGGTCCGCACTTCTATTGTTGCTATCACTATCCGTACCACTAACTTATATTTATGTTCTTTAGCTGTTATTCTGAATCGCGAATACTATATTTCTTACACTAAATATCTAATTAATTTTAGTTATTGAATTACACCTGTTGCAGCACGTCGTAAGATGGAGGAAAAAGGCACAGGAGAGGTACATTTAAAATACTGTACGTGTTGAAGGAAAAAGATCACCCCTGGTAGTAGCATCAAGAAAGGTGCTTTGAGTGTCACCATGGTTGTATCTGTAAACATCCACATTTTGTTTCACCTGTAGTGCAAACATTTACTACTGTTTTACTTCAATTTAGAAAATACATGTTTTAATTTGGAGGCCTCTCATGGCTCCGATAAATGAATGTGTTATAGTTTTTTAAAACTTTCCGTAATTTTCTGTGGCAAAAGTACTTGGCAACCAAATATTCGAATATTGAACTATGCATCGACGCTACGAGGCTGAAAAACGAGAAATTATCAGTAGTCCATTACTACATATATGTACAATTAGTAAGGAAAGGAAAGAGATAGAAAGTAGATGACTTACCTGAGGTTCACAGATGGCTGGCACCTTGTAAGGATCTTTTAAATTCTCGGAGGCACAGCCCCCTTCTTAAGAAAGTTAGGATGACATTTCCAGTCATCGGCTAGAATATATATATATATATATATATATATATATATATAATCAATTACTCCATTTACAATAATATTGGCGATAGTCTATAATTTTCTTTATCTCAGTCCCCTTACTACACGAGAATTTAATATGAATGACAATAGCCTCCTATTCAACCTTCTGATGAACGCCCCATTTTTTGTGTAATCTATTTCCTTTTTTGTGGTTCATTACTATGTTGATTCAGTATCTCCTACACGTCATCGTCGTCGATGTCCAAGACCATACGATTGTCTAAGGCAGGGTTTCCCAAACATTTTCTGCAATGGAACACTTCCCAAAATCAGACATTTTAACAGAACCGTTGGTTTATTTTTGTGGTTGGGTAATTTCTACTTGTAAAAATTAATTATTATTTTTAAATATAAAACAGTAATATAATATAAACATAAAAATATTAATAAATAAGTAACTTAGTGACTTTGATGATTTTCCCCTCGAATTTAAAATTTAATTTATTCGAACATTGATGTAAGGTAGGAAAAGAATTAAAAACATTAGATTAAACTGATGAAATCTGAGTTGTATTTTTTAATCTAAAGATGTAATTTTATCCCTTGTATTAAAATTGTAATACTTGTTCGATGTAATGAAAAGTCAATTGCACATTTTTGCCTTATATTCAAGTTTCATCAACCCTGAAAGATTTGTTAAAACTTCTACAAAATATTGTCCTGAATTATTTTGTGCCTTCAAGAAGACCAACAACTCATTTCGAAGTTCAAAAAGTCTTAATAGTGCTTTGTGTTCACTACTGATTTCATCGCACAAAATTTTATTTAATCTTTTTTATAATCTATTTTACATAGTTTGACGCTTTTGCGGCGTCATTCACAGTATTTTTTAAATTTATGGAAATTTTTGTCACCAGTATTTTTTTAAAAAACAATTTCTGATTCTCATTCGCTTCACTTTGTTTTGCTGCTTTGTGAGCTTTCCTAACAAAACATAATTAATGTCTTAGAAACAGCGAAAATTAATTAATTTTATTAGTAGGCTCATTGTCAAGTTCGATAAAATATTCAATTATAAATTTCTGCCTTTAAAATACATATTATCTGTATAACTATGGTAACCTTTATCTCACTAGTACAGGATTCTAGTTTACTGAACACGTTCACACTTGTTCATTGTTACCTATTTTTCATATTGTAGCGGGAAACAAGGAATATGGTTTCTTTGTTTCCCAACGTTGTTGAATCGGTTCCGAAGCTAGAAAGGTGTGAGAAATGATTCCACATTCTCCCGTTAGATGCAACGGAGTTTTCGTCTTACGAACTGATTAAGTGGTATTATTACAGTACATTTACTCCATAGTATAGTATAGCCTATTCAGGGCCTGCGGTACACTGTTTGGAAAACCCGGGTCTAAGGAAACTATTTCATCAATAGCTGCAGTCTCCTCTTCAAAATCTCATTCTAAAACACAACTTGGTCAAGTTTTCACCAAGCTGATTCCCTTGTGTGGTAAGAAGCATCATTCAAAGCTTTGCCAATTACATGGACACAACGTAGGTCGCTCAAGTGGTGCTTCGAAAGATCTCGACGGGTCAAATTCACGTCATTTGTGACTTGGAATATCTTTCAGTATTGTAAATGATGGGAGGAATTAATTAATGAATTTAATAATTGAGTTTAAATATATACATTTATTAGTTGTATACACAATAATTTTTAATATGTGTATATATTATGTACAAAAATAATTAATTAAAATGGGATTGTATTAAAGAACTCAGGGTATTAATGGTTTGGGTGACCACGTGTATCAGATCTGTTCGTTGACGAACCTGAGTTGTTTTCATAGGCGTCTCGCTGAAATTTCCGTGTTGTGGAACTTGAAGCGGCCGGTCGACAATAACACGAAGTCTTTCTTCCCTTGTTGTTAAGACCTTTCTTCCCTGCTTCCTGGACCGATCAAAGCATAGTCCACCTATCCGCTGCCACCTCACCAATCTGCTCTCGCCGGAACTTCTCTGCTGCCAATCTCCTTTCACCACCACCTGGTATCACAGAAATCTCTTTCTCCACCACTCTCCTTCAATCTCCTCTCTCCACCTCCTTGTATCACCACAAATCTGTCCACCACTCTCCTTCAATATCCTCTCACCATCACCTTGCAAAAATCTGTCTCCACCACTCTCCTTCAATATCCTCTCGCCATCCCCTTTAAAAATCTCTCCTAAATTGTCTCCGCCAGCCTCTTTAAAACCTTGTCCCCACTTATCCGACATCTATCACTAAGCTGGCAGGGATGGATATCCTCCAATCATATCCCTTATTTCATTTGGGGAACACACGCCACCCGTCACCAAATTCCTAAGCAGATTAGGACATTCCGAAACCGGCGACGAGGTGTCCGAGCTTTATGGTCCAGGTGTCAGCCGCAGTCCCTTTGTTATTATTCCGAGTCGCCAAGACGGCACGCGGAAAAACCCCTTCTTCTTGGAAAGCGACTTGCTCATGCCGGAATATTTGGTATTTAAGTTCCCGTAAATTATAATAAAAAATTGGACGCGGGTTGTACTGCGCTACAGTATATTATAAAGTCACTACATCAAACTAAACGACAATTTTTCTTGTTTGGTTAAGGAACATGGGGACTGAAATTCCTGTAAATGAATTGCTACTGAGCTGAAGTTTTAATTGTGAGTTAACAATGCGCATGTGTAACAATATACCAAAATTTGTTTATGTTGAGATATTTTAAAAATGATTTTCAAAATTTGAATTTTTGGAAAATGTTTTTTGCGTTACGTTTTTGAATATATTTTAGATTTTTTACACTGACCATTTTTATCAATTGTCAGTATTATTTTTGTAATTGAAAATACTACAGCGAAAAAAGTTTTTTACTAAGTTCTTCATAGGGTTACTTAAAAATTAACAATTTTTAGCACATTGAATTTTTTTTCACCTAAACTGCTTAAACAATGAAAAACTAATACTTATATTGGAAGGTATTAGAATGTAGATTATGTACAAAAATAATGAGGACAATATCTTAATATTTGTGACGCATAGAAAAGTTTTGGTACCAGAAATCATTAAGCTAAGAAAAACACATTTATCTGAAAAAACAGTTCTAATTTATTAAATTAGAATCAAAGATCTTAATCAAAATTGTCCTGCAGCATATGCTACACCTTTCTTCTTTTGTTTGGCAGATTCCTTTTTCAGTTTACATATTAATATAAAAAAAATAGTTTTTCCCCCTGATTTTGGCCGTGTTAAAGAAGTTGTGTTCGTAACCCGAGGAAGAATTTCTTTCCAGTTATATTTTAGGATAACTTCAAACAAGTGGGGCAAGAGTAATAAAAGTAGCATTTGTTATAGGCTATTTAATCATAAATGGCAGGTTACTTTGTGAGATGAAGATATGAAGAAGCTCTTAAAGACGATGTAAATATCCACAAAATGAAAACAACTTATTAAGGAAGCGTTTGAATCTCAAAAAATTCAGGCAACAATTAATATAATTTTGGTTCAACACTTAAATTGATGTTAAATTGTGAATCTTTATTTCTTAACTAAGCTAAGGTTTGAGTGAACTCGTTTGCTCCTTGAGTATTTGCTGGCGAGAAGGCCGAAGAGGCCAAGAAACGCCCTTGGTAGTTCGGTCAATGAACGAGAGCTCTGCCACAATAACGGCAAAACTCTTTTCTTCTTCACAGTCCACACATACACTTGAAATTTAATTTATCACTTCATAACTAAGCATACTTAATTATCTAACTGAATTTTGACAATATAATTAGAGTTAAATTTTATATACACGTTATGCTTTTCTCGTCCTTTGTTAAAAGAAACGCATATTTTTATGTTAACAATAATAATGATTTAATTATTTCACTTTTTATTTTAAGATATGCCTCATTTTAGTGGTGCCATACATATTTTAAAATTTGTTTTTAATTCAACCGCAGAAGAAATGCTTCCAAATGAGGCTCAATCATGAAGGCTATAGAAAACTATTTTTTCCAATAATATCTCGTTCTGTTTATGACTTTCATTTCACTTAAAGAGTAAACATAAATAATTATATTCTCTGATATAAAGCATAATGAAAATCAATTTCAGAAAATTGTTAACTGAATATAACTTTGCTTCTTATGTGGCGCCAGGTACATTTACTCGCGTTCGGAATAATAATATTTGGAGCTTCAGATTTACCAAAACACTCAATTATTCGTAGAACGGGTTGGAGTGGAAAATACATGGCATGCGAAAAATGCAATCAGAGATTTCAAATTAATGTTCGACAATGGAACGCTCCACTCACAAGCATACGTGGATATATTAATCGGTGAAAAAATTTCTTAATGTGTTTCAGTCATTATGTTTCGTAATATTTATTCCTCGATGCGTATCTTAGATCCTTAATTAAAATTCCAGATCACATTTTCAATACTAACGAATTAGTGGCAACAACACTAAAAATAGAGTTCGGGTGGAAGGCAAGAAAAAATGACGGTAAGTCAGCAAAAATGATGAATGAAACACCTCTTATGAATTAGAGAGAAATATTAAAATAGTATAAGACTGTTGGAGGATCGATACGCTGACCACGTGTCACTCCAAATTCGGAATGTGTCATGCAAGATGACAGTCCGCAGTCGACTCGGTAGGCCCAGGCCCTCAATGGGCTGTAGAGCCAAGGAGGAAGGAGGATTAAAATATTATATTAGTTTAAGAGTATAAATTATCGTTCTAATGAGTGAATTAATATTTACGGGAAAAAATATTTCCAGTGCATTAACGAATCCATAACTGAGTAGGAATAAAAAATCAATTAGCGGTCAATCAGCTAAAATAATTTGTATTGTTCTTCATTCGTCAAATCAGTCTTCTAGCAGTTTCGGCATCTAATGTTTCATAATCACCTATAAAGTTAACAAAAAAAAGATGACAAAAAATTTAGTCGACTTACATATATTTAGAAATATGTAGAATATTCAATAGTATTTATTCTTCAGTCACATACCTTAATCGAAACTAAAACTTTATTAGTTATCACACAGTTACAAGATTACATTTGTTAAAATCATTTTAATTTTATAGCCAATATACCAATAATAATAAAGAGAAAAATACAATTGATTTATTTAATTTATTAAAGTAAGTATATACAATGTCATTAATTTATGTATAAAATCATTGTGAATAAGTGTTTATTTCTATTCCTTCATTTCTGAGGTTAACTATTTTTTTTCTGAATTTAGATCAATATAAATTGATTCACGATCTGAGTTTAGTTCTAAAATTGTCTGTGTGCAATATACTTATCTAGTTAAATTAAAATTACTACTATACGTTTATTTTGAGTTTACAGAGCTGTTTGGTTTAGGTTTTAAAGATTGGATGTGATTATAGGTACCTGTTCTAACTGTAATAGTAGTTACAGACAATATAAAGTTTTTGAACAGTTTTTACAAGGAATTTTATTTACATTAATAATATTCTGCGATGTAATTTTGTCTTTTAATTTTTGTTCATTGATTATTATATGATTTGTAGGTTTCATATAAATTATATTTACAATTTATAAGTTAAATTATGTACAAAACGCAAGCTTATATGAGTAAGTTGTATTTTCGTAATATTCATCTTTGCTAGTTTCTAAATTAATTAGTGCGTTTTCGGTCTACTTCTTTCTAGGTGTAATTTTTTTATGTTAGTTAGGGAATATTCTCTGAAGTATTTTATTTTATTCGTACCGTAATTATTACATTTAGGTACCTCCGGTTAACCTGATATAATTTTATTCTTATGTTTATATACATTGTTCAAATTTTATTTTGGTTTCTAAAACATAATTTTATAATTAGTTGAAACGAAACAAATATTTTTAAAGTTTATTTTTATCTGAATTTTAATATACTTTAGGAAGTAAATGTCAGTTTGTTTAATGGCTTTAAAAATTACATTATTTGCCACGTTCAGAATCGTAAATGTAGGATGATTTGAAAATTAATTGAGAATGGTGTTTGATGTTTCTTATATGTAATGGGTTCCTAAAACCAAGTACTAAATAACTTATTAATTATTGCTAAATCTAAAAAATTAATTTTACTTATTTTTGCTTCCTTAATAAGAAGAATGAAAATGAATAATGTACTAATTTAATGGCTGCATAATGTCTTGTTCCGTTTCCTACCAGACCCTAGTTGAAAATTCTAGACAATTTTATATATCAGATCCACCAGAACAACCAATGTTCAGTAACATATTGGCTATATTTAAATTGATTAATACTATGTACACACATAATAACTAAATAGAAACAGAGCTAATGAATTTACAAATGTAAATGAAATATTTTCAATTTAAATCATAAATGTTGAATTTATTCATTACAAGATTTAATAGGTAGTAATGAAGCCATACATAATGAATTAAAAAAAAGGTGGTTATTTACTGTAAAGTGTTGAAAATTTTCGCCATGGGATCGTAAAGAAGTGAGTGAGTTTGTTAGAAAGGTATATGGAGATGAATCTGAACGGAGTTCAACAGACGAGGCGCCGCGCTGCGCCGCGCCGCGCCGCTTCCTCAAGGTGGCTAACGGCGGCCCGGCCGAAACGTTACTCGCGGGGTCAACGGCTCCCGTCCCGGCCCGTCTAGGTCAATCAGTTAACTTCGCCGGCTTTTGATCCGTACACTCAATACAATCAACTATTGCCGTCGTTTTAACGTTCTTCGCCAAGAAAAATAATGATCCTGATCATTTATAGAGTTCTGGTTGAATCCCTGTCAGCTAATCCACAATGTGCCACAGAGACTGTGTAACGAACGAATGGAAACGAATGAAAATTATTTTATGGAATATATATATTTATGTACAAAAATACCCAACATCAAGAGATTAAAACAACAAATATTGTCTTTTCATTACACTGTACAAATTACATATGCTCCCGAGGATACCCTCAACGGCTTTATTACACATAAACAACTATAAACACGTTTTCAAGTTCAAAATAATAAACAAGAATCTGACAACCTTTTTTATAATTCTCAAGCACAAGTAGTTAAAAAAATTCACAAAGTTGCTGACCCTTCTTAAAATTATAGCCACCTGCACTGATTTAATGATTTCACAATATTGAATTTCTTTGCTGCTTATGTGACAGCGGATGGCAGGAGAAGAATGCGGGTACTGTAGGCTCAGAACTCAGAGTAATGTCACCATTCCCCAACTTCTTTAGAAGCAGCCTCTTCAATGGTTCCAAAGGTTCCAGCCAGATCTACCTACGTGGGCCGATGTCGGTAACGTACTAAATCAAACATAAATCCATAGTGTTTAAAACATAATGGCAAGGTATTTAAACCCATCATCCCCTGAGCGAACGAAGCAATTTGCTTTCTGTTTTAATTATAAGTGAATGTATTCTCTAATATATATTTTTTATTTAGTTAATTAATTTTTATGATATGAATAATCGAAATCCATCAAGAATATTCTAACTCGGAAACAGGTAGGTAATAACTGGTTTTTCCCTTCGCCAGAATGCCTGTCTGCAGATTTAGAAGATTAGGCTTATTTTTCTGAAAGAACGTTCATCCTTCAAATTTTCCCAAGTACACTGTTCTTTTTGTCAGCAAAAGGAGTACCCGAGCTATACGGAGGCTGAGTGGGGATTGCCGAATACCCGTCACGTGGGATAGCGATTTCCCTTGGAGAAGGGGAAAATAGGAGTTAAGCTGGGAGGCAAAAACACGAAAAATAAGTCAGAATTCATCAGGACGTTGAATGGAGGAGCAAGCTGGAGACTGGAACGGGAGTTGGAAAGGAGAAAGAAACGAGAGATGTTAATTGATAGTTGAAAGGAAGGTGAGAATTGTTGAGTGAGGAGGAAGTGCGAGTAAGAAAGACAAGCACTTCGGACTTGTTTGAACCGGGATGGGACCATTCGGCGTGGCCGATTCGGCGCGGCCCATTCGGCGCGGCCGTTTCGGCGCAAGCCAAGTCGGCGCGAAACTCGCATAACATTATTAGACGTAAAGCAGCCGTTTCGGCGCGAAACTCACTTAACATTACAAGACATATAATTTCATATTTAGCAAAATTTTTAAATATATTCCTAAATACTTAATCAGTTGCAATATCTGAGAGTTGTAAAACATTAATAGTAAAACAAGCTATAAGTATGAATTCCACAAATATGGACTAAGCGTCGTAGGTTAATTTAATTAAATATTAAGCTACGTTTTTATGACAAATTATCTGGACTTTTCATTAATATTTGAAGATGCCAAATTATTTATTCATTTAACAATTTGTAACAATAACTCATGAGACTTTTGTGTTCAGAATAAAAATCGAAATATTTATCTTTCAATGAAACATAAATTTTATAAAAGTAGCGATTTAAATTTATTTAAATTACTTGTCTTTTAATAATAATAATAGCCGAATTGGTCTGATGTGATGCGTCTCACCCATGAGTCTAAAATAAATATTATATTTTACATCTGAAATTATAATATTTTTCTAATAAATCTTATGGTTGTTTCAATATGCATTCTTCCACAAAACTGAATAATTTTTCACATTGAATTTTATATTTTTCCAAGTCCCATAAATGCGGATATTAAATGTGGGCATAGTTTGGCCAATATAACTGTAATTACAATATAAACAGATACCGAAATTATTAATTTTATTGTTAATATTTTAACATAGCTTAAATTATTGCAAGATTTTAAGATAATTTGGATATCATAATTCATTAAATCATGTCATAAGTTTGTATTATTTCTTACTGCGTAATTTTACGGGTAAATTATTAATTTCATATTAATCTTAGTCAACCCAATTTTAATGTATTTTTAAGCGAAATGCAAAGGATAAATATTAAGAAGAACACAATATTTATTTTTCCCAGATTAAATTTATGTCCATTTTTGATCTGCCTACCGCCCTCCTCCAGAAATTCATTTCGTTCGCTGTTAACTTTTTGGCCATTTGTTCTTTTAGTGGCCAGACTTCCGCGCCATGCTATTATATTTTTTACAATTGTAGGATATATTCTTTGTTTGTTCTGTTTCGTAATACGTTTGTCCCATAAAATGCTATTTAGTATGGCTATCGCTTTCCTGCCCTGTACATTTCTTCCTTGAATCGCCTCATCTTTCATCTTCTCAAATAACTTTCTTAAAATAATCTAATAAGAACCCCATTAATCATTTGCGTGCCTGTCTGTAGATTTATTGTAAAATAAAACTTATCTCTCTGCTCTTTTAATGATTGTGACGTGTTTTTTTATAATTTTATAAATATATTTTAAAATTAGATTTATATTTACATAGGTGGCCGCTAATATCTCAACTTTGAAATTTAAACGGTTTTATTGTTAACAAAAGTAAAAGATTCAACAATATTACAATATTTAAATTTAATTAATTTTATTTGCCTAGTTGAGACTTATTCGAAGAAATAACGTTGCACGAGACTTTAGTAAATTAAATCTACTTTTACTCAGGGCTGTATGACGTGTTTATGCACATAGAAGAGCGAGAGATTATTGCCTTTTGGTTCCTTTAACATACATTCAACCCTTGTTGATCGGCAGTCGTGGATTTAATGCAAAGGCACTTTCCGTGTCAGTATAGAAACGTCAGGACTGTCATGTTTGTCTTTCCGGGATTTTCCCCGGAAGTGTCTTGCGAATACCTCAGGACTGTTCTCTACGGAATTTTGTACAAAACGCTTAATATTGTTAAATAATTTATATGAACCAAACAAAATTTGACGAAATTTTATACGCGTCACAATATGTATAGTGGCACATATCAGGACCTGCAGTATCAAGCTGGACTGCAGAAATGAAACCTCGGGTTCGAGTCCCACCACATGCAAACATTTTTATTTGTTTACTTTTTTCACCTTTAATTTCTAATATTTTCTGACTCCAGAATGTTTCTGAAATATGCCATTTATGTATAAATTATACTGGATTCCGATTCGGAGTCAGTCATACGCAGTTTTGTACAGTACTTGGACGTTAAATAAACGCATATAACCTCTACGTGTGTGTCTTATTCGATCTCACGATTCCTCAGAAACTAGACATTTCTGGTGGAGGCGCCGGGTAACATCTAAAGTTAACACACAGTGGCTCCTTTTAGACCTCGACAAAGCTAGAGGCCCCTGGGAATTTGTGCCATATACAAAACCAATCGATAGGAAAGAAGCTCACCGGCATATGCTAATGTTCAGCATCTAATACGGAACTCTGCCATCTTCACAGGAAACGCCGGACAAGATCCAGGCAGATGGCTTAAGTCGCTAAATTTAATAAGTGGGACGACACCATTTGCCTTGCCTTGGATGGAACCGCAAGACTGTGGTTTGAAAACGTCGAAGACAAGTTGGGAAAGATAAATAAGGTATTTGGTGATTCTGAGCATCATGTTCGCACAGGCCACAGAAAAATTAAAATACAGAGCTCAGAAAAGTGGCGAGAACGCCCAGTCGTATATTCAAAACGTTCTCGCATTGTACGGAACGGTTAACCCAAATATGGGGGAGGACGAAAAACTGGCACATCCAATGAAAGGTGTCGCGGAGGACTTATATCACCCCCTCCTATTAAAGAACGTTAAAACTACGGACGAGTTCGTCAAACAGTGCCAGTTCATCGAAGAGATGAACCAGAAACGAATTCGCCGCAAGTTCGAGAGGCTTCCAAACGTTGTGCCGATTGCCTCAGAAGGAGAGGAGAATAATGTGTCGTCTTTCGTTCGACAAATAGTAAGGGAAGAAATTCAGCGTGCTCTATCTCTTCGAAACGACGTGCAGGGCCAGAAGCCACCCAAGAAGCCGTCAGGAAGGAAGCATTTTGGCGCCAATCTCCACCCCAACGTCCTTATGACGAAAGGAAATAAAGATCCTCTCATGAGAAGGCGTACGCCCTGATCAAGAGAAAGTCAGGTCGATAACAAACTTTTCCCGGCCAAAAAATCTACACGACGTCAAAAGTTTTCTTGGGTTCTGCTCTCATTATAGGCGTTTGTCCGAGACTTTAGTGGACAGGCACGGGTACTACACAAGCTGTTGTAAGGTGACGCCAAATTTATCTGGAACACCGTTCTAGGGTTGTTCGACCAAAATGCCCCGACGGAATTGCATGCTGACGCCAGCGGCCACGAACTTGGTGCTGTACTCGTTCAGATATTCGGCAAAAAGGAGAAAGTTATAGCGTACGCTTCGAGAGGCAGAGAGACGACAGAGAGAATGCCTTGCTGTTGTTTGGGACATAAATAAATTCCAGTCGTATCTCTTTAGCAAACCGTTAACGGTTGTGACGGACCACCATTCCCTCTGCTGGCTGACCGGACTCAAGGATCCTTCTGGACGTCTCGCCAGATGGGCTCAACTACTTCAGGAATATGACGTCACGATAAAGTACAAGAGTGGACGAAACCATCAGGATGCAGACTCTCTCTCCCGAAACTCTGTCGACGACGAAGAACCGAAGACTGAGATCCTGGATTATCTTAACTCTTTGACAAATATTCCTGTGGAACAGAGAAAGGACCCGAAGCTGAATGAGATTATACGATCGTTGAACTCTTCCCAAGGTGTGAAAGGGGACTTCAAAAAAATTAATAATGTACTACACAAGCAACATTACGACTCATTGGGAAAAAGATGGTAAGAAACTTGGCTCCAAGAGAAATGCAAAATGGTTGAAGATTTTGTGGTGAAAGAGAAAATAGACGTAGCTTATACGAAAATTAAAGAAATATTAGGAGAGAGGAAAAATATTAGCAAGAACATCAGGAGAGAGGATGGGAAGCCAGTTCGGGTATTCACAAGTGAAGAGGCAGAAAGATGGAAGAAATATATAGAAGAGTTGCATCACGGCGGAAATCTAGATCAGTGAGTAATAGAAAAGGAAGAGGAGAAAAATGATGAAGAGTTGGGGACAAAATTTTAAGGTCAGAATTTGGCAGAGCGCTGACAGACCTGAGTAATTGTAAATCGCCAGAAATTGACAATATTCCATTGGATTTGATGAGATCATCGGGTGAAGAAGCAATATCATGGCTGATCAGGATATTTTCCGGAATCTACGAAACAGGAAGAATACTAGAAGATTTTAGGAACAACAAAATTATCACTACCATAAAGAAGAAGACTAGGGCTGATAGATACTAACAGCACTGAACAATTAGTTTAGTATTTCATGCGTGCAAAATATTAACGTAAATAGTATATAGGAGGATACAACGACAAATTGAAAGCGAGTTATGAGAAGAGAAGTTTGGTTTTAGAAATAGTGTAGGGACAAGAGAAGCAATATTGAATTAAAACCAAATTTTAGAAGACAGAATACGACAAAGCATGACATATGTATATTTAGAAAAAGTCTTTGATTATGTTAACTGAAACAAAATAATTAGAATTTTAAGGTGACAGGAATAAAATACCGAGAAAGAAAGCTTATCTACAGTAGGCAGACAGCAGTAATTTTGATTGAGGATTAAGAAAAGAAAGAAATCAAGAAACGAGAGAGACGGGGATTCCATTTTTTGGCCATGATGTTTGACTTATATATAGAACAGACGATGAAGGAAGTTAAAATGAAATATGGAAAAGGAATTAAAATGCAAGGAGAAGAAATATAAATTCTACGGTTTGCCGATGACATTGTAGTATTCACAAGAAGTGTTGGAAACCATAATAAATGCCGTGAACGTGGTCCTGGAGAACGAGTTCAATATGAGGATTAGTAGAGGGGAAACCAAGGTAATGGAGAGTAGCATAAAAAACAGTGGAATAACAAAGGGTGTTAGATTAGGAAGGAATATTTTGAACGAAGGTAAGGAATTGTGCTACTTGGGCAGTGTAATAACTAGGAATGGTAGACGTATTGAAGAGTAGGATAACACAGGCAAGGAAACCTTTAGCAAAAAAAGAGGAATATACTTACGGTGATATAAGTGTGAATATTAGGAAATCATTGCTAAAATTTTTCGTATGGAGTGTGGCGTTTTAAGGAGGAATGTTGTCATGGGATTCCTTGGGTGGTCTCGTCATTCTGGAAGGTACAATGGATTAAAAGAAGTATGCATCAATCCATAGGGACCATGTCATGTCCACCCCTACGTACAGATCGTTTTTCCTCAGCTAGACGGCATTTACTGAGGAAGTTTCAAGTAGAATAGGGGAAGCGCGAACTATATGGAGGACTTTGACCAAGAGAAGGGATAGATTAATAGGCCACGTTTTAAGTCGTGAGGGTCTCGTTAAATTAGCATTAGAGGGAAGTGTGTGGGGTAAGAAGAGATGAGGGATATTAGATAAGTTGTGAGATGTGGTTGTTATGCGAATATGAAAAGGTTTGCGCTAGTTAGGTTAGCATGGAGGGTTGTAGCAGACCGTAGCAGGACAGAATACCACAACGACTACAACCATATCTCTTTAGAATTTAGTGTGTTGTCAAGATATAGACCCAACATTACACAGAGTCATTCAGGAATTTCTTTATTCCTCATGCAATTGGTTAACACGGGTTCTTACGTAATAATTTTTTATTTATTTTGAATATGTATTTCTAAGTCATAGTTGAAGTGAATCCAGTTATTGACACATATGTGACGAAGACTCAATTAGTATGTGAACTAATTATCACAGTAGTATCTGCAAAAGTACCCAGTAAAATATTTTTAATCTTAATGAGGTTAGAGGTGAACAATAATTACACAGCGGTCTGCGTAACTCCTTAATTAATGAAGATACTTAGATTAACGAATTGTTTTCTCTTGTGTAGAATTTACGGTTAGTAAAGTACAATTCCAACTATTTAAAGAACATCGATAAGTATCCGTTTTTTTTCGTATCGATAAACGACAATATCGTGGACACTAATACGAAATTAATTTAATTAAAAAATTACCCAGTAATAAATTTACACACACACATATGTATATAACTCTTCCCATTAAAAAAAGCAAGGTTAATGACTTATGACTTAATTAATTATGATATCCGAATTACCTTTAAATTTTGTAATAATTTAATCTATGTTAAAATATTAAAAAATAATAATAATTTAGGTAAACATAAGGTTATATACCACTTTAATTGTTTAGATTGCAATTACTGTTATATTGTTCAAACTTAAATTTCCACATTAATGGGACTTGTAATAATTAAAATTCAATGTAGTAGATTATTCAGTTTCGTGGAAGCGTATATAAATTGAAACAATCATATAATTTATTGTAACATATTATAATTTAAGTATATATTTATTATGGACTGATGAGTGAGGTGCATCACATCAGCTATTATTATTAAAAAATGACAAGTAATTTAAACAAAATTTAAATGTCTACTTTTATAAAATTTCTGTTTCTCTAGTGGATTAATACTTCGATTCTTATTCTGAATACAACAAAACTCTCATGAGTTATTGTTACTAATTGTACAATGAATAAATAATTTAGCATATTTAAATATTAATGAAAGTCCAGCTAATTTGTCATAAAAGAAGGTAGACAAATATTTATTGAATACACTTAAGACGCTTCGTCCATGTTTGTGGAATTCATCAGATAAATTATATTTGGGAAGCATACATGTAAACGCAGACGATTTAGTGTCGTGGCTCCGTCCAGTGGCGCTTACAACCTCATGCTCGTAAATGTATTTAATAAATATTAACTTTGTGATGACGAATTTCCTCTTCCCTTGTGCGACATGCACGTATAAAGTTTCATCCGTTTTAATTCCTTATTCCGTGAATAAATTTTCATTGTACAAGAAAATTGTATTATACATAATATATTGTAAATAATTATTTTGTAATTTTAGTTTTATTCACATTCGATAAGGTTCCAAATTTAGGAACGAAACGTCTTCTACGAAGTACTATTTTAAACATTATAATATTAAATATTTTCTTACTCATAGCTTATTTTGCTATTTAATGATTGCAACTAATGATGTAATTGTTTTGGAATATATTTTTAAAATTTTATAAATATTAAATTATGCCTTGTAATATTAAGCAAGTTTCGCACCTTATGTCTAATGAAATTAAGCAAACACTATAAATAATTGTTCTTAGTCTGTTTTAGTTTCTTACTTTAAATTACTGAATACATTTACTAATTTTGATAAATATTAAGTTTATATATCTAGTAATGTTATGAGAGTTAAGCGCCGAACTGGCCCCGCCCAAACGGCTGCTCCCAATCGGCCGCGCCGAATTTGGCAGTCAGTTGCGCGTCTATTCGCCAGGAGACATCACCGCAGTTGTCGTTCTCCCCTGCCATCTATGGCCCGTGGTACACCAATGTTGCCTCCGTGCATTTAAATTAACAATAAACAAAACATCTCGTCCCTAAATTTAGGTATCTCGTCAGTTGTGTCATGAAATACATATATTATGACGTAGACCAGGGATCCCCAAACTTTTTCTACAATGGAACACTTCGCAAAATCGGACACTTTAATTGAACACTTGATTTATTTTTTTAGGTTCGGTAATTCTTACCTGTAAAAATTAAGAAAAGTTTTAATTTATATTTAGTAATTATATTTAAATATAGAACTGTAGTATAATATAAACATAAAATATGAATAAATGAAGCACTTTGATGAGTTTGGATCCTTGTATTGCATGACCTGTTTATATCGGAAACAATATTTGTAAGCTGAATTCTAATATCTAATGTAGGTTCGAGCCTGTTTCTGCACTTTGACTTCTTTGCATCATAAAAACAAATTCCCTCTTCGCATAAATAGGTTGTAGAAAACTAAAGTAAAACAATAATAGCTTGTAAAAATTGGGGTACTCTTTTGATTAACTCGCCAAGATATTACTTAAAGACTTTTTTTGTTTCAAATTAGTAACTCACTAAATCAAGCGAGCGTGGTTATGAAAATTCCCAGGTCATATCCAAACGTGCCGAAATGACATTCCTGAGGATTAGTGACGGCCTATGGTCTGAACTTACTGAGGTCAACTCCAGTTCCCAATCCTCGCTAACTTTATATTAAGAATTAATGAAATATCAAATATCGTGTTACAGAATCGTCTATACTAGTTTTCAGAAAATCTTTCAAAATAATTAATTCAAGTTATGTAAGTGTTAAAAAATCATTTTGTAAACTCATTTATCTACTCCAAAATTTAATTCATTCAAAAATTCATGAATGTAGGAAAACAATTAAAATATTCTGATGAAATCCTAATTTATATTTTTTGTTAACAAAATATGCAATTATAACTCTTGTATTAAAAATTGTAATACTTTTTCCGTGTAATGGTAAGTTAAGTTCATTGCACTTTGTAAAAATATCTACGAGATATGCAAGTGATTGATTTATTAAATTTCATCAAAATGTCTTAATAACAGCTGAATTTAATAGCTTATTTAAGAACACATTGTTTGAATGGATAATTATGGCAATTTGTTGAAAACTTTCAAAATGCCTACAAATTAATAGATATTTTTGTGGCTATATATGTTTTTTGTTTGTTAGCAAAAGTAATAATATTAATCATCCTTCAAGGACGCTGAGAAATGCTGCATTGGATGGTCCTGACCCTGCAATTATGCACTGTTGAATAACATTCCGCAAAAACAAAGGTTTATAAGGTTAGTTTATTTGTTAGCCATAGCTGCTCTTTGTCTAGTTAAATAAAATATTATCAGTAGAATTCAGGTCTATGGCAACTTCTATATCATTCGTACAGAATTGTGGTTAGCTGAAGACGTCCATACATGTTCATTGTTACCCATGTTTCCTATCGTTGCAGGGTTTCTTTGTTTCTGAACGTTGTTGAGTCGGTTCCGGATTATTCCGTTGAGCTGGGTGTGGAGTAAATAAAACGTTCAACAGAAAACTTTAGACTGCTTCACTACTTCCAGGGCCGAAATGAGGAAATCAAATACAACACGAAACTTGAATGTGAGAACGAGATACGGTCTCAATAAAGCGAAAAAGGGACACCAATAACAAATAGCTGAAAAACTTGTACCAAATAAAAACGACCGGGTCTCCGCTCACCGAGATTGAGGGACCAAATCGAACTCCCCAATTTACGTCCGGGTGCAAGTTAACCAAAGATAGTTTGCATAACCACCGTTATTATCCTGGAATTGCTATTTACAACTAGTTCGGTCTCGACAAATCTACATCATAAATGTTTACTTTAAAAATATGAGGCTTAAATGGCCAGGGCATCTAAGAAGATAGGAATATATGAAGCCACGTTTACAACTTAATTTTGTCACAGCCAGAAGGTAGTATAATAAAAGGAAGACGACTATTTTGAGGTTTGGAGAACCTACAAACGCTGGAAGTAAAATTTTGCTGGATACAGGCTCAAGAGTGTAATAGATGAAGATTAAGGGCGCTAAAGAACACAAAAGGTTGCAACGCCTTTTGAGATGAAGAAATGTATTGGAAACTGAAAATGGAATGAATGGAAGGTTTAAAGACTTCAGTAAAAAGATTTATATCAGAATAATATACACAACCTTGTTGGAGGCTGGAATCTGGTATAGGTTTGAGTTGTTAGATTATCGGTGTAGAAAAACCATTCAGATTTGTAGCCACTACGCAGTTCTCAGAATTTTTGGTGTTTTCATGTAAGTATGTATACAATAACAAAGATGAGATTTTATGGTGCGGGGTTCTAATAATTAATTTCTACGCTAAAAACTATTCATGACGATTATTCGTGAATAGTTTTTTTGGTTATATGTTCAATTTAAATGTTTATGGAAAAGCTGCTTTCTAATCTAAGAATTGTTGTAGGAAACGTATTCAGTTTGTAGTTTGAGGTTGCTGTTGTGGTATTCAGTCCTAAGACTAGTCTTATACAAACCTCCTTGCTAACCTATGTTGTGCTTGTCTTTTCATTTCCGCATATCATATCGTCCCTAATAAGCTTAGCGTATTCCAGCCTTTACCTCCCTAAATGTTCTTACCCCACACACTTCCCTCTAATGCTAATTTTACAAGACCCTCGTGTTACAAAACGTGGCCCATTAATTTATCCCTTCTCTTGGTCAACGTCCTCCATATTGTTCACGCTTCCCCTATTCTGCTTAGAAATTCCTCGTTAGCGAGTCTATCCATCCATCTGATTTTCAGCATTCTTATAGCAAAACATTTCAAAGGCTTCTACTCTTTTCCTTTCTTAAATTCCTAACGTCCACGTTTTGCACCCATATAACGCCACACCCCATAAGAACAGTTTTACCTATGATTTCTTAATATATACACTTATATTATACGTAAATAAATTCTTCTTTCTTGCGAAAGCCTTCCTTCCCTGTGCTATCCTATCCATTGTACCTACTATACTTCTATCGTCCCAAGTAGCAAATTCCTTAACTTCCTTCAAAATATCCCTTCCAAATCTAACACCGTTTGTTATTCCACTGTTTCTATACTACACTCCATTACCTTGGTTTTCACTCTATTAATTCTCTTTCTCCAGGGCCACGTTCATGCCATTTATTATGGTTTCCAATTTTTCCTATGATTCCCTAATTCTACAATATCATCGGCAAACCATAGCCTTTTTGTTTCTTCTATTTTCAGTGTGACTCCTTTTGCTTATTCCGTTTTAACGTTTTTCTTCCCATGCTCTGTATATAAGTTAAAGAGCATGGGCGACAGACTGCATCATTGTCTTACTCATTTATAGATTTCTACTTTTTTTCTTGATTTTCAATTCTAATTACTGCTTCCTGACTTCTGTAGAGGTTATGGATAAACTTATTTTATCGGTATTTTTTCCTGTCCTCTTTAAAAACCGTAATAGTGTGTTCCATTTCACATTATCAAAGGTTATTTCTAAATCTTCAAATACCACGAACATAGACCTATTTTTCCTTATTCTTCTAAAATTACAAGTAAAGTCAATATTGCTTCTCTTGTTCCTACATTCTTCCTAAAATCAAACTGATCTTCACCACCCTCGTATATACTATTTTCGTTTATATTTTGCTTCCAAGAGATACTAAACTAAATGTCCTCTGCTTTTCGTATCTATCAGCCCCAGTTTTATTCGGTATGGGTATAATTATATTTTTACTAAAATCTCCTGGAATTCTTCTTGTTTCTTAGATTTCGCAATCTATCCTGAACAGATATCATCGCCGGATGATCTTATCAACTCTGGTGTTATAAATTCCTGGCGCTTTTCATTTGATCTGATCTGTCTGCGGCCTTTCAAACTCCGACCTTAAAATTTTGTCCCCATGTCTTTATCAATCAATTCCTCTTCTTCTTGTATTACTGACTGATCGAGATTTCCACCGTGATACAACCAGTTTAGATATTCCTTTTATCTTTTCTTTTTATCCATAATTGACTTCCCATCCGCCCTCCTGATGTTTTCCCCTCACCGAATGTTTCTTTGATTTTCCTATAAGCTGCGTCTATTTTCCCTTTCACCATGAAATCTTCAATGCAATATGAGATATATTTTTTGTATCTAAAAAATATTAACTGCAAATTATTTTGTACTGCTTGGTAACAGCACAAGTTCCACGGGTTAGTAAACGCTGAATTGGATACATGGGACATAGATGTTTTGTGCGGGTGTCATATGCAAATTGATATGAAGAAAATAGAGAAATTCGAGAAGGTATTTTAAATATTTTTACAAGGACACCATTATGAATATATTTGGAATGCCTAGTGAGAGATAATTACAACCTGACACCGACGCGACGCAATGTCGGTGCAATCTTCACAGAAGCTGTGTAATTGGCGAGAACAGCCACCATGAGTCACGATAGTTTTTGGTTCTATTAATGAAGGGGTCGGCTGCGTGCAGAGAATCTCTCTCCGTCTCCTAATGAGGCGTTAGCGTCAATTGATTTAGGGCCTGGCGGCTATTTGCGAGCGATTGTTTCCTGGCGGCTTTCACAAACTACACATCGCTTTCATGTAAATACTGCTAACGGCAGTTTGTCCGAGTCGAGTTTGCGACTAAATTCTGTCCATCCCGAGTTGGTGATATGTCAGGTCCTAGGTCCTTCACCTGTCCTGCGGGTTCAACGAGTTCAGCGTAGTCCGTGCAGCTGATATTCGTATGAATTCATCGCCGCCTAAGATTCCGCCGAGTTCGTTGACGTGAATGAGTCGGTTTGGGTGAGCTCACTGCAAAACAATGAGGAGTGCTACACGCTCATTTACTAGTCCCACATGCAGATATCATTTCCCGTCCAAATTAAGCCAACTAATGATAAAAAATGTTCCCCAATTTTTTTGCATTGTAAACCATTAAACCCTTTAATACTGCTATTCTTTGTGTGCTCTGTCGAAAATATTTAATAATGTATCCATATCCTATACATCTTACTTTATTTTCTGCTTAACTTGCTGATAAGTTCTCTTAATGCTTTAATGTCACATTACTGGCAGTATTTATAAGAGAAAAGGATAAGTTGCCACACATTATATGCATGAAAAGTGGAGGCCAATAAATCCATTAGAAAGACCTTACTGAAATCACGAAAATACGTAAAGTAACCATTTTCATTTTGTTTGTTGCGTTAATATTCTGAACTAAATTTCCCGGCAAGTAGCTCTATATGGAGAGTGGAGCAGGAAAGGCGCATAAAATGAAACCCCTCCACGGAATGGCTACTAGCATCAGCTTAGAATTGCGCTAACGTTGACGTTCAGTAATAATTAAATAAACTTAAGTGATGCACCTGTGTCACCTTTTCCAACAAAATGACCCAAAATTATCGGAAATAATTGCATCGTTTATGAGATGATTTTGATAAGCTGTTATGTAGCGAATAATTCGCTGTAAGAGAAGTAACAATAAACAATTCCTAAGATTGGGTTCAGTGGCTCTAATTACAAAGAAGTATTTTTCTCTGTAACAGTGAAAAATGACATAATTTAAATAATTATTCATATATTTCATCGGATGTAACATTAACGGCGCATTACTGGTAATTAAAGGAATTTAATTCGAGTTCCGCTAAGGACCATCAAATAACTATCACGTAGTAAACAGGTATAACTGAAACCCCATAAAAACACAATGAAGCCTGATAATCTTTGAATGGCCCCGACGAAACATCTGCATTACTATCAAAATCATCTTATAAACGTTGCAATTATTTCAGATAAATTTTGGGAATTTTGTTGGAAAAGGAGACACAAGTCTGGACAATCTAAGTGCAAAAAAAGTTTATTTAATTCTTACTGAACGTCATTGTTAGCTCAATTCTAGGCTGTTTCATTGTATGCGCCTTTCCTGCTCCACTCCCCATATAAATCTACTTGCTGGGAAATTTAGTTCAGAATATTAACGCAACAAACAAAATGAAAATGGTTACTTTACGTATTTTCGTGATTCCTCATCACTCAGCTCCAAGAAGTAACTTGCCCTCTTTTGTGTATGTTTTCTTGCGTTGAACTACTCCGTAATGACACCATCCCATTGTAATTTATTTGTATTTGGGCTATTAATTTATTTGTAAAAAATATGATGATGCAAAAGTTCGATTCCTGCTCCTGACGGGTTTTTTCCTCCCTGATCTTTTAATTCAGATTCATAGCCTTTACTTCTGAATCGATTACAAAAATTTATTCTGTATTTAAATTAATTGCAATTTTTATAATTTGTTCTTCATTATTTTGTGTAAGAAAGTTCTGAGTAACTATTTGTAATTTTAGTTATGACTTACCACATTTCCTTAACCTAGGGCTAATTAATAAAATCTATCTATATCGATATATCTCAAATTTACCTTCTAGTATTTGTAGATAACTGTTTGCATATATCAAAATGAGAAGAAAACCTTCATTTTTAACTATATGCTGACATAGAACATAAACTTTCTTGCACGATATATTGAAGAATACCGTATAAAAATTCCTATTAATTCAAGTACGGTAAGAATGGAGAAATATCGACCATAATGGTCTATTGATTTTAGCGATAATAATTTTCAAAACGTCATCATACAAAAGTAAGCATGTAAGAGAGAAACAGTTTTTTTTCTAAATATTCTTCTTTCTTTATGTTTTAATTGCGACCACATTTTTATTTGACTTCCCCCCTCCCCGACATGCAGCCGAAGCTACTGTCGCCCACTTATGGAGTTTGGTTTAGGTTGTGACGTGGTTTTTATTATTTATAAATATATTAAATATTAGTTATGTTTAGATGAGTGGGCGCCAATAAATATCTATTTTGAAATTTTAACAGTTTTTATTCTTAACAAAACTAAAAGGCAAGATTACAATATTTAAATTTAATTAATTTAATTTTCCTAGCTCAGCCTTAATTAGAAATTATATTGCAAGAGACTTAGTAAATACAATTAACTTTCCCTCAGGGTTGCATCACGTGTTTATACACATAGCAGAGCGAGATTATTGCCTTGGTTCCTTACTGTACATGCGTCTTTCCCAGCTTCCGGGTCAGCATAGAGACAGTCAGAAAGACTCGAATTTTTGTATACTTTAGTTGTTGTCCTTGCAGTCAGGCCGCTTCTCCTCGTAGCTCTCAATCGAAGTCAGTCAGTCGTGCCGTCCTCTCACCTCCGACTCTACTTTTTGAATCCACTGGCGAGGTCCTTTCTACCTCAAAACTAACCTCTCCTCAAACGTGGTTCGTCTCCCTGCTCTTTCGATTTTTCCCAGGTCCTCCAATGGGGTTGGCGCTCCTACCCTTCCTCTCCAAAAATTCAAATTTTGGGAGGGGCCACCCTAGCAATCCTGGGGGAACTGGGTTTTTTCGGTGAGACGCAAATACCTTTGAGACAAAGACTGCACCCGTCAGGCTACAAGTTATTGTTTTGCTTGTCTTGTCTGGTTTTTCCACGGAATGGTGCCTGCCTTGCGAATACCTCAGGACTGTTCTCTACAGAATTTTACACAAAATGTTAACTTAATTTATCTGAAATTTTATACGCGTTACAAGGTGGATGGATGTCTAAGGCGGAGGGATAGGTTGTGTGCTTCTTCAAAAATATACGGATTTTTCTTGACGTGTTAAACAAAATATTTTGTGTGTCGGAATACTACGGAGATTTTGGTGTCATATGATTTGACTCAGAAAATTTTTTGGGCCTTTGAAGGAGGATGAAAACAAGTGAATACGTAGTAACCACGTGCTGAATGATCTAATGAATGACCAAGATATTGTTAAATTTATAAAATCTCAAAGACCATCTTATAAGAATAGATGAGAGTAGACTGCCAAAGAAAATGTGGAAGGGAAAACGTTACTTGACAAGAAGAAAAGGACGCTCCGGAAGTAGATAGATGGATGGTGTGGAGGAGGGCCTAATGGTCATGAGAATCCGAGGATGGAGGAACATGGCGGAGAATAGAGATGCTTGGAGGCGCACAGTGGCGGAGGCCAAGCAAGGCTCACTCCGAGCTCTAGGGCCCAGTGAAGAAGAAGAATGATTTGACTCTCCACTTGGAGAGGGTTGCGTTGTTATTTCTGCAATGAGTATCGTGGTTTTTCCTCAATTGGAATTTACGACATTCAGAAGGTGATTGAATTTAATTTCTATAAAAATTGCTTCCTATACAGATATGAAACGGACGCCTTGCTAAATCATTCCAATACGTTGCATTGGTCCTACACTCGTCATTAGTTACGTCGATAAGTAAAAGAGTAACAACAAATGTGCGTACGATTTAATGAATAATCGTTCAAGAACATTACTTTAAATACACCACTCATTACTAGAGAACGCAGTTATTATTTTAACAACTGGTTTCCTTATTTTCATAATCATCACCCTGTATGATTACAGTTGATATTACTTTTCCAATAAATTTGTTGTTATGAGCAAGTATGTAATTACTACTACCACTTTATAATATTTTTTATTACGGAATACATCGTGGATACAGAGGAACCGAAAATAAACCTAATCTGACGAAGCTACTTAAACTGCTACGGTCTTATCAACTTCATTTTGAGCGATGGAAGTTATAATTACACATTAACGACGTAGACCAAGTGTGCACCCCTTGTGCTGCAGGTAGTAAATTATCATAATGTATGGCCACCACAATAATACGACGGACAGTTAAAATCTAGTTGAAATGAGCTTCATATCAACATTTAAAAAGAGTCAGTGTAGAAATTAATTTTCTTTAATGTGTATTTTTTCTGTGATGATGAAATTATATATGTAGTAGGAGTTTCTTTATGATGGACTGTAATTGATATTCTCCGCCGCAGGCTCCAGGTCCACGGCCGCTTTATAATCTGCGACACGCGTGTCGATGTTTATAATATCTCTATTATTTTATTTAATATGGCAGCCACAATTTAACGTTCTCAACCGAAATAAGCAGTCTCTGCTCTAAAATAATAATAATTCCTTCCTGTCGTTGAATAGATACGAAAAAGTTTAAACTTCTTCTTCTCGAGTACTATAAAGTTGCAGGCCATTCCCTATCTGGCGCAACTGCACACTATCACTCACTCATTACATCCCTAGATGTTTCTCAACTCCATCCAACCATATGGTGGCTGTTCTTCCTCTTTGTTCTTTCCATTTTTTAGATATAAACAAGGAAAATGACCCTTAATCTGAATTTTTAGTACTTTCTTTCAGCTAATTCGTTGGAAATACACTGTTGTAAGACTAGTTCGATGCAACCCACCATGCCAACCTATCCTGCGCAAGCCTATTCATTTCCTCATAACTATCACAACTCACATTCTCCCTAATCTGCTTAGCGTTTACATCTTTGGGCCTCCCGCTTCTGTTTATTACCAGCACAAACTTCCCTCTAAAGCTAATTTTACAAGACCCTCCTGTCTTAAAACGTGGCCTATTAATCTATCCCTTCTCTTAGTCAACGTCCTCTATATTGTTCGCATTTCCCCTATTCTTTTAATAACTTTCTTGTTTGTGATTCGCCTTAGCACCACATTTCAAACGATTCTATTCGTTCCTTTCCGTAACTTCTATCGTCCACGTTTCGCACCCATTTAACGCCACGGTCCATACGAGCATTTTTATCAACGATTTCCTAATAGTCACACTTCTATTACCCGTGAGTAAAGTTCTCTTTTTACAGAAAGCCTTCCTTGCCTGTGCTATCCTACTCTCGATATTATGCTCTCCCAAGTAGCAGAATTTCTTAACTTCCTTCAAAATATCCCTTACCAAACTAAACCCCTTTGTTATTCTAGTGTTTCCGATACTACACTAAATCACCTTGGTTTTCCCTCTATTAATCCTCATATTGAACTCTTTCTCCAGGATCCCATTCATGCCATTTATTGTGGTTTCTAAGTCTTCTTCTGACTCTCCTATTACTACAATGTCACCGGCAAATAGTAAGGTTTTTATTTCTTCTCATTACACTGTGATTCCTTTTACATATTCCGTTTTAACTTTCTTCTTCGCCTGTTCTTTATATAAGTTAAACAGCATGGGTGACAAACTGTATCCTTTTCTTACGCCTTTCTTGATTACGGTTTTCTTTCCTTGGTCTTCTATTCTAATTACTGCTGCCTGTCTTCTCTAGAGTTTATGTATTAACCTCATTTCTCGATATTTTATTCCAGTGTTCTTCAAAATTCTTAATAGTGTGCTCCAGTTCTCATTATCAAACGCTTTTTCTAAATCTACAAATTCCATGGACGTAGGCCGGTTTTTTATTATCCTGTCTTCTAAAATTAGTGGCATAGTCAATAACGGTCTAACTATTGTATTTATAACACTCGAAATACATAGAAAAATCCAAAACCTTAACATGCGTTTGTAACTGTTTTATTTTGATAATGAAAATAAATATTGAATAAAATGTAAGAAATATTAACCTTTAAGGGGGAAAAGTAACAGGAAGTTGTGGACAGATGCCACTGGTCACAAATGCGGCAATGTGGACGGCTTTGGGGGTTGTGCTTGGGTTGTGCCAGCACATCAACATGGGGACAACAAGAAGAGTCTTTGTGAAAATAATTATACCCCAGGGGCCGGCCAAACCAAGGGAAATATTTTATAAAAGCGGCAGGGAGACGATAAAAAGTATTAAAATGGTCAACGTCGTTCATATTGTTCGCCTTTCCCCTATTCTGTTTAGAACTTCCTCGTTTGTGATTCTATCCACCCATCTGATTTTTCAGCATTAGCCTATAGCACCACATTTCAAGGCTTCTATTCTTTCCATTTCCGTACATCCTATCGTCCACGTTTCGCAACCATACAACGCCACACCCATCGTAACATATTTAGCAATGATTTCCTAATATTCACACTTATGTTATTACGGTTCCCAAGTAGGAGAATTCCTTAACTTCCGTTAGAATATCCCATCCCAATCTAACATCCTTTGTTATTCCACTGTTTCCCATACTACAATCCATTACTTTGGTTTTCCTCCTATTAATTCTGTTTCTCCAGGACTCCGTTCATTTATTGTGGTTTCCAAGTCTTCTTCTGATTACCCTAATACTAGCAATTACATTTGCCCTGATGAAGTTTATATCCTCTGAACCTCACTCTAGGTCTATTATCTTTATTCTTCTACTGTTCATTGGCATTAAAGTTAGGAGGATCTTCTATTTTGTCGTGGTATTTGGTTGTTCTTTCTTGGGTAACTTGATGAACTGTAGAAACCCGCAGGTATTCATGAATGGAATGATTCGTTGCATACCATGGGACATTTACCAGTTTTCAAAATATTCTTTATAGGAATACCGGGTTGATTTTTATATTTGATTTTGAGCTCTACGACTTGTCCCTATAGGTTTAGTTGCTGTTTCATACATAAGGCCTTCGTTCTGTGTCGAAGTATTGGATTTTCTGCCTATCAGTGGGGAAGTGCCATGCAAATGCCAGGATTCAAACCCGGAGGCAGTGACGCTGACCACTAGACCAGAGGTGTCTAACTGGTGCCTACGACAAGCGAAGAGATTTTTTTGGCCCCTGATTACGAGTAATGACAATATTTTACATCAAAATTAGCATTCATGGGAGATATCTGGATTCTGTTCCTACTACTAGAGGGAAGCCAATATGCTTTGAGAATTGCGTTTGTTAGTTGTGCATCATTGTCTTAAATAAGATGCTCTCTTATATTTACTGCTCACAACAAAAGTGGCATGTGAAATGTTGTAAAAGCTATAAATTGTTAAACGTTTTCATTAAATTACACTCACGTTGATGTATCAGTGTTGTTGGTTTACATTAGTTTTCTTAGGTTATAAATTCTTTATATTGAAAAGTATTTGTCTTGACTGGTCTTTTAAGGATTTGTGGGTTGTATTTATTTTATAACGAATTTTGAAACTTATTGAAATTGCAGTTTCGTGAATTTTTTTTTCAGAAAATGTCACTTTCAACGCTGAACAAGAAACGAAACTTCAATAACGAGGGAAGAAAATTTCAAGGAAGGTGGAAACTGAACTATTGTTCTGTGGAAGTGAATAATAAAATCATGTGCTTAATTTGCAAAGAATCAATTAGTGTCACTAAAGAATACAACATTAAGCGACATTATATTACTAATCACGAAAAAAGAAGAAAAATGAAAATCAATGAAGAATTCTCATAAGAGCAAGCATAAAGTGCTTACAAAATTCATGAAAACCAATAAATAAGTAACAAGAGTTACTTACGAAAAAAGTTATCTATTAGCAAAACTTTCAAAATCATTTACCTATGGTTCTTTAATCAAAGAATGTATGATAAAGGCTGCCGAATTCTTCGGGCCAGAAAAATTGCAGTCTTTTCGAGATCTATTATTATCAAAAAATAATGCGGTAGACAGGATTACTGAAATGGCAGATAACGTTGTTTCCCAACTAGAGGAAATATCTACCAAAATTCCATTCCATTCACGTGCGATTGATGAAAGCACGGATGTGAAAGATGTTCCACAAGTTGCGGTTTTCACTGAAAAATTGTTGGAACTACAATGGAGGAAAACATATGGAACATTTTAGGAAATTTTTATCTTCCACTTGTTGGACTTCTTACTGTAACAACTGACGCCGCTAATTCGATGACAAGTGAAAGTAAATGATTTTCATCAAGGCATATATATATATATATATATAAACATAAATCAAAAATCATGACTTTCCTTGCCTTCTTTAAAACAAGATCTCTCTGTACAAAAATTGATTTTGTTAAAAAATCATATACAAAGAAAAACATTTAGACGTATTTTCCAGCGAGAGATAACTGGAGATAAATTATTTTCAGAATGATTCGATTTTAAAAGACAAATATCAAGAAGTAGGAATTTATTGCAAACATTTTATGCTATTTTGGGAATACAAACTTATGTGAGCAACTATTTTCATCCATGAAATTAAGATTTACAGATAACCATCTATCTGCCGTCTGAGATTGTCTGTTCTCCGCCTGAGAATCCAGATATTGGAGAACTAGAAGAAGGAAAGCGCTGACAACTTCCCGATAAAAAAATTAATTTTACTTTATAAAATTAATGTATAAATAAAAGCAATTAATAGTTACGTATCGTTTGGGGATCCATGGTCTACGTCATAACATATGTATTTCATGACACAACTAACGAGATCCCTAAATTTAGGGACGAAATGTTTTGTTTATTGTTAATTTAAATGTTTTACATATTTGTAACTTAGTTTTCCAAACTTTTTTGTTTTCAACTCCCTTATTACGTCCAAATTTTTCCAAGACGCTACAAATTAAACCATATGTCTATCGAACGCATTTGAGTCCGCTGATAATGTGGTGTTTTAAATTCAAAAGAAGTTATTACGGATTATATATTATTGTACTGCGCAATAAATATATACTAAATGTTTCGTATCACAGCGAGAGAATAGCTCAGACCAGATAAGGCTATACTTAATAAAAATAATTGACGAAAGTTATAAATATAAAAACACGGGAGATGAAAATGGTAAAGAACATCACAGGGACGCCTGAAGAGTCACAGAAAGGAAGTGCTAAGCAGCCAAAGAGACTAGCCTGAAGATTAGAGGAGTCAGAAGAAGACTTTGTAATAAATGGCAAAGAGTAAACATGAGGATGTAGAAGGTAAACTAAGCTTATAGTGTGTAGTATGGAAATGGTGGAATAACAAAGGCTGTTAGATTGGGAAGGGATATTTTGAAGGTAGTTAAGGAATTCTGCTACTTGGGCAGCATAATAACTAGTTATGGTAGAAGTACAGTAATCATAAAGAGTAGGATAGCACAGGCAAGGAAGGCTTTCGAAAAGAAAGGAATTTACTAACGGGTAATATAAGTGTAAATCATTTATAAAAATGTTCGTATGGAGCGTGGCATTATATGGGTGCGAAACGTGGACGGTAAGAGTTGCAGAAAGGAAAAGAATACAAACTTTCAAAATGTGGTGCAATAGAAGAATGTTGAGAAGCAGATGGGTGGATAGAGTTTCTAACTAGGAAGTTACAAGCAGAATAGGGGAAAAGAGAACGATTTGTAGGATTTTTCCAAGAGCAGGTTTAGATTAATAGACCCACGTCTTATGACATGAGTGTCTTGTAAAATTAACATTTGAGGGAAACGTAGTATCCTGCGATTTGTGGCCTACAGGAAGGAGGGACTTCGTTGGACACGAAAAAGACCTGTACATCCTCTACGTCTTTTAAAGAAGTCCATTTGAACAGCTTGAACTTTATTCTCCATACATAAGTATGCTTCGAATAATTGTTTAATATATTTTAACAGTAATATTCCGTTTAATTTACTTGCTGTGGTTTTTGCTTGATACAAACTTTGTTTTATTTTCCTTTTTCTTCGTCGTTTCTTGCCAATAGTCTCTCCTAAATATTTATGATCTTGGCAACTTTCAATTGACCTATTTCAGTTTCTATTTTCATTGGGTTATCATTTAATACCGTACATTTAGTTTTCGCTTAGTTCACACTCTATCAGGTTCTTTTATATATTCTCAATATATATATTGAGCCACAATTAATTAAGATTTGATCGTTTGCCAATAGTAAAGTCTGTAATGAGGTTGCATCCCCGTGCGATTTCGGCAAGAGCATGTCGCTGGCCACGAAAAAGGGGGTTTTCCGGGCGCCGAGTTGGTGGCTGGAAAGATGTATCTGAGTGTGGAGTTAACGATAATCTTGATTTTCGCTAAAAGAGTGTTCACCTTTTGGATTTTCCGAGGGACACATACCTGTATCATCATCAAAAATAACCCGCGCGTGACGGAGAACTCACGATGATTGGCAGACAACCGTCACGTGAGAGAGTTTTATCCCTTGGATGACCTAGTAAGGTGAAGGGCGGAGGAATAGGCAGTATAATGTAAGGTTTGACAGGTAGAGGAGAGTATGTAGCGTCTAATCATCATTGGGGGAAGTAGCAGCATGGTGTGAGACTTCGAGAAAGCAGCGAAGGATTGAAGTGTTAGTATCCCAGGAAAAGGACAAAGGAAGAAGGAAGAAAAGGTTCGGTTTTCCTGAATTTACCAGCAGCTCCAAGATCATCCAGAACAAAGAGAGAAGGAAGTCCAGACGCCCGTTAACCTGCAACAAGAAGCACAGGTGAAAATACAGGTTCGTTCAGTGAACGGCAACTGCTGCACGTGGGCACCCAACTAATAATAACCCTCAGAACATTAAAAACCATCCCCTTTTAATTCTTTATATTTGTACTTGTTATCTTCTCGCCGGACCCATTAAAATTATTGTGTTTTCTTATAATAAATGTATATTTAAAACATCCAAAACTTAAATTAATTAAATAATTAATATTAACCCCCTATCATTTACACTACATCGTGAGGAACTAAAAGGTAGTGATTGAAATATACGGCATCATTAAAAATACTACTGGTATATCAATTGTTAGTAAGAATGAAAAGTGCACGAGTAATGTTAGCATACCAAAATATTTTTAATAAAATAAATTTTTTTTACGACTAGTTTTTATAAAAATAAACAGCAAGCTGAATATCAACTTAGGGGAATGAAAATAAAGCTAGTGTTAACTCGTTTAACTTGTCGTTGTTGTACTATTTAGTCCCAAGAGTGGTCTGATGGAACCCTCCATTATAAACTATACAACGCAAGACTTTTTATTTCCGCATAGCTACCACATCCTCCCAAATCTGCTTATTGAATTCCATCGTTGGCCTTATTGCACACACTTCCCTCTATTGCTAATTTTACAAGACCCTCGTGTCTTAAAACGTGGCCTATTAATTTATTCCTTCTCTTGGCCAACGACCTCCATTTTGTTCGCTCTTCCCCTATTCAAACATGTGTTAGAGTATTGTACGAAATTATCTACTTAACTTGGCAATCATAGAGGGTATTCCAAGTAAGAAAATGTGTTTATTTGTTATGTTATTTTCTTTGAGTGACAGTTGATAGCGGGTTTGATTTTATTCTGTATTCTATCAGAGTTTTCTTACTTTCATATTAAATTCATTCCTATTTTGATATGTTTAAGAATGTTAAAGGGACTTGAAACAGGAACCAAATTATTCAACTTTGTATATATTTTTTTGCATACACTGGAGTATCCACGAATTTCCATTTCCTCTCGTATGACAGTACTGTTAATGTGGAAAGTATATGTGGAATTATAGGTATGTTTATATAAATACTTGACAATCACGTACCAGATTTCGTCTTCTATTAAAATAAAAGACTGGTGTCGGAGGAGACACGCCGTTCCTCCATTGTTTGTGCTTATCATTTCGGTACGCCATTGTATGTAAATTCTGAAATATGTCAAATATGTTGCCGAGCCCTTTGTCCACGTCGCCTAAACTATTAACACAGAACGGACTTCTAATACCTCTTAACCATTTGCCTTGTCATTTCGTTTCTCTGAAACACAGCTCTTCAGACGTTCACCGTGAAATGGTAGTTTCCTCTGTTAATCCTCCATACACTGGAAATGTACACGATAAATAAGAAAATTTAATTACTATAACTCAAAATGGGTGGGTATAAACTTTCATATAATTGTCAAACTAAGAGTCGTAGGTGTTAATAGATTGTTTCCCTAAATAGTTTTCATGATTGGACGTGTCCACGCTCGTGTGTATGAGGACAGTCACACCGACATCTTTAATAAGTAAGACCTCCCCTTCCCTTTTAACTATGTGTGATTAAGCTTGAATGGCATTTCGGACGTGCCACGAAATGTTTTAAATTGTAATAAAATTCCGGGATCTTTGGAATTAATTTCTAGTTTAGCTTACGTTACATAGTTCATAAGTGAGTATACATGTTGGGGTGGTTGTGGGAAGCAAAATTCAATAACTGAGTAAGCGTGTGACTGAGTTTTCTTCGTATTTGACTATTAACACTAAACCCACCGCAACCCGAGAATAAAGATCTCATAATTAGGTAGCCATTATTAGAATAAAATGTGTAGATAATTGAGTAGGATCGGTGTTCCATAATTTGCTTTCAAAATAAATTTTTATATTATTTAAATCATTCTAATAATCATTTAACTTCCCTCCCTTATTATATACGTACAAAATGGCAACAAGGACATCCGCTCTGGCGCCCAACAAAATAAGAGAGTACACCACATTAAAACAGCTTCGAATAACATTAATTTTTTATGACGAGTTTACAAAGTTGTCTACGTAATATATGAATGCTTTATAATAGATGGACCGGTATTAACGCTTTTGTCGGGAACATACATATGTCTTGTATTTATAATATTGATAATACTCGTATGTGTGATTGAATGTGTTACTGTGATTGTGTAGAAGTTATTGCAGTGTGGTTTAGATGTTTTGTCTAGTGAAATTATAATTGACGTATGTATGAGTCTGATTCGTTTTTATGTGTGACACTTTGTAGGTTATTGTTGTTTTGTTAAAAATAAAAATAAAATCGTAATTAATAACGTGTGCCATGTTTTTGAAATTGCGAGCAGGCCTGGAGACAAGTGATATAGGTTCGGAAATGGGTAGTAATATCGTGGAGAAACCCGAATTAAGCTTGTCACATTCCGCCAAATCTTACGGGGAAAATAATTCGAAAGTCGAAGGTCATACGTGGATAATGTGGCTCCTAAATCAATTGAACAAAAAGTCGGATTCCGACAAAAGGGAAATAATAGTAAGGTTGGAATCCAATAAAAGAGAACTATTAGAAATAATTGAAGATGGGAGAAAAGAGATTATAAGCATAGTGGAAAGTACATGTACTGCATAGAAAGTACAATTAGGAAAGAGGTACGGGCCGTGCACCTAGAAACTCGAGCGACACAAGACAGACGAACCTGGGAGGAGATGATAAATAGTTACGATATGTTAGCAGTTGAGGAAATTGAGGTAGTAAATCAGTATGATATAAGTAACAACGCTGAAGATTTGACGGATGAAGTTGATTCAATAGAAATTGAAACGTTTAACAGGATGGAGCGGGTGAACGACAAAACTGAGCGATTAGAAAGGGAAGTAAGTTCTGACTTTAAAAATGCGGAAAGGTTATTAGAACGGGGAGAAGGAAATATGTACGCCGTAGAGGAAAGATTAGGGAAAACAATCGATGAAATTGAAAGTAAAAAGAATATCAAGCAAATTTCTAGTGTCGCACGCCCTAGAGGTGGTATTACCACTATTTAAGGAAAGATCCAAACAAAATCCGAAGAAACGTTATGAACTAGAAAGACGCGTATCTGAAAAGGAAATAAAGTTGGTAAATTACGTGAAACATATTCGAAAATCGGTTAGTAGTTAGATGCAGTCGGAATATAATCAACATCTTAAATGTGATCTCCTTGAGGTTCAAAGAGAACATACAGCTGTACGGGGATATTGCGAAAGAAATGTATCTGACGGAAAAGTTCTGCGTGTACTTAGCAGAACGCGAAAATTTTAATTAGAAACAATCCATTGCTTCTTTATTGCGAGGTTTATATTGCATAAGAGTTATAATTTTAGAAGGAATTGATTTAAGATTGCGCACTTATTACTGTATTTAAAGGATTTATTAATAATCGGGTGAAGCTATACTGGCATTTAAAATTTAACTTTTGCTATTGAAATGATGTCGTAGTTACACTAAAGGGAATATTTATTTATTTTCAAAAGAGTCTATTTATAACTTTGAGGAGGATTGGGTGTGAGGAATTTGAAATAATGCTGAAACTTAAATATATAGAGGGTATACGGAGAATCTGTTATGAGAGCGGAATTTTCATCGAGGGGAAAGAATGAGTTAGCCTACGAGCGCACATGTTTGCTTGTGTTGTGAGCGATAATGTTATATATGACGGTGATGAAGTCGTAACAGATGTAATCGTGGCATATACAGAGTTTCTTATTGAGAATTAATAGGAGGAAATTTTATTGTAGAAGACGTTGGGAAGGAATGCGAGGATAATTGATGATTGAAACAGAAATAGACAGTTGTAAGATGGTTGTAGGAGAAGAAGTAAGATAAGAAATCGACAAAGATGTAAGAATGATTATAATAATGATGTAACGTAACACTAACTAATTGTCAGTGAAAAGATAGGATTCTGTGAGTCTCAATAAATAAATATGGATTCATCCGGGCCCCGTGTGAACAAAATGAATATATTTGCAAGATATCTGCAACCCAATCCTTAAATATGAATATAAATGAAGCTCTATTCCCTTTATTACAAAAAATAATTGTATTGAAGTTTTATTTAAATTACCTAACTCCTGAGTAATAAATATTTGAGTATATACAATATCTCAGTATTTTTTTAGTCGTTAAATGGTCAGTATCGTACAGGGAACACTCAATAAGTATGTTAATAAGTGGATATGTGTATTAGTTTAGAATGATTTATAATGTAGAGTTAATTATCTGATATTTGGTATCTAATATGTGCTAGTTATATTATTTTACTTATTTGCAATGTAATAAACATATGTAAAAATACTTCTATGAGGTTTGGTATATTGTGATACATATAAGATAATATGTATCACAATATACCAAACCTCGTAAATTATTTTTAATGTTAATGACGTAATTCTTTTTATTTTCCTTATAGAAACCCAGAGCGCTGGTGCTGTATACTTGCGACAAACTACAATTGTGAATGTATGAGATTATATTTACATTAAATTTTATGGCAACCGACCCTGATAAAGTATAAAACAAACTTATAAAATGTTACGAAAACATCGTAGAGTGAGGTGAAATATCGCTGCAAAGAGTGACGTCACAATTTGTCACATAAAGACACACAAATGCGTTGCAAATTATTTGTTTTTGTGTCTTTTTATTCTCGTGTTTAGTGATTTCTGAGTTTGACCAATGTACATTGCAATAGAATCTTAAAAATTATATTGTAGATGTAGTTGTGGAATTTAGTCATAAGACCGATGCGATGCAACCCTCCACGCTAATCTAGCCTGGGAAAGTGTTTTCATTTCTACATAGATACCACATTCCACATCGTCCCTTACCTGCTTAGCGCATTCCATCATTGGCCTCCCCCTAATTTTCTTACCCCACACTTTTCTCTCATGTCTCAAGGCGTGGACTACTTGTAGGTAACATTGTTTTTTTCTCATATGTTAATTCTGTTTTCATTTTTTTTTACGAAATTTAAATTATTTATAGATTTTAAAATCACAATAACACTGTAATTATTATACAAATTAATTAATTTATATTGTATGTTTGCATTATAAGGTAAAACAAAAAATACTTATTAATCTGCAATAACATCTATTTAACTGATAAATTGCTGTCAAAGTGCCTAATTTTATTCAATCTAATATAGACTTTTTTATTGATTAATTAATTTGGTAAAATAATTTTAGAAAGTTTTTTATAATATCAATTTGGTAATTGTGATGTAACAAATTGACAGCCGTATGTACCAGATTGTAAACCATACCTTTCGTTCGGAAAATTGCATGAATAACGGCATAATTTCGAACCATTGTTGATTTCTGGTAAGAGTAGCTAAAAATTTTGTTCTACGAAGCTGTTATCATAACATATGGCAAATTAATAGATTTCATAGACTATACAACAGGTTCTAAACTAAAAGACGTACCCAGGAGCAAATGTAAACTCTGACCATAATCTGCTGGTTATGAAATGCAGGCTGAAAATGAGGAAGCTCAAGAAAGTAATTAAAACAAAAATATGCGAAATAGAAAAACTGCAACAGCAGGGGGTGCTTCAGAGTTTCAAAGAAGATATCGGAAGTAGATTAACAGAGAAAGGAGAAAGAAAGAATATAGAGGAGAAATGGGCACTTTTGAAGGAAGAAATGGCTAGAGCACCAAAAGAAAAAATAGGAAGAATAGTTCAGACCAATAGAAAGGCATGGATAACACATGTGATTATAAAATATATTGATGAAAGGCGTGAATATAATAACTAGAGAGATGCAAATGGTAAAAAGAAGTACAAATGCTTGAATAATGGGATAGAGGATTGGCTACAAGAGAAATGTAAAGCGGTTGAAGATTTCATGGTGAAAGGGAAAATAGACGCAGCTTATAAGAAAAGAAAAGAAATATTCGGCGAGAAGAAAAATATTAACAAGAACATGAGGAGAGCGGATGGGAAGCCAATTATGGATAAAGAAGAAAAAGGTAGAAAGGTAGAAGGATTATCTAGAAGAGCTGTATCTTGGTGAAAATCTAGATCAGTCAATAAAAGAAGAAGAGGAGATGGGTGATGAAGAGTTGGGGAATAAAATTATAAGGTCAGAGTTTGACGGGGCGCTGACAGACCTGAGCAATTGTAAAGCATCAGGAATTGATAACGTTCCAGCAGAACAGATAAGATCATCGGGCGAAGAAGAAATATCACGGTTGTTCAGGATAGTTTGCGAAATCTACGAAACAGGAAGAATCCCAGAATATTATAGTAAAAACATATTTATACTGTAGCGCAGTAGAACCCGGTCCAATTCTTTCTAATTTATGGAATTTTTAAGAAGTGGGTTTTCCGGGCGCCGACTTGAGCGCGCGGAATCAAAGCAAAGAGACAGCGGATGACACTTGGGCTATAAAGCTCAGACACCTTGTCGCCGAGTTCGGAATTTCCTAATCTGTCTGAGAATTTGGATACCGGGTGGCGTGTGTTACGCAAATGTAACAAGGGATATTATTGGAGAATATTCATCCCTACCACTTTGGTGATAGGTGTCGCATAAGTGGGGACTAAGTTTTAAAAGATGCAGGCGGAGACATTTTGAGAGCAGATTGGTGGTGGAGAATGAATTAGACCGATTGGCAGGAGATTTGTGGTGGAGAATGAATTAGACATACTGTCAGCAGATTGGTGGTGGAGAATGAATTTGGCACATTGGCAGGAGATTGTTGGTAGAGTGTGAATTTGAGAGATGTAGAGATAGATGGTGACACAGATTGGTGGCGAGAGATTGTGCAGTGAACGATTGAGAAGTGCAGTTGCAGCGCCGGTGTAAATTACGGACTAATGAGTCGAGGAGGCAGCGGAGAGAGACGGAGTTTTCCTCAATTCCGGCCGCGCGATTTTGTGCTATTGTCTACCGGCCGCTTAAGAGTTCAACAACAAGGAAGTACGCATATTAATACGACACAGGTTCGTCAACGAACGGAATATCTGCCGAAGACAAACAATAATTACCCCTGAGAACATTAGAATCATTCGCTTTTAATAACTTTATGTTAGTACTTGTTATATTCTCACCGGACCCATTTCAATTTTTTGTGTTTTCATTTAATAAATGTACATATCAAACCTAAAGTATGAAAATAATTAAATAATCAATATACACCCATCATTTACAATACCCATGCCGAAGAAATCTGGGGCTGATAGATGCGAACAGCACAGGACAATTAGTTTAGTATCCCATGCATGCAAAATATATTTTTTGGGGGGGTAACAGGCTACATGAGGGTGATCCTGAAGCAGGCAACTCCCCTTTAATAGCATAGGAAGGGACTTGAAAAGGGGGGTTGTGGGAGGTAGAGAAAGGTAACCGAGGGTTGACTAGGGTCCCCAGGCTATAGTTTAAGGATCCTACCCGGTGTTTCACCTAAAGGTGATGCAGGGAAAAACCCTAGAAAACCTGCATCAGGTAGGTCGGGCTAGTGGGTACCACTCCTGCGCCCTTCTGATGACGGGAGACTGGATTGCTGTGGGAACGCAACAAACCCGCCTCCATGCCTAGTTCAGTATTGAGAGGCAGTTGGCCGACTGGTCCAATGGGATCAGCGGACAACTCTTACCGTATGTCGAAGATCTTTGACCCCCGTACATACACCTCTCAAACTGCTCAAGGTCGTCTCAGCCTGCAGGAGTCTTACATTATTTACCATGGCCTTGGACCAAGGGAGAAGGGAAAGAGGAAAACCAGAAAGGAGGAAGTCAACCTCCACCTGACTCTCACTCATTTCCCATTTAATTCTTTTCCCATGCATGCAAAATATTAACTAGAATAGTATATAGGAGAATGGAACATCAAATAGAATGCGAGTTAGGAGAAGATCAGTTTCGTTTTATGAATAATGTGGGGTCAAGAGAAGCAATATTAACTTTGCGACTAATTATAAAAGACATGATAAGAAAAAACCGGCCTACGGTATAGCATTTGTAGATTTAAAAAAAGCGTTTGACATAATGTGAACTGGAACACACTATTAAGAATTTTGAAGAGCACTGGAATAAAATATCAAGAAATGAGGCATATATATATAACCTCTAGAGAAGACAGGCAGCAGTAATTAGAATAGATATTAGAAAATAAAGCCGTAATCAAGAAATGAGTAAGACAAGAATGCAGACAGTCGCCCGTGCTGTTTAACTTACATAAAGAACAGGCGTAGAAGAAGGTTAAACCGGAATATGGAAAAGGAATCACACTGCAAGGAGGAGAAATAAAAACCTTACGATTTGCCGGTGACATTGTAGACTTGGAATCCATAATAAATTGCATGAACGTAGTCATGGGAGAGACTTCAATATGAAGATTAATAGAGGAAAAACCAAGGTAAGGGAAACTAGAATGACAAAGGATGTTAGATTGGGAAGGGATATTTTGACGGAAGTTAAGGAATTCTGGTACTTGGGAAGCGTAATAACTAAGGATGGTAGAAGTATAGCAGACATAAAGAGTAGGATAGCACAGGCAAGGAAGGCTTTCTTGTAAAAGACGAATTTACTTACGGGTAATATAAGTGTGAGTATTAGAAAATAGTTGCTAAAAATGTTCGTATGGAGCGTGGTGCGAAACGTGGATGATAGGAGCTCCAGAAAGGAAAATAATAGAAGCCTTTGAAATGTAGTGCTATAGGCGAATGCTGAAAATCAGATGGGTGGATAGAGTACGTAACGAGGAAGTTCTAAATAGAATAGGGGACAAGCATTCAAAATGGAGGACGTTGACCTAGAGAAGGAATAGAATTCGGGGAGAGATTACAATATGGAGGAGTTTGAAGGTATGGATTAATAGACTACATTTTAAGGCAGGAAGATCTTGTTAAATTAGCATTACAGGGAAGTATGTGGTTGAGAACAGAAGAGGGGGCAAAGGATAGAATTCACTAAGCAGATATGAGGAAATGAAAGGCTTGCGCAAGGAATGTTAGCATGCAGGGTTTCATGAGAGCTGTCTTAGGAAAAAATTGTATATCTGGGAATCTCAGTGGCCATAAAAGTAATGACGAATTCAGCGAGTTTGATTAATACTGTTTCTTATATATAGTGACCGGTAGGGTTTGCTGTTGCCAGATAGACTTGTGTAGTTGTAGTTTTATAATTAATTTTTTAGACTATATATGTCTATTACAGAAATAGTACTTAAGCTATTAATATTTTGTCCCATTCAATATGTTCTCTACTACTATAGCGTTTCGTCCAGAATTTTGGAATTTTTCGTTTGTATTTTCATTGCTCGTCTCAGTTTTCTTAGTTGAAATTTAGTGACCTACAGTACCAAAACAATGTTAATTAACATTCCGATCTTAAACGACTCCGGGCGCAGTTCAGACAGCAAAAATGTCTTCTTATTTACGTTCTTACATCAATTCAAATGTAAGTCTGAATTATTTATAAAATTTAATTTAAATTCTAAACATTATATTCTGTAATTGTATGCAATGATTGTAATTAACGATATAAAATTAGATATATAAATTTATTTTAAATTTAATTAGCTATTTTACATTTTTTATATGTAATTTACATGTCTGATGGGTGTCTACACACAGGGGGTGTTGGGCCATTATAAAAGTTAAAAGTTCTGCTCTGTCCCGTATATATCTTGAGGAATACGCGAACTTACAGTGATGTCCGCAGCCTGGCGGTAGCTTTGCAGGTATCTGCGGCGACGAATGCAGACTCGTGGCTGATTTCTGCCAACGTCAGCTGTTGCAGCCCGTGGTCAGAAAAATTCATAAATCCTCACATTTTGAATCTTAAAAATCTTTATCACGACCTCCATCCAGTCTCCACCAAATCTCACACAGAACCAACCTCTGTGCAGTTTTTGGAGCGGTTTAAAGACGCCTCACCCCACCTTCTCACTATTAGGAAACTTTCCGAAATTCCTCACCGAGCATTTGGTCAGTCTCTTTGATTTATGCCTGACCACACGTGGGAAAGGAAAAGACCCAAAACACGACACAACAACATCTGCCATTTTTGACCTGTGTCCCTTACCCGCGCAAACTGCATACAGCCATAATTATTTAAGAAATACTCCCCGTTAATATAAAATTACAAATTAGTGTAATTACTACATTACAATTCTATCAAAATTTTGCGTATCAAACTTATAATTTTTTAAACAAATGAAACATATTTCTCTAACTTTAAGTTTACAATAAATAAAAACGTGGCCAATAAGTCAGCATATAATTTTATTAGTATTTCCAACGTTTCCCTCGGCCTAAAAGATCATTAAATTTATTGAGGTATTTACATGAGAAGCATTTGGTGTCGCGGACTACCTCCCGGGAGTCAAAGAGTGAAGGACATGAATTAGTAAAATTTATAACTGATGAAGTTTCAAAATGGAGACTAAAAGTAGTATTTATATTAATTAAATAGCAATAAAATTTTATGCTGACGTATTGACCGAGTTTTTATTTATTGATTAAAGAATTATTTGTAGTTACTCCAAGAAGTCCAAAAATATCGACGAAATGTTGTTGTTGTAGTAGCGATCTCTGACGAATAACGTAGCGTGTGTTTGATCGCTGGCAGAGATTCTTTCTCCTAAGAGCATCGGTGGTTGTAGAGAGAATGGTAAATCCTCTACAGGCTACATGAGAGTGATCTTGAAACAGGATAGGAAGGCAATTGGAAAGGGGGGATGCGGAAGGTAGAGTAAGGTAGCCAAGGGTTAACTAGGGTCCCCGGGCTATGGTTTACACGGTATTACATCTAAAGAGATGCAGGGAAAACCCTAGAAAACCTGCATCTCTGCGAAATAAAATAAAGATATCGCGTTGCTAAGTAACTAGCGATGCTCATAGGGGAAAGAATCTCTCTGCCAGATATCAAACACACGCTACGCTATTCGCCAGAGATCTTTAATAAATACTGTAGAAAATCTGTTACATTATCTGTTTCGTTGATGTGTAACTTAGGCTTTATTACTTTTAGTGCGACGGTTCTGCCGAGTTTCGCGTATGTAAATACGTAGTTGTTTAAACGTGAAGAGGCAATGTTCACACAGTTTATTGTCGCCAAACCAATAAATCTCTTGACCATGCACCAGGGCAACAATTATTTTCTGAGGTAAATTAACCTATGAACAAGAAACGTATTTTTTTCGGTAAAGATGAACTTTGTTTCTTGTGAATCAGCTGGTGATGAATGAATGAATGAATTTATTGATACTGCAATTGAGTTACACTCGATGGTAGTTACAAAAAATAAGCTTAAAATAAGGAATGAGTTATAAATAATAATAATAATAATATAAATTACAGCTTAAAGAAAAAGGATAAAAAGTACCTATTGTTCAAATGTTTTTTCGTCGCACTACACTTCACAATCACACTTCCTAATTCTTCCCTGAAAAACGTTGCTATTGGGAGGAAATGTTTCAAAACTTCTGCAGGTAAATTGTTCTAATCCCTTATAGTCGGATTCAAAAATGAATATTTTCCAGTTTTAAAGATGCACTGCCCAATTTTATAATTATGATCCCCTCTAATGTAATAATTTACTTCTAAAAACTTTTATGCAATATTCTCCCAGGATTGTTTCCCTGCGTACGCTTTAAAAAGAGCCCCAAGACGTAAATTTTGTCGTCGTTTTTCTAACATACCCCAACCTCCTCATTTCCGTGACCAGGACACCGCCCCCCCTCCCCCTGTACCCTTTCCAGTGCCTCGACCTGATATTTTCGGTACGGATCGCAACAAATACAGCTTAACTAGGACATTTTTTTTATTGATAATAATTTACTTGACCTGTTTTCTAGATTCAATAACAGGTCTGTTTAACAATATTTTTCTTTTGTTGGTACATTTCTTACATGGATATAAATATGTATGAATACAATAATAAAGTATATGCGTAAATTTAAATTTGTTTTAGCATGTAAGATGATCATCTGTTACAGTAGTTTTATTATTATATTATTTTCGTGGAGAGACTGAAGGAGAGAATTCTTAATTTCTTTGTCTCCTCATCCTTTCCACCTTTATACATTTTGTTTGTGAAACAAGTCCGGTTTTCCGGTTACGACCCACGTTTCCGGATCTCCATGACGCGTTGGTCGAGTGGTTGTAGGTTCAAACTTTTTTACTAATTTTATACTCTAATTATTTATGACTGTATTTGTATTAGCAGAGTTATGTAATTTGTTTAAGATAATTACTTGAATAATCTTACTATTACTATAATTTATATTCTATTTTATGTTATGATGTCCATATTTTGGTCCTTATACTCATCCGGTTCCTGGATTTGAAAGTCCGGTCCGATGATGAGTATATTAAGTCTTATGATGTAATATTTAAGATTCTATATTTTTAGTCCTGTATTTTGTCATTTCTAAAGCGGATATCAGGTTTATCAAATTTTCTAGAGCCGCGGTGAGTGGTGGGTTTCTTATTATTTCCCATAGTCTTTCTTTTCTTAAGGTTTCTCTTATTGTCTTGTCTACCTCATAATTGGGGCATTCCAGTATGGCGTGTTCCGGTGTTCCTATCTCTCCACAGGCACATAGATTGTCTGGTCTACTATTTATTCTTCCCAGATATTGTCCGTATGGACCATGACCAGTAAGATAATGTATAAGACCCTTGGTTGGGTTGAGGTGTCTAAGCTGTAATCTTTCTCTTATGTTAGGTAGAATTTCGTACACCCTTCTCCCTTTATTCGATGAATTCCATCTTTCTTGCCAAATGTTTAGTATTTCTTCTTTAATTTATATTTTGGCGTTTGCTTCCTTGCCTAAAATTTCTACGACTTTGCACTAGTTCTCTTTTTTGAGCCAGTACTGCGCACTCCTTTTCCTGATTTCTAGATCCAACGGGACAACATTTAGGAGCTAGCTAGGACAGGAGGCACGAGAGATTTATACTGTGCAAGTTCTCGTGTTTCACAGTTTCCTTTTTTTAAAAATCCGCATAACGAAATGTAGTGCATTCCACGCTTTCCTAATCACATGTTTTATTAGATGTTCTCAACCCGTATTATTGCTCAAGTATATATGTACTATTTCATTACCGCTGTACTATTTCAACGTGACGCCCACAAAATCTTTTTGCCTTGCTCTTGTTACAATTTATTTTTATTTTGTTAACAAGTGACCAATCTTTTATTGTATCTAAATCTTTTTGTAGAAATTCTTCAAAGAATACAGTTTTTATTTTCCGATATATTACGCAGTCGTCAGCAAAAAGACGCACCAGAGAATTAATACTTGAAACTAGGTCATTTACGTAGACTAGAAATAATAAGGGACCAATAACGGATCCCTGCGGCACTCCCGATTTAACATTTGCAACTGAGGATAAGTCGTTCCCTGCTATTAGTTGTCGGTCACGTAAAAATTCTCTAATCACTCGATTATCAATCCGAATTTTGGAATTTTTTTTGTAATGATGTGTCTTGAGGTACAAGATCGAAATCCTTTGTCAACCTCATCGGCAATGTAAACTGTAACATTGTAATCGTTAATTGTTATAAAGGTGTGAAACATTTTCTCTCTGTGTAGTCATTTGGGTAGTTTTGAAGTCCGTAGGCAAAGGATGTGTATATGTTCTGTGTTCCGTTAGAGTAAATATTAATTAATTGAGTCAAGTATTAGGAAAGTAGCGTATATTTTCAACGTCTCATTCGATGTATTAATGTCAAAGCATAATTTATAATCAGAGGAAGTAGCAAAAGGAGGTAACATAAAGAGACTTAATTATGTGGTGTTGGCGTGCTGCGCCGCGCCGCGCCGCGATGTTTATCCTTGGGAAGTCTAATTCGTAACGCACCAGCGCTTTCCTTGGGTAATTTGGTCCGGTGCTTCCCTGCTTGCTGCATTGCCCGTTTCATTGAGAGAGGTGAGAATGTGGGCCGGGGAGGTTCGATGCCCGTCACGACCCATTGGGCTCCAAGGCCAACGTCACCCGGGGTACCGCTCGTGGCCTTGCGGGTCACTGAACCTATCCCACCTCTGTTTACATCTGACCCGCCAGCCAACAGCTACGCCATACTCGTAGCCTCCTCCTCCTCCTCATCATCACCATCCTCAATCTCGGATTTGGAAGATTGTCACCTCAAGCCTATAACAAGAAAAGTCTCTACAATACACTCGAAGCAGAATGAAAAATCTATTCATAAAATAACAACCATCTTTTTGGTATTTGCATACAAGTTTAATTGTAATGTCTTTCTGAAATATGTCAATTATAATGTTAAAACATTATTAACCACGGTTTTGGAGACACCAATATTGTGATGAGACCCATTAACAAACTAAATAAATGTATCAACAACAGAAAAGACAAAATTGATGTGTAAGATATGAAGGATATAATTTATAAAATTAAGTACAAAGATTGCGATAAAAATTACATTGGTCATACAAACAGAGGATATATTTTCATAAAATCAATATTATACCAAATAGTAAGATTAGTACACGGCCCTTTCTGAACTCTTAGTTGAAAGTAAACATGAAGAAATGAGGTATGATGTGAAAGAAAAACAATTGAAAGAATTTATATACAATGTGTCAATAGCAGGAGTGAAATTGGTGTGGTGGGAACCACATTTGCTAATATTCGAATAAAATAAAAGTGTATTCAGAATATTTTGTTTTTCAAAAATTGTAGAATATAAATTTTTTAATTGGTTTTCCTAAAATGTATTAAGTGTTTTAAAAATATTAATATAAAGTGTAACTAGGAGAATTCATGTTTGCAGAGTTATATAATTTGAACTAATATAAAGAATGTAGTTCCATAAATATCCTGTGAAGGCGCTGGTTGCTGGACGACCATTAAGCTTGTAATGATTGTTTTGATGATGTTAACAGGTGTGGAAGCTTTTGAGAAGTGGTTCGTTGTATGCATAGCAAATGAGAATGTGACATATCCTATGTTTTTATTTCAGATGACTATGTCCATTACTAGGCGAAAGCTCGTGTTTTAACATTATAATTGACATATTGCAAAACATTTTTGCAACTAAACTTGTATGGACTAACAAAAAACTGGTTGTTATTTTATTAATACATTGAAATTAGTCCATCCTAGGTTGTGTGATGCTAGAAAAATTTATTGTAACTGTTAAAGCTGCAGAACACTGAATACTAAAATCAACAGTGGAACGTGGAGCTCTAAATAAATCAAATTATTTACCATTCTATTGTATGTTTAATTTAATTTAATACAATTTTCAGTTCTTTCATTTCTATTATTTATTATGCAAATTTAAATTTAATATTTTCTACTAACCTCTCCTGCTAAATAAATTTGAAATCAAAATTAAATTATATATTGGAAAAAAAATATAATCATAATACTCTATTGTACTGTTGCCTCTATATTAGAACCATATATATTTACCCACGTTTGTGGTCAAAAATACGGCAATTAATATAAGAAATATTGAAATCCGTGTTCTTATGTACACGGGAAATATTTAGCGTAATTAGATGATAATAAAATTACCTGATTAAAATAATGAGTTAAGTTTCTAATTTTTGAATAAATGGAATAAATTTATGGCCAATTGCAAACAAAGTGTTTATTGAGTTCTGCCCACGTTTAGCCACCAGTTTAAATTTATTTGATCTTTTAATTGTGAAAAATAGACTTTAATTGATTTTCTGTGAAATTTAAAATGAATTAAATATTTCTAATTCCATCAAATTGTGATATGACTCTTTAATTTGAATTTAAGTATATTTTATGAAATAATAGACACGTGGGAATTACTATTAATATTTTCCATAGCCGGCATTCATGTTGTACCACCAAAATAAACATAAATCAACGGACTGTTTTAATGGATTCTGCAGAATTTAATGACGACAATTTTTTTTAAGTGATAGGCGTCATCCTTTTAATATTATAGGAAGGGATATAAAGGGAATTTGTGGAAGTAATGTCAAGGGTTAACTGACCGAGGATGTCGCTGACCTGAGGATGTTGAAAGGGTACGAAAAATTGAAGGTAAAGTCGGTCAACGTTGCTAATATTTCCACTCAGGCGCAAACGTTCCCACTAATAAGAAACTCATTAAATTAATATCTTTGAAACGAAAACGATCCGTTTAGAAGCGGAACTCGGAGCATAGGAGATTTCGGGAAGCACAGTCTTGGATTATAATTTGAGAGATCCAGAAAACCTGGAAATGCAGAATACATCACGCATGTATTATCCTGTATCGTTTTAGAAACTTCACGATGAATCGTTGCCTGGAACTAGAACGTGCTATTTGCAATAGTACAAAGCATTTGCGCACCACAAATGTTGCTCAGCTTAGGATGTATGTATTTCCAAGCCCTCAAAATTCCATGCTAACAAGCAATTGTAAAATCATTTAGTAACCTGATGAGTCTCATCCTAGTTCTAAAAATATTTTCTAAATAGTAATCCCAAGCAAATTTCAATTTTTAAATTATTTCTCGACATACTTTAATTATTAACCATAGCCATTATTTATTAACTATATTCAATCTTTGAATCAATCTGAGCATATATTTGTGAATTCGTGTCTTACCGTTGCGTTGTGGCGTGCCGGAAGGCTTGTCTGTTCTCACAGGAAGTCCACACTGAAAGACGAAGATTTATTGGTCCCGCGCAAGATTACGCCATGGTCTGCTGAGGATCACTTACAAGCATGTAACGCGGTCTACCATCGCTGTAATTAAAATCGGTGACTGATATAAAACGTACCACAACAATGGAAGTTTACTTTCTCCAATCTCGACTCATAATAAATCTGAAAATATTGACATTTGCAATCGTTTACGAAAATATTTTTTTAAACTACGTGAAGGCTTCATCTTTTATTTTAATTTAATTAAAAAATTAGTTACACTAAATTTTCGTAGCTGCGAAAGTCCTAGAAATTCAGACCTGGCCTCAAAATCTTTATTGAAGTGGCTTCTTGAGGGATCAATAACCACAATTTCATAAAATGTGTTGGATGGATAAGCTTCTGTCTCAACGTTTAGTTACGTCTGAAAATTTTCCAACAGAAAGTTCAGTAAACTCTGGTTTGTGAGGTTTCACGTCTTTGAATCAAGAAATGTGAACCCCTTATATGATATCCTAAAATAAAAAAAATCCTATGGGCTGAAGTCGTGAATTTTTAGCCATCGGAGGGGAAGATCGGACGTTTCGAGGTTGGTGAAAGAAGATTGAAGAGTAAGTAATTGAGGAGTCATCGAGAAGAGTGGTTGTTGAATGGTTGCTAAGAATGTAAGCTGCGGACAGTAGTTGTTAATTTGTAGAGAAGTAAGGAATTATGGTTAAGATTTTAAGCGAGCGGTTAAGGAAATTTCAAAGATAGCATTTTTTGGAGTGGGATGAAGAATTCTGACAAGTGATTTATAAGATTTATGAGAGCTAGTTGAATTGTTGAGTGGACGAGAAACGCCTAGTGGTAGCAGAGACGAGGCTGCGGCACCGACTCTCTAGTAACATAAGTGTCCCCACAACAATGATTTCAAATGTTCCAACAAGATCGACCCTAAATCTCTCAAAGCCATCAACATAATGCCTCAGTAGACACTGCCACAATAAATTAGTGTTTGATCCCACCATTCCCATTTATGAATTTTAATTGTGAATTCACTTTCTAAAATGCACATTTTTTTCGAAAAGAGCAGCGCGATAAGTCTTGTATTTTTTCGTTAAATATATTTTACATCATGTTAAACTTTCTTATTATTTATTCTTCTTGCTTTCTTAATTTAAAGTAAATATCATAATTACCCTTAAACGGTTCAACCTGCAGTTTTCAGTTTTCAAGGAACTATATTACCAAATTATGAAACGAAATGAGTTTGGGATTTTTTATAAAATGTATTTTCTAGTATTGGTCAGGTGTTTCTAGAAATGTCAAACCTCCGGCAGAAAATCGGTTTCCATGCGTGAAGTTCCCAAACGGCGACCGACACAGACTCCGGCACAGTAAAATCTACAAACAGATTCCCCTCAAAAACAGCCATCTCACTCTAAATTAATTTTCAAAATAAATTGTTTTTGTTTAGCATTTATTATCAACCTATGTTGTTGAATGCGAGCCTTAGTATCTTTTAACATCAGCCTTCATAATTCTCTGCTCTTAATCTTCTCCCTCCATCCGTTCACGTTTATAATTCACTAATCCTCAATTACATAGTCCATCGACCTGAATCTTGTTTTCCTATTTTCCTCTATCGAGAAGAGTTTGCTTTGAACATTACATTCTATCTATATCGCCCCACGAATTCTGCCTGTGGGATCTTATCAATCTCATTATATATTTTTCCTTAGTTATATAAATAATTATGCTACACACTAAAATTTCAATTGTTGTTGTCGTGATATTCAGTCCTATGACTGGTCTGATGCAACCGTACATGCTAAGATTTTTCATAACTGCATAACTGATACATCCCACATCCTCCCCAATCTACTTAGCGTAATCCATCCTCGTCTCCGTCTTCTTCCGCACATTGTTATTGATTTTGCAAAGGCTTTCGATGAAGTTCCTCACGACATCTTGATCCAAAAGTTAGATGGGACAGGTATTGACAAAAGAGTAGTTCTCCAAAAAGAAAAATTTGGGAAAGAAACTTCAGAACTTGGATCAGTAACATCGGGAGTCCCCCAGGGATCAGTTATCGCCCCATTATTGTTTCTCATATTTATTAATGATTTGCCTAATAATATAAATTCTAAGGTCCTACTTTTTGCAGATGACTGTGTAATTTACGGGGAAATAAATGGGGAACAAGACGCAGCTTCTCTCCAAACTGACTTGGATACATGGGCTAAGCGAAATAAAATCAAAATCAAAGTAAGGCGATTAGTTTTACTAAAATGTGAGATCAGTATGCCTTGATACATAAAATAGATGGGGAAACAATGATCGAGTAGACAAACTGTAAATACCTAGGCATTTATTTTAACAGTAAGCTGGGGCAGGTAAACTATGCTGCAAGGAAAGCGTGGAACACCTTGCACTTTGTCATGAGAATACTCAAGAAGGGGAATAAGAAATCTAAAGACATGGCATATTTGCCATTAGTACGCCCACTTATGGAATATGGTGCAGCATGCTGGGATCCGTACACGATAGGTCAAATAGAATCCTTAGAAAAGGTGCAAAGAAGGGCCGCAAAATTCGTACAAATAGGACCTGGGCATGGGAACGAAAAGGGAAAGCGACTAGGGTGGGATACGCTACAGACAAGAAGAGAAAGAGTTAGGCTACACATTTTCTACAGAGCCGTTGCAGATCAAAAACCTTGGTAGGGAATCCGAGATAGAATGAAAGAATCGACACGGAACGGGAGGGGGAGCAGTGATCACTTGTTTAAATTACAAGCAAGGCACCAAAAAAAACAGACGTTGGAAAATACTCATTCCTAAATAGGACAATTAATGATTGGAACAATCTGCAGGAGTGTTTGGGGAACTTTCTCTAACAGAAAGAAAATTTATACTTAATCTAAGTTTAGTGTAGTGAAGTGATCAGTGCTGCGAAATCTCTAAAAATTTACTACAGTCAAATATATTTCCAGTGTTTTTTTTTCAGGCAAAAACAATATTATTCTTTTTAAAAATTCATCTACTAATAATATGATTCCGCACATATTTATTTATATTGAATATAATTATACATTCAATTATAGGTTAAATATGGTCCTTATGACCAGATTGTTAATTATTGTTTAATTTTTATGTATCTGCTCATTTGTAGATTTAATAAATACAATACAAATTTTTCCCTCTAATGCTAATTTTACAAGATCCTCATGTCTTAAAACGTTGCCTATTAATCTATCCCTTCTCTTGGTCAACGTCTTCAATATTATTCGCTGTTCCCATATCTTTCTTATAACTTCTTGGTTACTCACCATATCCACCCATCTGATTTACAACATATATTACCGTAAGTAAATTCCTCTTTTTGTGGAAGCCTTCCTTGCCCATGTTACCCTACTCTTTATGTCTACTATACTTCTACCATCCCTAGTTATTATGCTTCCCAAGTAGCAGATTTCCATAACTTCCTTCAAAATATTGTAACGTTTCTGTAGGATCGTTAGATACTGTAAGTCACACAAATAGGGGTTATAGACGTTTATTGAACAACGAAGTGCTGTACAAAGACTCGTACTGTGTAAGACTGATTCCGGTTTGGAATCCAGTACAATTTATACTTTCATGGATTATTCCAGAAACAGGGCATTCTCTAATCAGAAAATACTAAAAATGAAATAAAGCATTGCTCCCTCCATTGTAAAAACAGCGCCACTCTCTTAGTTCCGTGCTGCCCTGCGTCCCTTAGATCTCCTCGTTGGCCCGATGTAAAGTCTTAGGCTAGCAGTCGTCATTACTAAATCTCCGTCTTCGTATAATTCCGCGTCGTTGTTTCTTGCTTTGCGGTCTTGTAGGCGAACGTCACGTCCTGATCGACGCCGGTGTACATGGACAACAATGTTCTGTTTAACCCCTCGGTAAGCCCGTTTGTTTGAGGATGATAAGCAGTCCATTATTTTGCATAGTCTATTTACCTCATGTATTACTCTAGACTGAAATACTGTTCCCCGGTCTCTGATTATAGTTCTTGGAGCTCCATGCCTAAGTATTATTTCAACGACGAAGTTGGCGGTCTCGAAAGCTTCTGTCGATGGTCCAGCTTTTGTAACGGCAAATCGAGTTAAGTAATCGGTTCAGATAATAACCCACTTGTTTTCTCGGGATGATGATGTAAATCTTTTGAGCAAGTCAATTCCGATAAGTTGAAATGGTACGTGGGCTGGAGGAATCGGCAGTAGACGCTCAGGTAGTCGTTGCGGAATCGACTTTTTTCTCTGACAGTCTCAGCACTCACATAGACTCACATAGTGTCTTATGACCCAAACAACAGCAAGGCATTTGTCGTCGAATAATTCCTCTCTGCCTTGCTGAGCGTTCTGGACGGTCTGTACGTGTACAGCACCAAGTCCGTGGTCGTTGGCGTCAGTACGCAATTCCGTAGGGGCATTTTGGTTGAACAATCCTATAACGGAGTAGGAAACAAGTGCTTGTCGCAGTAAGTTGAAAGACTCTTGTTGTTCCGTGTTCCAGATGAATTTGGCGTCTCCTTGCAACAGCTTGTGTAGTGGTCGTTATTTCCGCCACTAATAAGAGCAGATCCAAAGAAAGTTTGTTATCGACCTGATTTTCTCCGGATCTCGTCGTACGCCTTCTCGTGAGACTAGATGGACAAGGATCTTTATTTCCTTTGCGTCGAATAGACACTTCTTTGGGTTCAGTCTATATTCAGCTATATTCAGACACTTGAGAACAGTTCGCAATCGGTGCAGATAGTCGCTTAACATTCCCGAGAAAACTATTATGTCGTAAAAATAGCAGAGATACATAGTCCATTTCAAGTGGCTCAGCAAGTTGTCTATTATACGTTCGAAAGTTACCGGTGTATTACACAACCCAAACGGCTTAACTTTGAATACGCAGAGTCCGTCTGCGCCGACTTTTAATCCAAAATTACGTCGATATAATTCCCTGACATTTTAGGCGACGGTCGTCCACGGAGGATTTTCTTTTTACGAGGCCTCACATCCGGGGAAGGTCGCGTCGTCTAGTTTTCCAGGTGACCTCGCTGAATGACGACGAAGATCTTGAGTGACGTGACGGAGAGCGTCCTCTTTTTGCGGCGGGGTGCGTCGATGATGACCTGTATCATTCACGGAATAACTCGGTTGGTTAGGCTTGTTCATACTGGCGTCCGTCGTAAACATCTAGTCCTCGTATAACTCTTACGTCGTTGAATACCTTGCAGTATCTTACGACGTGTCCAGGACGGTCACAGTGGAAACAGGCAGGTCCTCCAGACGTCTGCTTTGCTTGGGGTGTAGGTTGGCTCCTTCCATGCAACTACTTTTGCACAGGTGGGCCTCCACTTTGGGACGACTTTTCGCCAAGAGGACGTCGGCGTGGAGACTGGAGACTGGAGACCGGACGCTTTCCACTTCCTCCCTCATGGCTTCTTGAATCGTTTATGGCTCTGGTGCGTAGGTACATAAGAATTGCGCACGTTGATTTCCTCTCTCACTATTTGGTGAACGAGAGACGATAGATCATTCACCTCTCTTGCTGAGGCAATCGGCACAACGTTTGGACGCCTCTCCAACTTGGGGTGAATTAGTTTCTGAATCATCTCTTCGATGAACTGGCAGTGTTTTAATAACTCTTCTGTAGTTTTTACGTCCTTTAATATGAGGGCCTGGTACAAATCCTTTCATTAGATGTTCCAGATTTTCGTCTACCACATATTAGGGTCAACAGCTCGACACAATGCGAGAACGTATTGTATGTATGACTGGGTGTTCTCGCCACTTTTCTGAACTCGATATTTCAGTTCTTCTGTTGCCTGTCGAACATGACGCTGCGAATCACCAAATGCCTTCTTGCTCTCATACTGATAAGCTTCCCATATGTTCAACATGTCTTCGACGTTTCCAAACCATTGTCTTGTGGTTCCGTCCAAGTATAGAGAGAACATCTGACTTGACCGGAAGTTGTTTCAGACACAATATAGTTTAAGTTAATGACGTTACAATTAACTTTATTCACACGTATCAGAATACTAGTGGGGTTCCGAAACAAAATTAGTAGAGATATTTATGTTTCTAGCTAAAGAGAACTGGATTATAAATTATGATACACGCTGGGACCTTATGTAATTTAACGCATAACTCACGTTAACAAGATTGGCGAAATATGTCTTGGAGAATTGCATCTGCGCTCTTCGCTAACATTGATATGAAATATTCAGTTTTATGAGTACTGAATCGATAATGGAACTCAACTGGCTAAGGCTTAGAATCTCAGTGAAGTAACTGACGTTACAATCTGATATAGAGTAATCATCGTAACTTTCTGTTAACTAACTATACATTCATCAGCCCGCGTTAAGTAATGCTCCAGCAATTAAGCCACACTTGTGCGGGTGTTGATGTCACAATTCAGCGGGTGCCGGACGTTTAGAATACATCATCCTCATTCACATTTCAAAATAAAGACACAATTACATGCATTTATGAAGGCCAGTAATGAACAACGCACATGATCAAAACAAAAAAGGACATTATATTTTTACAATCTCCCAGAACCAAGGGGTTCATTACAAAAAGAATGCAAAGTTTAGGAGCCAATAAAAAATATATTGAAACATACTCGCTTGGAATTCGCCACGATGAACTGACGCACTTCAGTAAAGAAATTAAATATCATGACTTAAATCAACATTAAAAATAATTATTAATTAAAAACATTATACAGTTTTTATTAATTATTTGTTAATGTAATTCTAATCTATTTCACGGAAATAATGTCATTTTATATTACGGTTATTTTAATTTATTTTATTATTTCTTTATTTCATTACGCTTTTTGAAGAAAACAATACATAATAATTCAAGAATATTTACCACAAATAGTTATATAATATATTATGTTTCCATCAAAATCTTTTCTAAGTTAGAGTGTCTAAATGATTAAAGTATTAAATTGATATTTCCTACAGGGGGAAATCAAGCATTTCTTTTTATATTTAAGAAATTCTTATACCAAATTTGAGTTAAAATGTATACTATAGTTTGATACTATAAAAACCTATTAAATGTAGAACTTCAGATATTTATCTGCATGTATACTGAAACTTATAAAAAAAATTGAAAAATTCCATAGTAAAAGGCTGTAATTTTTAAATGGTACGTCACACATCCTGATATATATATATATATATATATATATATATATATATATAAAGTAACTACACCATTGTGTGTAAAAGCACGAAAAATATTGAGGTTCGCAAACTGTTTCTCCTTGAAGAAATAAGCCTACTAAAATATAATTTTCTTCATTGGAATGGACAACTTCTTGTTACACAGAGTACATGAAAAATATTATTAGTCACGTAAATACAGATTTAATTTGTATACCCTAATGTACTGAACTCGATACAGTTGATTTGAAAATAATACAACAATACATTTACGAATAATTTATAAAATCGTAGAACGCGAAAAACGGCGAGTGCCCAACAACAAAAGCGTTGGTCATTATTGAATCAGACACAATAGAAAGAGGGAATGCATCAACAAAATATTAATTTTTTTCTGAGAAGATGAGCAATCAATTAAAATTTTTCTGGACCACTAGGCATGGATTGACAGACTCAAATGCGACTTTCAACTTTGTTTTCCATTTTTTTTAAAAAAAATTATACGTTTTCATTTCTACCTTAATCAAGTCTTGAAAGAATTTTCATATTATTTATCCAATACTACAAAATTTTGTAATAACCCACGCTGAAATGAATAAATCAGTATTATCAAATAGTAATTTTAAAATCAACATGTTTAGATTATCAATGATGCTAGTTTATTACTTGTCTGACCCGCACCCGCAACCCGCTTAAGTGTGGCACTAGCCTGATGTTTCATAACTACTCTTGTCTCATAAAATAATCTGATAGTACGTGATTCTAAAACTCTGAGAATAACTCAGCATTTTCTAAAAAGTTTTAGTTTTTGAACGAAACGGATTTATCAACTCGCATAACCGACTATTAATAGTCGATAGTTTTCCGCTATTTAAATTAAACAGTCACATTGGAAACATGAAACCCATCGCTACAGGAAGACTAAGATTTTCCAAGAGGTTAACATATTTTAATTAGAAATTATGATATCGATTATAAGCACTGGGTAGCACAGAGTAAATAATTATTGCCCAAACCTAAAATCTTGCAATAAATGATTTGAAAATATTAAAGGGGCGCCGTTGTTGACCTCAACATTTCGGTGGGAGTAACATCGTAAAGGGGAGGTCCGAATGCGAGGAGAGTATAATTACAGACGTTCCTGCGTTGCACGTTGCACAGACAGACAGTGAGAGAGGGGGAGGGGAGAGAGAGGGGGGTGTATACGAGTCAGTATCTGGATGAAAGAAAAGACTAGATTATTCCAATCAAGCATCATCCATAGTTCCAATTAAAATTTACAAATTTATATTAGATTTATTATTCAATTCGTTAGTCCTCGGTTGAGGAAATAGGATGCATGAAATATAATATTACAAAAAAATTCAAAATTTTACAATTAAGAATTGAAGGAAAAAAGAGGAAAGAAAATTCAATCTCAATTTTGAGTCGACGGAGAAGGCAGCAGAAGATCGTGCGTAGGTTCCCGTCGAACATGAAAAAGAAAATAAGTCAGCAGATAAATTCTAGTAGAGTATAGTTGTAAAATAACTGGAGAATTTGATAGGACACCAGAAAACTGTTTTAGTCCTTCCTATCTAGGAACTATTTCAGAGAATAATACGCTCCATTCATTAACAGAGATTTAAACTCTTTATAAACCAACGTTATATAATAATTAATTGCTACATCATTTTCAAAATTATTTAATTCGTAAGAATTTGCGAAATACAAAATAAATAATGTATATATTACATTATAATATAATTTACTATACGTGACATTGTCATCATTACTTATCTGTATTTGTTAAGAGTTTACAGAATAGAATAGAATGTAAGTTGGTTACGTTTATTAAATAATCTCACTAGAATAAAATTTTAGGTATTGTTAATAATATATAATTTCTTAGCATATTTCATCCTTGGCCTCCCTCTTCTGTTCTTACCCCACACACTTCCCTCTACTACTAATTTTACAAGACTCTCATGTCTTAAAACGTGGCCTATTAATCTATTCCTTCTCTCGGTCAACGTCCTCCATATTTTTTCGTTTTCCCCCTATTCTGTTAAGAACTTCCTCTTTTGTGATTCTATCCACCCATCTGATTATTAGCATTCGCCAATAGGACCACATTTCAAAGGCTTCTATTCTTTTCCTTTCCCCAACTCCTATCATCCACGTTTCTCCCCCCTATAACGCCACGCTCCATACGAACACTTTTAGCAACGATTTAACATTATTTGTCATTCCAAACTACACTCCATTACCTTGGTTTTTCCTGTATTAATCCTCATATTGAACTCTTTCTCCAGGACTCCGTTCATGCCATTTATTATGGTTTCCAATTCTTCTTTTGACTCCCCCAATACCACAATAACGTCGGCAAAGCGTAAGGCTTTTATTTCTTCTCCTTGAAGTGTGATTCCTTTTCCATATTCCGGTTTAACTTTCTTCGTAGCCTGTTCTTTATATAAGTTAAACTGCAGTCTTGTCTTACTCCTTTCTTGATTACGGCTTTCTTTTGTCGATCTTCTATTCTAATTACTGCTGTCTGTTTTCTGTACGGGTTTTGTATAAGCAATTATGAATATGATAAAGAAGTGACTTTGAGTGAAATGTTGATTAGCAATAATTTAGATTTGTGGATCGGAATTGGTAATTGTTATTATTCTAGGAAAGTTTAGTGATATGAAAGAAACTATTGTGCAGAAATAATGTGCACTTATCTTTGTCTTCTAATTTTTTATTCTGTTCCTAGTTTGTTTAGATCTCTATGGGCCGTTGATCAAGGTACGTTTCGGGTGGCAGTATATTCTAGTAGCATTAGATATGTTCACAAAGTACGCAAACTTTTATGGCTTGAGAGACGCTAGACCCAGCTTTGGTCGAACTATTAAAACATTAATATTTTAGTGTCGGATTACGGTACTCAATTTGACGACAGATGGAGGAAAACTTTGAGTCGAAGGCGTCAGGATCACCTACACTAGTATTTAAGACACACTCAGAGCAACACAGTCGAAAGGTATATCTGGCTGGATACTTGGTAACATGTTTAGATAGACACAATAGCTGGGTGGACCACTTGCAGAATGTGGAAAGCTTTATAAACGACGTATTTAGTTGTGCTACAGGAGAGATTCCAGCGGAATTGCAAAGCGGTAGGAGCATTTGTAAGTTTCCCTGCCTCCGACGAAGAAGTGCAAATTGACGTCCTGCTAAAGGAAGCCGAATCTCGAATGCGGAAACTAGCTTATAATAGGACTGGACGCCAAATGGTGAATGAGGTAAAGTTTTCTGTGGGTGATAAAGTTATGGCGAGAAATGTTCGGATCTCATATGCAGATAAAAGGATCTGTGCCAAGTTCTGTCGCATTTGTGAGGGACCACATGTTGTCCCTATAGCATAAGGAAAATTGATGGCGGGCAGGTAAAAGATATTCAATCTAACCAATTTGATGCCATATTATTCTTGGTAAATGACCTATTAAGATAATTTTACACAGGAACCAATATTGACATATATGCAATATGTGTGCTAGAATTTGCATTAAAAGGTAAATATCTCAGTAAATCACAGAGGTGAGTTAAGTGCTATGAGTAGGACATGAAACAATCATATGAATTTTAAATTGAAATCTTAATTGACCATAGTGAGTCAAGTGAATGTTACGAGTAAGAATTGAAACAATCATGATAATTGTTAAACATGAAGGATACTACAAGATCTTAATTGATTACAGTGAGAGAAGTGAGTGTTAGGAGTAGGACATGAAATTATGAATTATGTGCATTATTAATTGATAGATGGACTATAATCGAGTTAATTTGTAGTAATGATTTTTTAGAGGACATGTACCATTAACTTCTAATCGAGAAATAAACTCTAATACCTATATTTAAAGAAAAGATCAAGCAAATTATAAATATAATCTATTATAACAAGATATTGCGTTTGTTAAACTAATCAATATATAGCATTATATTAAGGTTTGGTTTTATTTTAACGTAAACTGTAGGTACATGAACGGTATGTAAATCAGTAATAATGTAAATGGAATATTTACCCTTATTCAAAAAATAATAATTGTTTTTGAAATATTAAAACGCAGGTTAATATTAGTATGCAATCAAGTATCTTTCTTTTCCTTTATTTTTAAAAAAGTTTTTAACTCTAAATAAAAGGATAAAGATGACCGAGATAATGGACAATGATTGATACAATGTGTGTTATCCTTGTTCAAAACATAATAAGTGCTTTAGAAATATTATAATGTAGGTTAATATTAATATGTAATCATGTATCTTCGTTTTATTTTTTTAATAAAAAGGTATTTGATTTTAAATAATAGGAAAAGATGGCCGGGATTATCGTTAATACAGTTAATTTTATCCTGGTTAAAAAAAATTATTTAAAAATAATGAAACGCAGGATAATAGTATTAAGTCATTAAATAAATTTTTGTTTTTTATTTAAAAAGTGTATTTAATTGTAAATAATAGGGTAAAAGTGGCGGGGATAATATAAAGTGGTTGATGCAATGAATGTCGTACGGATGACTGTGTAATTACGAACGAATGGCAGATATTAATTGTAAAAATTTAATTGGTATAAGTGAGGACTTAATTGATTTATTTTACTTAATATAACAAGAAAAATTAGCAAAATGGTAAAATGTTTTTTTATGTTGTAGATAAGGCTTGGCACAATGCGAAATTGTGTTTCAATTGCGCTAACCCTTCTAGGGGCACTATAATGTTTCAAAATTTTAACAATAATTAATGGGGGAATGCCTAAATAGTGGCATTTCCGAGTGGGATGTGGACGCCACCCAAGGGATTCCATCTGCCGAAACGCTGCGGCGGCTAGACGAGTTTAATCCGACTACAATAGCCAGAGACCGCGGCGCCGGCAGAAAAATGTATTTTTCACTCTGTGGAAAGTTCGAGGCAAGGGAATATTTTCCCATGAGAAAATGAGACTGCCTGAAATATGATTGGTAGCTTACGGCCTTGGAAGGGAGGATCCGAGCTGACGAAACTCTAAAAGAGTGTTGGGGTCTAGCATCCACTAAGTATTTCTTCAAGACAACTATTTGAGGCTTATGCTGGGCAGGCTTGGGTGACTCAACAACATTTCAGAGCGGACCTGTGCTTCCTCGAGTCAACAGCCTTCCGGATCAAAGAAACCGATACCGAGAGAGGGAGAGAGGTAGAGAGAGACAGAAACGCCACACTTCCGCCAAGATTAATCCGAGGTATTGTATACTCCTGGAATGAGTGGTTTTATTTGCCATTTATTCTCCCAGGCCACGAACAACCTTTAATGACAGAAGCTCAATATAAATACCGAGGAACAAATACATATCTTATTCAAATTTGCGTGAAACAAATTTGTAATTGTTCGTAATATAATTTTGTTTTATTATTATTGTCAAGACCCACTCAATTCAACAGCGATTTTATAAATCACAACGTCGGACGAGGAAATTAGCCAGCAGTGAAGTAGGTAAGCAGTACAAACGTTACAATTGATGCTGAAACTTGACGGAAGAATACCCATCATTTTTATATAAAAATTTAAATCATTAATCAAATGTCTGTTCTTAATTTTCAATTAAGTACTAACCCAATTTCTTAACAATCTGACACACACGTTTACTTAGCTTCCAGGGTCCTTTTTTCTATTATTGGCCAGAGAATTTTATAATTTTCACAAAAATTAACATATTTCACTAATAAATTTTATAAACAGTAATATTGTAAAACGGAAGTAATCTTGACTAACGGACGCGGCCCCGACCGCCAGTAAACCAACGCGGCTTCGCCCACATGCACCAGCACGAGCCTCCATAAATAGATCCTCAAATCAATAACTGGGTATCTCTTCCTCTAAAGATTATTACAAGATAATATTTTCCGTTTAGCAAATGAAAATGAGGTCAATTTGTCCCATGAACCACTATGATAAAAATATTATAAGTAACCCCTACTCCAATATTCATATGTCCTTACACCAATATTGGAAAACCCTATGTACTACTAAATCTATCAGACATTACTTTTAAATATTTAAATTATGATGCTCTATTATTTAGTGTCGTGTTCAAATTCGTGTTACTTGGGGAAAGCTCTACCCCAATACTTCTACGCGGGCTCTCTGAAGGCGGACATCCTTTCTTGTCCAATTCCATTGTCAACTAAATTAGAGCCACGAGGGTTACATGCGTTTCCACCGGTCCTTTCTTTTTAGTTAACAGGGTACATGAGGTTGATCCTGAAACAGGCAACTCCCCTTTAATAGCATAGGAAGGGAATTGAAAAGGGGGAAGGTACAACAAGTTAGCCAAGGGTTGACTAGGGCCCCCTGGCTGTAGGTTAAGAATCCTACCCGGTGTTTCACCTAAAGAGATGCAGGGAAAACCCTAGAAAACCGACAGGTAGGTCGGACTATTGGGTACTATTCTCACGCCCTTCCGAATGACGGGAGACGAGTTTACTATGAGGTCGCAGCACTCCCATCTCCGTGTCTCCACCAGTTTTAGGAGGCAGGTGGACGACTGATCCAATAGGATCAGAGGACAACTCTTACCGTATGCCCAAGGTCTTCGACCCCAGTACATAACCTTTTAAAGTAGGTGAAGGTGCCCGGAATGTGAGAAGTTTGAAAAACCAAAATTCTACTTCATTTGAGCTGAATTTCACGCACCTTTGACCAATTTACACATTGTCCATTCTTCACATATTTCCTATAATTAGGGTGTGAATAATGTGATGAGTGAATTGTAGGTAAGCCTGACTTAGGTTTACGGGGATTAAGGGATGTTGAATCGGTCAATGGGTGTCGACTCAGGGTAGCTCAGTGGTAGAGAGGATCGTCCGGAAAACGGGAAACCCGGGGTTCGAGTCCCTGGTCCAGTCGACATTTTTAATTCTTAACAATAATAATATTTTTAATTTTTAACCCAACTTCCAAAACAGCAGCCAGGCGTCGGGATGTTGGGAGGATTGATTGAGTGAGGTACTGCATGTAACTGTATGTAAGAAGGATTTTCGGCCATTTGTATTGAAGCACACTGACACGTAATCACGTATACGTGGTGAAGGGAAACGTTTCCTCACTCAACCCTCTAAAGAAACCCCATTCAGACCATATAATGTGGAGGTCTGGCGATTGAGCAGGCCATAGCAGATGTTCGACGTCACTATCGCGCTCATCGAAGCACTATGAGAGCAGTATAGCATTATGAATGGGGCAGTCATCGTATTGAAACACTTGACAACCGTCCGGTAACTGCGTTCGAACCATAGGGTTATAACACTCCTCCAAAACGGAAATATTAGTGGGCCCAAAGTCTGCCACGATTTAGGTTAACAACTACATGAGGGTGATCCTATAATTCGCAACTCGCATTTAACTGCATACGGAGGGAATTAAAAAAGGGAAGAGATGTGGAAGGTAGAGAAAGATAGCTAAGGGTTGACAAGGGCCCCAAACTATAATTTAAGGATCCTACCCGGCGTTTCACCTCAAAGAGATGCAGGGAAAACCCTAGAAAAACTACATCAGGTATTTCGGGCTTTGGGGTACTATTCTGCCGCCCTTCCGAATGACGGGAGATGAGTTTGCTGTGGGGTCACAGCATTCCCGTCTCCGTGTCTCCACAACATTTAGGAGGCAGCTAGCCGGACGAACCAATGGGATCAGCAAACAACTCTTACCGTACGCTCAAGGTCTTCGACCCCAGTACATACACCTTATTTGAAAACCGTCAGGGAGTGGGGGAAGGCCTGGAAAACAATAATAAAAAAATGGAAATGGTTATTATTTTTGCTGTGAACGGCGGTGTGGTGATTTTTGCTGAGAACGGAGAGCTGGACAGTGGTTTTTGGAGAATATGAGAGTTCAGATTGAGGCAGCGAAGGAGATAGAGATTATTTTGCTGTGAACGAGGAGGACAGTGATTTTTGGTGAGTAGAGACAACAGTATGAAAGGGCTGGGAATGACTGGACCCATGGACATCTTTGGCTGCCGCACCGGGAACTGCAAACAGTAAGCCCTTCCCTTCCCTTTTTTTTACTGCGTGTAACCTGACGGATATAATATTTGGAACGTGACGGTAAACATTCTCATATTTAGATGAAATTTCAAAATCTTTGTAATCATATTTTAGGTTACGTATTAGAGCTTAAATAAGAGTGAATGTGAGCGTGAGTATGAATCTGAGCAACATCTAATGATTGTGGAGTCGGAGTAAGCTTTGGCCGGGAATTAAATGTTAAATTAAATTGTTTGAACTTTTTTTGATCATTGAATAAGCCATTCCTCCCAAAAATAATTAATTAAAGCCAAGACCCAGGACTGAGAGTGTCAAGCTCGACACAACAACTCACGTGTCTTGGCTGGACGCTGGCCATCTCCCTCGGGATCTCGCGGTTCGCGATTGCAGTTTATTTTATTATAGAGAAATATATATTAATTCTGCATATACATTGGCGCCCGGGACGGGGTTGCGACGTGAAAAGATCCAATGGGGAAGGAAGCGTAACAATATGAGGATGTGGCATGATGGTAAGGTGGGTTAGGATGTGCCTGCATGATCAGGGGGAAGGATGAGGTCGATTGGGAGTTTTCTTTTGAGCGTGGAGGTGGAGGAGGATTGTCATGGAATTGCTTCATCGTGGGGTTTGGGTGTTTCGGGGCGCTTTTGATTAGGGAGGTTAAGGATTTGGAGATAACAGAGTTTACTTTGGGAAGTTTGATGTTATGGAGGTTCTATGGAGAGTTTGTAATGGCGTGTAGGATTATGTTTTGTTTAGTTTGAATTTTGGCTGTTGTTCCCCATATGGAGGAGGCATAGGACCAAGTTGGTTGTATTATGGAGATATATAGGAGACGTTTTGTGTTGATGGTAACAGGGACTTTTTTGTTTAGAAGGGGACATAGGGTTCTGAATTTATGGTTGATTTTGGAGAGGAGAAGATTAATATGAGGTTTCCAGGAAAGTTTTGAACCAAACATGATTCCGAGGTAGGTGGTTTCTGTTTTTGTAGGGATTAATGAATTGTTTAGATAGAGGTGAATTTGGGGATGAGGGGTTTTTTGTTAGTGTGAATGGGACGGTTATTGATTTTGTGGGGTTGATACTGATACGCCATTGTTTGGACCATTGTTCTAGGTTGTTGAGCGCTGATTGGAGTGGTTGGAAATTAGAGATGAGAGACGAGGTTTCATAGGAGAATGGCTATGTTTTCTGCGAAAAAGATTGCACTATAGTTGCCATGTTGTGGGAGTCCCATGTTTGACCGCCAGTATCAAGCAGCCTCGGCTGTTTGCATCAATGGCGCTTCGCCAGGCGAACACTCTCACTGTTGTTTGGAAAACAGTGTAACTGGACTCATCCGAGAATATTTCACGATTCATTTCATGCAAAGTGCATGTTTTATATGTCGGAGACCGCAGAAACGACTATGTAATGCAAAACGGTTCAATTGTCCTTGCTTTATTAAGAAGCCGAGTCTAACAGAGTGCGAATCCGGTTATGTTGAAAGAATAATCCTCACACTTTAGAATAAACACTCACAATATGCAACTTAAGTTATTGTAAATCATAAATAATTTTTGTTGTTGTATTCAGTCCTAAGACTACTGTTACAACCCTCAATGCCAACATATCTTTCGCAGGGCTTTACATTTCCTCATAACTAGCACAACCCACATCTTCCCTAATCTACTTAGCGTTTCTATCCTTGGCCTCCCGCCTCAGTTCTTACCCCACACACATCCCTCTAATTTTACAAGAACCTCGTGCCTTGAAACGTAGTCTATTAACCTATCCCTTCTCTTGGTCAACGTCTTCCATATTGTTCGCTTTTCCCCTATTCTGTTTAGCACTTCATAGTTAGTGATTCTATCCACCCATCTCATTCTCCTATAGCACCACATTTCAAATGCTTCTATTCGTTTCCTTTCCGCAACTTCTATAGTCCACGTTCCGCACCCATATAACGCCACGCTCCATGCGAAAATTTTTAGCAACGATTTACTAATATTCATACTTCTATAACCGGTAAGTAAATTCCTTCTTTCGCTAAAACCTTCTTTGCCTGTGCTATCCTACTCTAGTTATTACGCTTCCTAAGTAGCACAATTCCTTAACTTCCGTCAAAATATACCTTCCCAATCTAACAGCCTTTGTTATTCCTCTGTTTCCCATACTACACCCCATTACCTTGGTTTTCCCTCTATTAATCCTCATATTAAACTCTTTCTCCAGGACCCCATTCATGCCATTTATTATGGTTTCCTATTACCACAATGTCATCGGCAAAGGGTAACGTTTTTATTTCTTCTCCTTGCAGTGTGATTCCTTTTCCATATTCTTCATCTCCTCTTCTTTACATAAATTAAACAGCATGGGCGACAGACTGCATCCTTGTCTTACTCCTTTCTTCATTACGGCTTTCTTTTCTTGATTTTCTATTCTAATTATCGCTGGGTGTTTTCTGTAGAGGTTATGCTAAAGCCTCCTGTCCCGCCTTTACTGAAACATGGCTGCTCGGTTGGCTACCTTCAAATATGTCAAGTGTTAGCATATAATGCAATTTTATAGTAACAACTTTAAAGACGTACACATTTTATTTGGTACTCGTGTTAATACCAATTTCAGATGCTCATCAATATCGTTGATGAAATCGTGAACAGTCTCAATGAGCATTTGCAGGTTTTCACATTTTCTGTTGAACAAGGGTTGTTCCACATTATCATCTCACAGATTAATTTCAATATACGTCACTCTTAACTTATAATTGAGATTAAAATGCAAATAGAAAATCTGCCTTCTATTTTCCGCAGTTCTTTCCTGGCTAAGACTTACTCTATATTCTTTTCCTCTCAAATGAGCATTTTAACACTTTTTATCGTCTCCCTGCCGCTTTTATAAAATATTTCCCTTCATGAAGCTGGCCCCTGGGGTATAATTATTTTGACAAAGACTCGTCTTTCTAAATTGTTCATGTCCCCATGTTGATGTGCTTGCAGCATCCATGCACAACCCCGTAAGCCGCATTTGTGGCCAGTAACATCTGTCCACAACTTCCTGCTACTTTTCCCCCTTAAAGGTTAATATTTCTTACCTTTTATTCGTGATTTACTTTCATTACCAAAATACAACAGTTACAAACGCATGTTAAGCTTTCCGATTTTCTTTTTATTTTGAATGTTAGAAGTACAAAACTTAAGACAGTTATACGACTAATTTTAGAACACAAGATAATAAAAAGCCGGTCTACGTTCCAGGCATTTGTAGATTTAGAAAAATCGTTTGATAATGTGAACTAGAACACACTATATAGAATTTTCAAGAGCACTAGATTAAAATATCGAGAATAGAGGCTTATACATAGCCTCTACAGAAGACAGGCAGTAGTAATTAGAATAGAAGATGAAGGAAGGAGTAAGACAAGGATGCAGTCTATCGCCAATGCTGTTTAACTTATATAAAGAACAGGCGAAGAAGAAAGTTAAAACGGAATACGAAAAAGGAATAAAAACCTTACGCTTTGCCGATCACATTGTAGTAATAGGAGAGTCAGAAGAAGATTTGGAAATCGTAATAAATGGCATGAATGGGATCCAGGAGAGAGTTTAATATGAGGATTGTAGTATTAAGTCCTAAGACTGGTCTCATGCAACCCTCCATGCCAACCTATCTTGAGCAATCCTTTTCATTTCCTTATAACTAGCACATCCATATCATACCTAATCTTCTTAGCATATTCCGTCCTTGGCCTCCCTCTTCTGTTCTTACCCCACACACTTCCCTCTAATGTTAATTTTACAAGACCCTCGTGTTACAAACGTGGCCTATTAATCTATCCCTTCTCTTAGTCAACGTCCTCCTTATTGTTCGCTTTTCCCCTATTGTGTTTAGAACTTCCTCGTTTGTGATTCTATTCACCCATCTGATTTTCAGCATTCGCCTATAGCAGCACATTTCAGAGTCTTCTCGTTAGGGTTAATAGAGGGAAATCCAAGGTGATGTAGTGTAGTATGGGAAACACTGGAATAACAAAGGGTGTTAGATTGGAAAGGGACATTTTGACGGCAGTTAAGTACTTCTGCTACTTGGGAAGCGTAATAACTAGAGTAGGAAGGTTTTCGCGAAAAAAGGAATTTACTTACGGGTAATAGAAGTGTGAATATTAGGAAATCGTTGCTAAAAATTTTCGTTGGAGCGTGGCGTTATATGGGAGAGAAACGTGGACGATTGGATTCGCAGAAAAGAAAAGAATAAAAGTCATTGAAATGTGGTGCTATAGGAGAATGAGATGGATGGATAGAATCACTAAGGATGAAGTTCTAAACAGAATAGGGGTAGAATGAACAATATGGAGGACGTTGATTAAGAGAAGGGACGGATTAATAGGCCACGTTTTAAGAAATGAGGGTCTTATAAAGTTAGCATTAGACAGAAGTTTGTGGGAGCTGAAAATATTGAAATGGGGTCCCTGCAACAGAGAAAACAGGAAGAGGAAGGCTCGTTATAAAGTTAGAGTTGATACAGGTGAGCTCGATGCGTTATCTTATCTGGCGCCGCTAGTGGTAAAGGATATATTATCCCAATTCAAGGAAGAGTAGTGGCTGAGGCTATGAGCCACAGAATGAGGGCACATGTGGAACACACGTGGCTTTGTTCAACTTTGCACACAAACTTACAATCACGTCTCTGCACATCAATGGATGTATTTGATATCCGTGAACAATTGAGTAGTTCTGAGTGTACGTAATACTGCTGTTATTATTATCTCCACTAACACCACTAATAGAAATATTAAAATGTCATTGGAATTGATGCATTACATGTGCATACAGATAAAAATATTATTATTATTGTTTTAACTATTGTGATGTCTTTTAGTAGGATATTTGTACTGCTCTCTCATCATAATTAACATTTTCTTTATGGAGTGCACGGAAATGTAGGTTGTAAATACCTGAGCCGGGGATATTTGTTCCTTATTTAAGGAGCGGAAGCAGAATAAGTTTATGATGGAATTAGTGTAATGCTAGAGCGGATATTGCGTTTCACCCTTTGCTGATAATGCAGAGTGGCCGGGTCCGCACGCGAGCTGTTGTGGTCGCTGACCCCGCGCCTGGCACGGTCTGGGTCGAACCCTGCCCGGATACATACCTCGCCTCGCCTCACCTTCTATCCTTCACCTCTCCATTATCTGGCCCAAAATACGGCAAATAAAACTCCAGGATAACAGCTTTTCAGAACAGAGCCAAAAGCAAAGCTTTAGAAATTTAAATTTAATACTTTTCATTTCCGGTTGTTGTTGTCCAATTACACTTATTGATTTTTAATGTTATAATTAGCCAAGAATACTGTATAATTTGACATATTATTGTCAACGGCATATGCTCATCTCCTTAGAATTGAGCCTATCAGACTTTTACTGAACAAATACGTCTAAAACTAATAGATAAAAATATATTCAATACAGTAACTAGGAAAAATCGCTATAAAGTTCGTATGTGAAGAAAATACAAATCAGAACAATGAAACAGATATATTTGAAATTAAGATGATAGTAATAAGATATTATTATTAAGTATCATGCGTAATAATAGTTAAATAAATGAACTTTTCCACCTTTCCCTGTCCTTAGTTTCCCCCTCAATCACCCAATATCTACTTCTTTCTTCCTTCACGTCTCTAGCAGATGCACACTTCTTTTCATTCTTCCACGAACTAGAATTCCATCCATGTGTTCTTTGATGAGTCTGGTCTTGTAGCTTGTTGTCTGTGGTAGAAGAATTATGAGAAAGTGAATGCAGGTAGAACGAATAATCCAGTGTTATGAGAAGGGGAAGAAGGAAGAAAGAATAGCCCTGTATGTAATGAGTCAATTACTTTTATACTGTAATATGAGGACACGGAATTGAGAACAGTTGCGTCAGTTAAGTAGTAATGTTGCGCCTACCTCAATGTAAAGCGCTGACATAGTTGTTATCTAACATTGCAAGTACTCCTTCCGGCGGCTTCTTACATCTAGTCTCAACCGATATAAAACGTCGGTAATGAGCCCAGAAACTCAGCCTTTAAACATCAAGACTTTAGGCTGCTCTATTCATAGACTCAATCTTTGTTCTTCATTTACTGTTATTGTAAGACTGAATAATAATAAAAAACACCTTCTCTCTTACTACATTTGAAGTGAAGAATCTAGCTTCACTGTCCTACTTTCTTATAATGTGTAGTAAACCACATGTAGTGGATATTAGATATTAAGTACTTGTTAAGATAGATATGTACTAGACGTTAAGTTATTAGTTATTAAGTAGTTTTAAAATAGATAGATTCTTTTTTTATTATCTGGCTGACCGCATGGAATACACGCTGTTTTTTTCATGTGTGGGAGGGGGGATGAGAAAACAACGTGGAAACTTCGATCTGAATTTTGCGGGCTAGGTGTCAGATTTTTCAGGACAAAGAGGTGTGAACACTTGCATATACCTGGCCGCGCGTGCCCCCACATAAATTATTTGCCGCGACCAAGGGTCAAAATGCGAGGATTGACTAAATGAAAGAAGAGTTGATGTGGAGAACGGGAGAGAAGAACAGTCAGTCAGAGCTGAGAGGACGGTATAACTTTGACGTCAGAAGAAGCAAGGTGGCGTGGAATCGGCAAATAGACAGTGGTTGCCGAGTCCAGCGATCTGAGAGATCAGAGGCCATCGGGGGTTAAACAGCGTCAGGGGTTCAGGTTTCCTCGCCTTCCTCCACCGCATGAGATCATCCGGGGCGGAGCGTGATAGATCAGAGGCCCATTAGCAAGACACAGCACCGGGGGTCCTGGCTTCGTTTTCCTCCTCCACAGACGAACATCCAAGCCGGAGCAGCCAAAAGCCATAGTAAGAACCCAACCAGATCAATTACAAAATATTTTCACTTTGACGCGGTAATTTCGTTTTTCTTTTTATAATTTATAAATTTTGGGGAAAAATTATTTATTTTCTGTGAATAATTGGAGTTAAATTTAACGGCGCGGTTTGTTTTCTCTGTTTTTGAAACGTAAGTGGTGTCTTTTTCCTAGCCACCACGGTCAACCTGTAAGTCATGCGGCTGGTCGGAGCAGTTTTAAAATGATAGAAAAATTTAAAAATAGATCATATTAGTATTATATTTAGTAACAAAATGATAATAAATAAATTTAAAATATTGCAAATAGTTGACTGCACAAATTGGATAACATATATATTTTATTTTAAAAAAATGAATCAGATTTTAATATCAACAAAAAGTGAACCCAAACCAAAACATAAATGTGGTCTATTCGGTGGATGTTTAACTGACAACCAAAAGTGAAGTTCCCCCAGCACAAATGAACGCCGTCCCCACAAGCTACCAAATCTCTACATAGTGACAACACAAAGACGATCATACGACAACGGCAACCACAGTCATTATTTCGTGGTAGCTGTGGGCGAAACTCTACTACGACGGCGAAGACTTCGGACAGTAAAAGCTCTATTTCAGAGAGACCCCAAGAATCATAACTAAGGGCGTGAGTCCGAACTCTAATTAAATTGAACTACTGAACTCAGCTTATTCAATACTTCGCGTCTGACCGAGGAGAATGGGGGAGATAATAACGGTTTGTTCACAAAGTTTTTGCGGCATTTAACTTAATAATGGAGTGAATCAGTGACATCCTAATGTCCAGAATGATATATGGCACCTCTCGATCCATCTTAATTTTTTTTAATGAAAATTGTTTTAGCTCCATTGAAGGGTAATGTTTGAAATTAATTCATGATTGAATTCCTTTGGCTTTTGGGCTAATTTTTACTGGGCTGAATCTCTGAGTTTTACATAGTACTAAGGTTCGTCAATACTAACGTCGCCATGTCCTTCGGTTACACCGACATAATATATTCTACATTTGAAGCAATCACCCAAGAATTCAGTGAGCTAAACCGGTCACTGTCACTGTCAGCCCAAGAAGCAAGTCCAAATACTCCTCAGTCAGACGCGAAGCCTCGATAGTCTTGCGTATAGTTATGATTCTTCGGGTTTTTTAATGAAGACGAACAGATGATTTGCTGTTCGAAACACAGGACTATTCTTTCTTCCTTCTTACTTATTACAATTTCTCATAATACTTCTACCACACAAAATTGAAAACCCCATACATTATTTTCTAAATCCTTCGATGATGACGTGCAATAAGTAATTTCTCCTCAGGATATGCAGTTTGTCTTTCATTTATTAACCTTATCAAGATGGACCATCCCTCATCTACTAACTTGAGAATTTCATGTTAAGAACATCTTTCAACATTATTTTTTCAATACTTCTCCAGCACAACATTTCACCTTTCCAGATATTTTCGTACGGTAAAATTCGAGAACAAACATACTGATTATGACTGACTTTTTACTCATACTCTTAGCTTCAGAAGATACTAATTTTTATGAAAAGCCTACCTTTAGAGGTTAAGAACAAACACAATAACCTAAGTTTCTTGAATGAAGTGTAAAAATATTCAAATGAATGACATGTTGTACTCTGTACAGGAGTTGAAATTACTGTTCCTGCAAAAGCATTGAATGCGGTTCTTTGTCCAATTTCCTGTTACGCAACTATAACACTTTCCGTTTAGTTTTTTCTGTTATTTTGATGGTTTTTTTCGTGTATTGCCTGAAGGCACTATGGAAGGTCAGATTCCTCGTCGTGCAGAACCAAGAAGTGGCATCTACATTGTTTATGCGTGTTTTTGTGCTTCTCAGTGAGTCTTCATGCTCCTTAGTGTGCGTTTCGTGTTTTCAGTTATTTCATACTGTATCTTATTCACTTTAGTTACGCATTTAAGGATCTTTGATAGTTAATTATTTGTTACTTGATGTAATGTATGAAATATCCTATGGACTAATGTAAACAACAATAAATCTGAAATCTATATATGTGATAATATTTTCCTATGTTACACGGAACAACGAATCTCAATTTACACAATAAATCTCTGCTTCCGGAAGTCGCCCACTATAACCAACTAGTGAAAGAATCCTTGAACATTCGATCTTATAAGCAACGAAGTCTTGTCAGTGACCTAGGTAAGTACAGTATTTGTACGCAGTTTTTTACTACAACTGCAGCACTGCGTCGGGCAGAAAGTTCATTTTATTAGATTAATATCAGTTGAATTCAGTTATCATGGCATCGGTAAATGCCGTCCAAACCTCGTATGCCTAAGTCACAGCTTCTGAGAATGTTTATGATAAGCACCATGCTATTACAATTGATTATTTGAAAAATGCTTCCTAAAGTGACTATTTAACTGAACTCATCTTACATGTTGTTCCAACCTCGATAGCCAATATAGGATTTGTGTATATACTTTAGCCACGATATCAGAGCCTGACAAATTGTTATACACAGTTAGAAGTTTGTACATTAATTAAACCATATGTAATATTAAACCATTTCACAAAACCAGTAAAATTAATCCTTTCTAATGTATTTACATCCATTCCAAATATAATTATCAATAGAGAACTTGAAAAATTAGGCATTATTTCCAATGGAATAGCCTTTCTCCCAAATCTGGCCCATTTAAGCTCCATCAGGCGTCATATATATATTTATTTATTTATTTTCTTTCTCCATGGCTCGACAGCCCATTGAGGTCCTGGGCCTACCGAGTCGACTGCGGACTGTCATCTTGCATGCCACGTGGTCAGCGTATCGATCCTCCACAGTCTTAATCCTGGTCTTCTCGACCATGACAACACAGTCATCCAAGCTCATGCCAGGATTCGAACCCGAGACCTCTGGGTTGTGATGCAGCAACTAGAGGCTAGCCACTACAGCACATGAGGTTCATGATCTTACTGATCTAATTCCTGACTACCACAATACGCACGAGGGAGTTGCTTCCATTGCAAGGAACTAGGTGTCATGGCTTCAGTATCCCCGCGAGGGGCCAAAATAAAGACGAACCCATCACAAATGCACCAATCATTAAGTCAGCCTAATAAGGAAGTTTACTCACCCCTTACGTTGAAAAAGGTCGATCATGGGACAAAGTATTAAGAAATAGAAAATTATAATCAGGACTCACACGATGAGATTAATCAAAAGCCTACGGAAAGCTTGGTTAGAGTTGAGGGGATAGAACAGGTGTCACAGATTACCGAGGGCAGTGACGACCTTACTCCTCCTTAGTCGGAAAAAGATCCTCCTCTATGTTCTCACAATTTAGTCCTGAGATAGAGGACCAGGAATTCACACCATTACCAATTCTTTCGCTTCTGTCTGCCTCTAAAAGATTGAAACAAAATATTGATTATAAAGGTACGTACTCATTAAATAAAGTTGTGAATAAGTCAAGGATGAGACTGGACGACAAAAAAAGATATCCGGAGACCAATTTTGATTAGGTTATAACTATTCTGACTAAAGCTGTCTCCACAAATGACCATCTGTCTATTATAAGGGATACGTTTCCGGACCGAAGGGTAGGATGACAAAACTTAGGAAGGCGTTGGTTACACAATTAGGCCTCTGAAGTAGTTCTCATTGCTTAAAGTCCTATGGACACTTTACGAATCTTACAATGGAACTGTAACGGATGGAAGGGAAAGAGCGGTATTTTAAACAATTAATGGATATTCACGACCTGACATACTATATATACAGGAAACCAATCACAGAAATGGAGAAACCATAGAACTTGTGGGACTTAGGTCTTTTCAGTTCAACAATACTTTTAGCAGAATTGGTAGCAGAGGTGTTTCGACTCGTATAAACTCAGCCGGACACCAGTTGTTGGGATCGTCCCGTGAGGCACGGTATTTGACAACTTTGGCTTGGTAATTCTTAACATGACATGACTTTTGTTCGACATCTTCAGGACATCTGTGGGACAGAGATCACTAAGTCATTACTATAATGATCAACTGTGATTTCAATAAAGCTCATCACCCATAATTTAATCCAGATATGCGTTGGAATATTAGGAATTCTAATTGGCCTAAATATAAACACCTAATTAACTTATTACTTTTTAACTCTCCAGAGTGGTCTGACATGCAACCTGATAAACTGAATGTTCTTATCATCACCTTGATCAATAAATCGGGCAATGCAGCCTTCCATCTCTCCTGAAATCCTTCGTGAAAAAAATAGGAGAAAGAAAAGCTCTTGTTGAAATGAAGTGTGTAAAGCTCTTCAATTCAAAAATACTCCCAATGAAACCAACAAGATATCATTTTTTTTAAAAAAAATAGAGCTTTTTTCAGAAGGATAATTAGGCACACGCGTAGAGAAACCTGAGAGTGCTGTATGTGATCATTAGATGGCAAAAACAACATATTGGAGCTATGGGCTATGGGAGGCAAAACAGGACATAGCAACCACCTTGTCTGCTTATTAATAACTTAATCAAGGATAGTTTAGCAATAGCAAATCACTTCTCTACCTTCCTTGAGGGCACCGGAGAGGATAAGTCTAATGATGATAATTCTCCAATTACTACACAAACATGGCTGTTAATGAGAGAATGAGCAATGCTATGGACGCCCTAAATGATAGTATTACCCTGAATGAAGTACAAACTACTCTTAACAATTGTAAGACTCGGCGGCAGGGATAGATAGTATCCCTAACATTCTTATAAGGAATCTACCAATCAATTCGTATGGTAACATCATTACCGAACCAAATATCTGGAAGTAGCTATTATAGTGCCCATACAGATGATAGTCCCCAGGCTTATCGACCAATATCACTTATTTGTAACTCGAAAAGGCAGCATCGAGAAGACTATTCTGGTTTATAGAATGTTTCCATATTGAGTGTAGACCAACTTTCCTTCAGGAAGGACGTCTCAACTGCGCCCTTATTACACAAATTTTCTAACTTCCTGAAAGAGGCACTATGGAACCGAGCGAGCGTCTTAACCGTTATCCTTGAAGGTGTATGATTTCACTAATAGGAAAAATCTTTTGGTAAAATTACGTGTTAGGTATTAGTGATAGGATCCATAATTGCATTCAGGGGTTCATAACAAACAGTGAACATAGTGAGAATTTGTAACACCCTAACAAAAAAGGTCGAGCAAATGACCGAACTGGAGCAAGGATCGTCACTCAGTGTTCCTAATAGCAATTAATCTATTAGAGTCTACACACTACAATATAATGCAACTTTCATTTACTGATGACGTAATCCTATCTCCTAGTGGAAATAGTATCTGTGCCATAGAAAATTATATGCAATTAGTCATAAAAAATACAATTGCTTTCGTATCTCCGCTGCAAAGGCAATGGCTACAATGTTCGTGACAAGATGGGAATCTCTGTCCCTACTCAATGAGAAGTATTGCATTACTAGTGAGGAAGCGGATAAGATCCTGGCAGTGTGGGCGGATAGCAAACTTTCATTCTACAAACAGATTGAAGAAGTTGAAACTAGTAAAACATTGAAGTTACTGAGAGCCATAACCGACCAACAGGGACAGGCTGAAACTCACGTGTTTCTCCTGCATCACTTCTGGAATGCTATATGCTGCCTCATTCTTCATAAGCTAGAGTTATAATTATAAATCTATTATTATTAATTCGCCTTCATATAATTTAAATAATTATTTTTGTACTCATATATATGCACAATAAAGACATCCAATAAAAGTTTGATTACTTAAAACCGCAAAATAAATATTGTTAATGAAACACTACTAAAAATAAAATTGTAAGTTTTAAATGTCACATACTTTGGTAATTTATAACTCCTAAAAACATTATTTTGGAAACCAAAATTCAGTGCAAAACCTGAGAGATCTAACGCTCACGTGTGTTCGAGAGATAAATGATTAAAAAATCCAATACGATCCTTATATTATTAGATTTTAATTAATTATTTAGGTTCCGATTTACTGAATGTCGATAAATTAAATCCCATCTATTTTTATATACATCGTTATTATAAAGACATAATTATAAGTTTATTAAATCTGAGACTTTATTAACTTTTCTTAAATTTTCGTCGAAACATTCTTGGCACATTATCTAAGTATGTATTCGCAAACACAAAAATTTGTTACATTTTTCACAGCAATATTGAATTTTGCATTTTTTTTAGTTTATTTGTAGCACTGTCTACAATGTTTACCCTTATTTATTTGTAATTCGGCTGTTTCCTTTCGTTGTCTGCTCGTCTATATATTTCCAAAAGAATTCGTAAGTCATTTCCTAAAACTCTGACTAAAGATCTTCTTTGTAGATGGCTAACTTTTCCAAGAAGCTTCGTCGTTTAGAGTATTCCGCTCCATTTCCAAAATGTTTTATTCTGGAATTTATTCCAGCTACGTTAAATAAATAGTAAAAAATTACTATTGGTCACCTTCTTCTAGATCTCGATGTATTGTAGGTGGTGCATAATTTGTTTACAACATCCACACCTGATTTCATTTCGTTATAGAACTCTATTATTTATGGCTTTCTTTCAATTTATTCTGAGACAGAAGAACGTTACGTGCGGTGACTCGACAAAAGCAAGACATATGTTGCAAATTTAACTACAAAAACTCTTGTTTAGTATAACCAAAGAGACTGCCATATTGGTTACGATTTTTTGCGGAAATAAAAGTATTCGGCGGTTGTCGTTTTTTTCTTATAGTTGGCACAAACGATAATTTTTTCTTTTGTAGTTCTACAACAACCTTTAATCTTGAAAACCAGTTATCGGAAGTTATGTTTCTGCCACTTTGGAAAATTGGCTCCGACAGTCGAAGTATAAGGCTGTCAGTCCTTCTGCTTGTTGACCACTATAGATTTACAAGTTGTAATGATAAAATAATTTAGAATCACTCATGCAAAAACGTTAATATCGTATTTATTCAGTTTTGGTGGTATTGTACTGTCTAAATCCACATCGCCCTTGGAATGCTGGAAGCATCTCGTCAATGATAACATTCTGTCCAAGGTGGGATTGTTTATTGCAGTTTTCAAGAAAATATTCAAAATTTTCTCTTGCCGCAGCAAGTTTGTCTGTTTCCCTACACTGAGAAGGTGTACCACTATTATCAAAACTAACACATCTAATTTGAAATCTAAATCTCTTTATCCGACATAGTCATCCGACATATGTTTGTTGACCAAAAGTCAGCAAGACTCCGAAAAACTCTGTTGATCCTGTCGGATGCCCTAAATACATAGCAAATCCGTTCTCTTGTAACAAATTACATAATTATTTTTCTTCAAACCAGAACAAATTTAAGAATTTGTTCAAAACTCATAACACGGGCGTCTGTTCTATTTTTTTCCTGTGAATGAGGCATTAAAAATATTAAGTGTTGGGAAGGAGGATATTTTTGCCCCAAACTGAAGGAAAAAATCAGAAAATTATTAGTTTTTGAGTAAAATTATAATTCATTTTTCGATATAATAGCAAATATGAAAAAATAAAAAACTACATTATACTAATATATGATAGTGTGTTTAAAAACAGATGTTAATTATATAATCCAAATCATTGTTACGCATTTGTGTCATATTATGTTGAAAAGGAATAAATAAAAAAAATTATCAAGTCAGGCCACATCTTCAGGTGAGGGTTAGTTCAACAAAACTTTTTATTTATAATATTTATCACTAGTGTGAACTTGTTTTAAAAAGTCCTTATTGTTTATAATCGAGTCGAAAAATTGACTGCAGTTAAGTACATTATTGGCTTTGCAACGTAATAAAGCATTTAGTGTTGATTTAGCCATATTGAACCCTACTTCAGACCATATATTATTCATTATTAAAAATATTCTTTCAACAGGTGCAGATGTGTCTGGTAGGCAGAAAACATTCTATAATTTGAGAAAGATTAGGCAATGAAACGTTCTTTTCTTTAACATGACTAAATAGTTTATCCTTTTTCTGAGCACTGTTCACCTTTTACTTTGTCAATATATCCACAACTTTTTTTCATAAACGGATAACATTTTTTTAATTCGATTGTAAATATACACTTTCTTTTTGGCATTTTAGGAAAGTAATATTATTTTTATTTAAAATTAAATTTGTCAATTATTTACTTATAATTTATAATGTAATTGCAAAAAAACACAAATTCACGTTAGAACTAGACTTCACTCTACAATGCGCAATAATTAACATACTATATTATCGGTGCCAGTGTCAACTCGCTCTCAACTATCAGTAATTAAAACGGACCGTGTATCGCGTGATGTTTTATTTTACGTGCTATCTATAGTAATACGTGTATATTAGGCAATTTTCATCAAGGAACCTATTCAGTATTTTCATTAAATGAACGGGACAAACTGACAAATTGGCCGGGACAATACCTTGAAACAGAGACTGTCCCGTCTGGACTCCAGCCCATGCGGTTATTGTGGATAATGACTGTGCTGACAGTGAGGATGTACCGTCAAGTTGCCTTCAGAACATATGAAGAAGCGCTGAAAAAGACCACTTAATTGCTGTAAGGAGACCTCCGCTATGCACTGAATATGCTAGTTTAGAATACTACCTGAATCCAATATGTCCCCAGGATTTATCAAGAAGAGATCAAATTGACTTGTCCAGAATACGCTCAGGACACGCCTTCTTACTCACACATTCATTTTTAACAAAAATCTTCATGAGATATTGTGCTATCTGTATATGATTGCCCACGCGAAGAACTTCCAAATGACGTTCCGCTGAAAGAGGGTGATCTCAGTTGGTCCAAGGAATCAGTATTCAGTCTGCAAGATCATTTGAGGAGAAGGGGCTTAAGAGATATGATTTAACGGCTTTATTCGCTAACCTTACTTAATAGATCCAGATGTACAAGACTTGCACTATGAACACATAGTATGATGTGATAATTCAGACAGCCCCAACGAGACTTTAAAGTGGTTGGAAAAAGAAACCGATGGAAATCTCACCCGTCTTATTCATTTGATAAAGATGGTGGGATTTACATCGAAACGTCGTGGTTTAACACTATTATGGCCCGGGTGGAAGCCTACCAGTTATTTATCCAACATATTCACCGGGAAAACCTATGAACTTCGACTGATTTAAAGTTTGCCACGACTGTAATTCCTATACAGAGACACTCGTAGATTAATTCTATTGAATTGCGCCAAGTCTAGTGGTAATGTATAGAATATATGCAAACAGAAAACAAAATATGTACAAACAACGTAATTTAAAGAGAGAAAAACAGGTCAATTACAGTATAAAACGTTTTACTTTTGAGTGATATAGATTAACTACTATAAAAACTGTAACTGACGTCCTTTAGTTCTATATAATTCCTTTCGCTGCAATACCTTAATAAAATAAAATAATTTCATGGCACGTTATACTTATTACAATAAAATCTCATTTTCCACTTCAATTTACTCTATCACGAAAACACCGCCTTCGTTCTTCCTAGCTAGAGGGAAACATACTTAAAAGAGTGTTTTAGGTTTAAAAACTTACCAAACGTTACTGATTAATCTTCATTGTTTTGTTTTGACATAACCTAATACAATTTATCAAAATGTGCTACTTATAATTAAAGTACTTCAAAAGTTTTTGGAGTTAATTTTGTATGGTTTAAATAACAGTGATGTTATGCATCTGATTTTGATTCAAAATTTAGTAACAGACATTGAAATAACATGTGCTACACAGTTTTCTTTATCAAAGGTTTATAGAAGTTACTAGAATCAAATACCAATTGTTTGTTGTTGTATTCAGTCCTAAGACTTGTCCCTCCATGCTAACCTATCTTGAGCAAACCTTTTCATTTCAGTATAACTAACACATCCCACAATCTCCCTAATCTACTTAGCGTATTCCATCCTTTCCACCCTCTTCTGTTCTTACCCCACACACTTCCCTCTAATGCTAATTTTACAAGACCCTCATGTCTTAAGACTTGGCCTATTAATCTATCCCTTCTATTCTTCACTGTTCCTCTTTCTATTTAGAAGTTTCTCGTTAGTGATTATATCCACCCATCTCATTCTCCTATAGCACCACATTTCAAAGGCTTCTATTCTTTTCCTTTCCGCAACTCCTATCGTCCACGTTTCGCACCCATATAACGCCACACTCCATATGACCATTTTCAGCGACGATTGCCTAATATTCACACTTACATAACCCGTAAGTAAATTCCTATTTTTCGTGAAAGCCTTCCTTGCCTGTGCTATCCTACTCTAGTTATTACGCTTCCCAAGTAGTAGAATTCCTTAACTTCCGTGAAAATATCCCGTCCCAATCTAACAGCCTTTGTTATTCCAGTTTCCCATACTGGAGTCCATTACTTTAGGCCTGTTTCACAGTAACCCGGTTTGCAGGTTGACCAGTGTTCCATCGGCCCGACAGTAAGTCAGCTGCTTTCACATGTACCCAGTTGTCGGGCCGACTTGTCTCGTCGAGACTCAGGTGTAATACGTACATTTAGCGTGGAAGTTTATTGGCTTGCATAGTTTTTTTATAGACGTTTGATAAAGAGACGAAGAACCAGGATGCAATGTGTGCATCCATTGATAATGAAAAGAGACAAGTGAGGGGCATTCTATGTTTTGTTTCGGGAATTGCGAAAGTATGAAGATAATTCTTTCAATTATTTTCGTATGAGTGTTGATAATGTCAACCAAATTCTTGGACGGATTGAAAAATCTATACAACGCAAAACACGGCATTCACGGAGTATATTCCTCCTATACTGAACATTTGTTGGCAGTCACAATTAGGTAAATTTAAAAAAAGTTTATATTTATCTTACATTTCTTTGTTTTACTAAAACAAATTAGAGAAACCTCGTATATACAAAAAATGAAAACCACTCTTATGTTTCATCCAATTTTAGAATTTCCTCAGATTTGTTCAAAAATTCTAAGAAAAGTAATTAACATAAATGAGAAGAAGTTGAAGTACTTACAATAAAGTACAATACAATAAGAAACTTATAATAACATTACTAATCCATATTTTAGTGTTCTTTTTGTTGTTTCGTATTTCACATGTGAAGGTATAGGAAAATTAATTACTTTAATTTGCATAATAATCACATTTTGATTAAAAATATATTATTTAATTACAACTAACTTTTTTAAGTTTAACAGTAATAAATACAATTTAAAAATTAATATTGAAAGGAAGACTAAGGAGTTGATGGCCATGACCTAGAAATCGATTATTTGTGTTTTATTAATATATATATGTCGTATGATATATAAATATTGTTTTCTTGTAATTACAAGAATTTTAAATAATTAAAATTCAAATATGAGTGTTCAAAAATCAATATTTTGTACCGTCGTTAGCAAATTTCATTTTTGCTCGTATCTTCTTAGGCGTTTATAATTATTTGTAAACTTCTATCCGGGTATTTCTAATTGTATTCTATCTTTACATGTCTCTATAGTTGTCTCCCACTTTAAAGGTTGAACGCAAACTAAATTTATCAATAAGTCTATATGCAAATGCAAAAATACACGTGCAAAAATCGATAATGTGACTAGGAACAAGGCAAAATGTAGAGTGGACAAATCGTGCGGAACAGATTTGTAAGCACCCCATTTCTCAGAATGGCCCGTGGCTAGCAACGTACTAGCCCCCTATATGGCTTTCTGGCTGCCGTGCAACCGGGTAGCCAAGTGTAAGCTCTCATTAGATTTGAACCCTTCTGCAGTCTACGCTGCTGTCCGTGTCGGATAATCGGGTTAGTGTGAAACAGACCGGTTTCCCTCTATTAATACTCATATTGAATTCTTTCTTCGGTACCACGTTCATGCCATTTATTATGGTTTCCAAGTCTTCTTCTGACTCCCCTAATACTACAATATCATCGGCAAAGGGTAGATTCTTTATTTCTTCTCCTTGCATTTTGATTCCTTTTCCATATTCCGTTTCAACTTTCTACTCCGCCTGTTCTATATATTAGTTAAACAGCATGGGCGACAGCTGCATCCTTGTCTTACTCTTCTCTTGTTTACAGTTTTCTTTTCTTCATCTTCTATTCTAATTACTGCTGCCTATCTTCAGTAGAGGTTATTTATAAGCCTTCTTTCACGATATTTATCGTGCTCTTCAGAATCTTTAAATGTGTGTTCCAGTTTACTTATCAAACGATTTTTCTAAATCTACAAATGTCATGAACGTACGTAAGCTGTTTGAAATTGATAATACATTATCTCAATTAGATTTCAGATACAGGAAGGGACTTTTAAGGAATAACTGTTTGAATTTCTGACAAGTCCTTTTCTTCAGTTACTTTCTTAATTTTGAACACGGAATTTCAGTTAACTATATAATGTATAAATGGAGAGGGAATTTTAGTTATAGAATGAAGCACAATTTTGGAAAATGTTTTTTTAAAGCACAGTGCATCTTGAAGATTTGGTTGTTTATAATATGTGGCTCAGCATACATTATTCTATTATTTTTATGTGCTGTACAAACAAAATTGATGGTGGTAAATGCTGATAAGACGGATTTGGAAATTTTCGAATTTTACGTTCATTTTTTTGGGAGGGTTAACAGGCTATATGAGGATGATCCTGAAACAGGCAACTCCCCTTTAATAGCATAGAAAGGGAATTGAAAAGGGGGAGTGCGGAACGTAGAGCAAGATAGCCAAGGGTTGAATAGGGTTTAAGGATACTACCCGGTGTTTCACCTAAAGAGATGCAGGGAAAACCCTAGAAAACATGCATCAAGTAGGTCGGGCATTGGGTACTATTCTCACGAATGACGGGAGACGATGCTGTGGAGTCGCAGCATTCCCTTCTCCGTGTCTTCACCTGTTTCAGGAGGCAGTTGGCTGACTCCGATTCGATAAGTGGACAACTCTCAACATATGCTCAAGGTCTTTGACCCTAGTACATATACAACCCAAAACAGGTGAAGGTGTCTCAGCATGTGAGAACTTTGATAAAAAAAACAGAGTACGAGGCATTCCCGACACAATCAGGTGTGCCCCGCAGTCACTCTCAAGTTTTTTTTTGTTTTTTTAAGTTCGTTATAATTTTGTTCAATTATAGTTAGGAAATAAATTATTTTCGGGTATTATTTTAAGACTGGAAATTTCTTCAGTTTTGGTAAGTGCTCGAGGTTAATTATGTTCCACAATATAATTAGTGTCTTGTAATAAAACTGTAAGAGAAATAAAGTAATAGTTTTAGTGGAACAAAGAAAATGAACGTAGGTAGTAATTATGAGTATTGAGAGCAGGAAGAATGGAGTGGTTTCCTGTAATGAGCAAGCAGTTGAAGCGTGGTGAAGACACCCAGCTGCCCTCTCGGACAGGAAGTGCGTGCGAGTGCGTGTGCTTGGAGACGAGTCTTTCCAGCCAGTGGCTGATTACAATCAACGACATCGGCAGATGGCGGAAGCTAAGAATCTTTAACAACAGCAATCGACTAACTTCCGTCTCTCATTGTCGACAGCGTGTCTTATTACAATCAAATTGGCTTATTTGTGAGCATTTGACACGAATTACTTTACATATTTCTCTAAGTTCTTATGCATATTGTAAGTTTGTAGCACGAAATTCACATTTTTCTGTAACCTCAGAGTGCAAATATTACAATATTGCATTCATTCAATTTTATATTTATACAGTGAATATTTTATTGTTATTTACCGCTTCCATGACAGATTCTTCTATACAATAAACAAGGTTATAATTTATGTTATTTATACAGATTTAATCGTGTTGAAGAATTGTAGAAAAAACTTGGAATACACAATTTTAAAAGCCATAGAGTAAACACTGGAATGAAATTGGGGGGGGGGATCAAATTCACTAGTATTAATCTGTAAGGAATAACAGGTAAGAAAGTGCGAATGTGACTGTATTAATATGGAATACTTGGAAATCAATAATACTAAATTGTTGTTGTGGTAATGAGTCCTGGTCTGATGCAACCCATGTTAACCAATCTTGCACTAGCCATTTCATTATTACATAGCTTCCACATCCCACATCCTAAGCAGTTAGCGTATTCCATCCTCGGCCTCCCTACGCTGTTATTACCCCACACACTGCCCTCTAATGGTAATTTTACTAAACCCTCGTGTCTCAAAATGTGACGTATTAATCCATTCCTTCAAAGACCTCCATATTGTAATCTCTCCCAAATCCTGCTTAGAACTTCCTGGTTAGTTACTCTATCTAACCATCTGATTTTCAGCATTCACATTATAACCTTCCCGTTTTTTTCGGTCGGTAGAGCAGTTTTGGATTAGGGTTCTTGCGGTCGAATATTGTAGTAGGAGGAGATTTGATTTCAGTATAAGGAATGCAACAGGCATAAATTAAGCAATATTTACTAAACGTAATTTACACACAAACAATTCTAGTAGATGAATATACAATTTACGAGGGATTATACTAATGATGAATCCCATTTCTTTGTCCATTATTTGAATAAAATCACAAAATTTACAAAGGATTAAACACAGGCGGATAGGGTCTCCACTCCGGTTACTCTTCCGCAACCGTTACTCGTAAGACAAAAACTATGTAGATCTGAAAACACTGAATTGAGTTTCATTCACAGAAAGTTATCAGTAATATCGTATAAATCCTCCGTTTTACCACTTTGTTGCAACACATATTTACAGGAACAATATTTTTACATTTACTGAATTCTCCAAATAATTCATTATTAAGCGCGCTCAAAATGGGCACGCAAACACAAATTAAATGTTGTTTGATCATCGAATTTTGTTCAATTAAAGCAATGATTTGCCATTTGATTTGAAAGTCTTGGAGTGTCTAAATAATGATAGACTTCACCTTGTTAATGTGCGTGTGTCCGAAGTCGTCGCAACATTAGCTCTGGTGTGGGAAGCACAGCGCAACGGCAGGAGACGCGTTGCTGCCAACAGTTACCGAACGCCACCAGCCGCCGGTCCGCAGTCCACGGAATCGATGGATCAACACCAGGACACAGATTAGATGGACTCTGATCAAAATCTATGACTCAGCGTACAAGCTCTGACCATTAATACAATTTCAGAGAAATTTCGAAGTCCCAAATTTCATCTGTACACCGAGATACACGTACGTTCACCGCAAGTCACTCGAACGAAAATCCTAGAAATTTGTCTTTCGAATGAGCTCTGTCAAAAGGCCAAGGGAAGGGATGAACGTTGTCACACTTCCGACAGTGCTGCGCTCTATAATGGTGTGACTAAAAAATACTTATTTTAACGATAGAAGGAAGGTGCGGAATAAATATAAATGGCGATCGTCTAAGAAAATGAAATCTGTAATTGTTTAAGTCTTGAAATTGTTTAGTTTTGTCCTAATTTAATTCATTTATTTTAAGTTTTAAAACGGTTTGACAACACCGTCGAAACGTTCTTATCTCCTCGACTCTACGCAACAATTGCGTCGAAGATTCGAGGTGTTCCTCTGGCTCATCTCATTGTCTCGACAATGGATGGGATAGAAAAGTCTACTTAAAATTTCATTCAGCGAAAAAAAAGAAACATAGAAATGTCTTAAAGGACAGCGGAAGCAAAGGTCTAGATTATGGCGTAAAACACGTTTCAAGTTTTAATTTTCATATTGTTCACTTTATTTATTTTGTTTGTCTTTCATTTCTAGTATTTTCTTTTTCGAGAATGTTCTGCTTCTGGAATATTCCATGTATGTATAAATTGTACTGGATTCCGAATCGGAGTCAGTCTTACGCAGTACGAGCTTTGTACAGCACTTCGCCGTTAAATAAACGCATATGACCTCTACGTGTGTGTGTTATTGAATCTCACGATCCCTCAGAAACGTAACATTTTTGGTGGAGGCACCGGGTATCCTCAAGCATTAACACACCGTGGCTCCAATTAGACCTCGACAAAGCCGGAGACTCCAAAGTTTGAGTCCAGAATTTGCGCTATATACTCAACCAACAAAATGCGCAATGGAGCGTCAGGAATGAAGCGCACCGGCCTATGCTCCTGTCCAGCAGCAGATAAAGGAACCCCGCCATCTTCACAGGAGACGCCGGACAAGACCCTGGGAAATGGCTAATGGACTATCAACGAATCGCGAGGTTTAACAAGTGGGACGACACTGTTTGCCTGGCCAATGCATACTTCTACTGGGACGGAACCACATGACAGTGGTTTGAAAATGTTGAACAGTTGACCAGTTGGGAAACTTTTCATTCCGAGATAAATAATGCATTTAGCGTTTCTGACCGTCGTGTTCGGCAGGCCACAGAAGAATTAAAATACAGAGCTCATAAAAGTGGGGAGAACGCCCAGTCGTATATCAAAACGTTCACGCATTGTGCAACGGTTAACCCAAACATGGGGGAGGACGAAAAACTGGCACATCTGATGAAAGGTGTCGGGGAGGACTTACATCTGGCCCTCCTATTAAGGACGTAAAAACTACGGACGAGTTCTTCAAGTAGTGCCAGTTCATCAAAGAGATGAATCAGAAAGGAATCGCCGCACTTTCAAGAGGCTTCCAAAGGTTGCTTCTTAGCAAGGGCTGAGCTAATAACACACTTCCTACAGAGACAAATAAAAACGAATTCGAGTTTCATAAGCTACTGGCGCCGGAGTTAACCATGGATCAGCAGACGAAATCCCTTGAACTGCTTCGGAAATATTCTACGTGCTTTGACGCAGTAATCAGGGGCAAATCAACCACAGTGAAGGTGAAAAATAAAATTAACACAGGAAGCCATTCACCAATCAGTCATAGGGCGTACCGAGTATCACCAGCAGAACGACGCATCACAGAGCCCGTGGTCATCACCCGTTGTACTTGTCACAAAGAAGAATGGAACCTGGCGATTTTGCTTCGATTATAGGAGACTTAACAAGATCACGAAGAAGGACGTTTATCCACTACCAAGTATTGCCGATACCCTGAGTTCTCTAAACGGAGCAAAGATTTTCTCCATCCTGGACTTGCACTGACGGATAGAAGCGGACGAAGCCCATCGAGAGAAAACTGCTTTCATTACACCAGACGGACTCTACGAATTCAAAGTTATGCCGTTTGGGTTGTGTAATGCACCGGCAATTTTCGAACGAATGATGGACAACTTGCTGCGCCACTTAAAATGCACTATGTTTCTGCTATTTGGACATCATTGTTTTCTCGGAAACGTTCAGCGGCCATCTGCACCTACTGAGAACTGTTCTCGAGTGTCTGAATACAGCAGGGCTGAGACTGAACCCAAAGAAGTGCCTATTCGGTGCCAAGGAAATAAAGTGTTGGGATACGAAGGTAACTTAATTTTAATCACATGGCTACTCACAACCGCACTGTCAAAGATCACCCGAACGACTGACCAGTTTGTAGATTTCCCACTGGATGGTGCTGTCCACTCTACAATTCCCCCCTCTGGGCAGACCATCCGAGCTTCAACATCAAGATAGCTGCTCGTAGTTTTCTTTCAGTTATTGGTTTAGTTAGGAGGTCCGCCTCCTATTCTTCTGACGATATATTCTTTAGTCTTATTTCGCCGTTGGTATACGAGTCTCTGCAAAAATAGTATAAACGGTTAATATGTTTCGTCCGACTCCTCACTCCGCAATTTTGGATCCATTGTATGGCTGCTTGGCTGTCACTCTCGATAGTTGTCGTCTCACTAATGAATTCTTCTAACTCCAGCTCTTCCAATAAATTTCTCGTCGACTTGACTTCCTTTAAGCACTCGTGAATTCCCATGATCTCAGCCTCGCAAGTGGATAAGGCTACTAAACTTTGTTTTCTCGTCTTCCATCCTATTGTAGCCGATCCAATCTTGATAACGTAGCCCGAGTACGATTGTGCGTCCCTCGTAGAACACCAACTCGCGTCGCTTATTCCTCCGCATCTGTCGTACTTCAATTTGTAGCCTTTCGTTCCTTTTAGATATTTGTACACTCTTTTCAGTGCAGTTTCATGAATTACTTCTGCTTCCTTTGACTATTGTGCTAAAGAGCTCACGGTTTGTGTTATGTCCGGCCTTGTGCCTGTGGATAAGTACATCAAGCACCCCAGCATCTCTTGATATTTTGTGGCATCTATCTTTGATGAGTCTTCGTCTTCATCCAACTTCTGTTGCGTTGCGCTCGGTGTTTTCTTTAAATTGCATTTTTCCATCCCAAATATTTGAAGGATTCTTTCGACAAATCCCTCTTGGCCCAATTGTATGCCGTCTTCATTTTCTGTTATGTCGATTCCCAAAAAGTGTATGTTTGTCTCTGTTAACTTGAAATATCTTTGCAATTCCAGATAGGTTTGTTTCATGTCCTTCATTTCTTCTACCAGCATCATTATGTCATCGACGTATACGACGATTATTACAATTCGGTTTTGTATTTTCTTCTTGTAAACACACGGGTCTGCTTTCATTCTCTGAAACCCCAATCAGCTTCTCGTTCCAACATTTCCCCGACTGCGGCAATCCATAGATGCTCCTTTTCAATCTGCAAACTTTGTTTCCTTTTTCTTCAAATCCCGTCGGTTGTTCCATGTAAATTGTTTCCTGTAAATTGCCATGTAAGTATGCTGTGGATACATTTTTATCTTCCAGCCTTTCGTTGATGCAATTGCCAATAATGCTCGTATGCTTTCCATCTTTACTACTGGTGCAAATGTTTCATGATAATCAACTCCTGGTCTTGTACTGCACCCGACTGCTACTAATCTGGCCTTTCTTTTCTTGATACTTCCATCTGGATTTTCTTTAATATTGAAGATCCATTTCGATTTAATGACTTTCATACTATCCTTCCGTTCAACTAGTTCCCAGACGTTCTGTTCTTTTAACGATGTTAATTCTGCGCGCATAGCTTCAGTCCATTCCTTTGCTGCTCGATTGTTCATGGCTTCTTCCGCAGTTTTAGGAATTTCAAACGCGATATTTGCAACATGTTTTTCCTCAATTCGTTGTGATCTTCTTACTCCACTTCCTCTCAATAGTTGTTCATTTCTTTCTCGCTCCATACGATGTCTTTCTTGAATCTGTATGTTAATTTCACCCAGTTTTCTCTTTTATTCGTTATCATTTCAGCTATCGGGGGCTCGTTCTCCTCCGGTTCCTCCTCTAGTTGCTCATGGTTACTTTCATCTTCTTCATTGTTTACATTTGTTGTGTTTTCCAATATTCGGCTTCCTCCTTCTTTCGCTTGTAATTCTTCTATCATCTCGACCAAATAATCTTCAGTCTCTTCCGCTTGACCTTGTAGTAAGTCTTCTCCCTTCTTGTTTTCTTCAAAAATGACAGATCTCGACCTAAATAACTTCTGCTTCTCTGGATTGTACATTCTGTATGCAAGTCTTGACTTGGAATATCCCACAAAAATTCCTCTCTCCGCTCTTGGGTCGAATTTCCCTCTGCATGTAGTCGTCGTTGTGTAATATCCCACGCAACCAAAAACTCTCAGATGTCCGAGATTTGGTTTTCTTCCAGTCCACTTCTCAATTGGCGTCTGGTCTCCGTTGTGTTTATTTGGCGAACAGTTCAGCAGGTATGCGGCTGTTGATACCGCTTCACCCCAAAACTTCTGTGTTAACTTCGAATCTTGTAATAGTGCTCTTGTCTTCTCTAATATTGTCCGATTCATCCGTTCGGCTATGCCATTACTCGCTGGGTTTCCGGCTACCGTCAATTCGTGTTTTATGCCTTGTATCCGTCGACTATTGTGAAAATGTATTTCGCACCTCCCATTGATGCTACCGGCATGGGCCCGCAAAGGCCCATGTGTATCAAGTCTAACACGTACTTTGCACTCTCGTTCGTCACTGTCTTATGTGGCGCTTGTGTTGCCTTGCTGATAATGCAATCCGTGCATTTATCTAATTTTACATCCTTGTACTCGATTTCGTTGACCATTTTGTCTTTCTTCATCTTGTTTAAGTACTTCTCTCCCATGTGACCCATCCGTCTGTGCCACGTCTGTTTCTCTACCGCCGTCATGTTGGAATCATCGTTATGCAAAACATCCCTGTCAATGTATTTGTTCGGCTCAGTTCTAATGACGTACATCTTCTAAAGGGCGTCTTCTGATGTCGCTACTACTACGTCTTTTTTGTTCACTATTGATGCACCGTTTTGGTCGAATATGACCGAGTTCCCATTTTTCACTAGGCTTCGCACTGATAACAAGTTCATTCTTAATCTCGGTACGTATAGTACATCTCTAATTGTAGTGTTGTACATTTTTTGTTCCACTCGGGTTATGACTTCTACATCACCTATGGTTGTTGCATCGATTTGACATGTGAATGCTACATCCGGAATCGATTCCCCAAATGTATTCCCTATCTGTGTCCTCATACTGCATCAGCCACGTCCGTTAATTTAATTGTTACGTGGAAGTTTTGATTGTCACCCCTCTCTGTTACTACGCTCGCTGGGTGTTGATTCCTCTCTCGATTGTTGCTTGCTCCACCTCCATGACCTTGACCTCTTCCTCTACCTCTCCAAGATTGTCCTCTAGCGGTTGAATTATTTTCACTTTGTCTTGTATTTCCTCCTTTCTTCCTATGCCAGCAATCTCTTCCAAGATGGCCGACTTTGTTGCAATTGTAACAAGTTCTAGTTTCTTTTATTGTATGGTTTCTTGCCTGGTAAACCGCATCGCTCTGATTTTGTGTAGTTTTGTTTCCCATTCTTGCCTCCTCTTCTTTCAAGGCTTGTTTGATGTCGTCCATTGTTGCCGATCTCTGTATTCGGAGCGTCGCAGCTATTGTTTCAAATTTTTCATTTAGACCTCACACTATATGGAATACCAGTTCTCGTTCGCTAATTGATTGTCCATAAGTAACACATTTCGCTTCCATTGTTCGGGCTCTTGTAATGTAATTTGTCTCAGTTCCATCATAGCGTCTATTAATTTGTCATGCACGTTACCTTCGAAATTTTCTTTCAGCTTCATCCATAATTTTCTAGCACTAGTCCATCCAATAAACGGTCCAGCTTGTTCGGGCGATAATGTTGTCACAATTTCCGAAAACGCTTCATCATTTTTGTATTCCCATTCTTCTTTTTCTGCTTGGTCTTCATTTCTCCATACTGGCTCAGGTTTCTCGATAATTGTTTTGTAAAGTTTCTTTTTTCTCAAAATGGCACCCATTTTTAACGACCACGTTAGGTAATTGTCCGCGCGCAAAATCTCGACTATTTGTGTTGACAGCTCCATTTTTTTATCATTCGCGTTTTTGTAAAATTTCACTTCTCTTGTTTGTAATTGTCCGTATTGTCGAACCACGCTCTGCTACCAATTGTTGGGGATACGAAGGTAACTTAATTTTAATCACATGGCTACTCACAACCGTACTGTCAAAGATCAACCGAACGACTGACAAGTTTGTAGATTTCCCACTGGATGGTGCTGTCCACTCTACATAAAGATCTCGGCCATCTAGGCTCACGAGAAGAGAAAGTCAGGTCGATAACAAACTTTCCCGGACCAAAAAAATCTACACGACGTCAATAGTTTTCTTGGGCTCTGCTCTTATGGTAGGCATTTGTCCGAGACTTCAGTGGAAAAGCACGGCCACTACAGAAGCTGTTATAAGGGGACGCCAAATTTATCTGGAACACCGAACAAGTTTTTCGACACTCTGCGACGAGCCCTTATTTCCGACCCCGTTCTAGGGTAGTTCGATCAAAATGCCCCTATGGAATTACATACTAACGCCAGCGCCACGGACTTGGTGCTGTACTCGTACAGATATTCGGCAAAAAAGAGAATGTAATAGCGTACGCCACCAGGACACTTATCACGGCATAGAGGAATTATTCGACGACAGAGAGAGAATGCCTTTCTGTTGTTTGGGACATAAATAAATTCCGGTCGTATCTCTTCAGCAAACCGTTCACGGTTGTGACGGACCACCATTCCCTCTGTTGGCTGACCGGACTCAAGGATCCTTCTGGACGACTCACCAGGTGGGCTCTGCGACTTCAGGAATATGACGTCACGATAAAGTACAAGAGTGGACGAAAACATCAGGATGCTGACTGTCTCTCCCGAAACCCTGTCGGCGACGAAGAACCGAAGAGTGAGATCCTGGATGTCTTAACTGTTTGACTAATATTGCTGTGGAACAGAAAGGACCCGAAGCTGAACTCTTCCCAGCATATGAAAGGGGACTTCTAAATACTTAATAATGTACTACACAAAAAAAAGGGAAACAACTGCGTAAAGAAATTCTGCGGCAGTTCCGCGACGCACCCACCGCTGGCCATCTAAGAGTCGTCAGGACGTATGAAAGAATCAGTTGGCAATTTTATTGGCCGCGACAACTTAAGGACGTCAGACACTATGTAAGCCACTGCAGAGAGTGTCAGAGAAGAAAGACGATTCCCCAACGACCACCTGGGCGACTACTGCCGATTCCTCCGGCCGACGCACCATTTCAACGCATTGGAATTGACCTGCTCGAAAGATTTCAAACATCATTCTGGGGAAACAAGTGGATTATTGTCTGCACCGATTACTTAACTCGATTTGCCGTCACAAAAGCCGTAGCAACGGCGGAAGCTTCCGAGATCGCCACCTTCGTCGTCGAAGAAATAATACTTAGGCATGGAGCTCCAAGAACTATAATCACAGACCGGGGGACGGTATTTCAGTCTAGACTAATACATGAGGTCAATAGACTGTGTGAAATAACGCACCGAATGACGACTGCTTACCATCCTCAAACAAACGGGCTTACCGAGCGGTTAAACAAAACATTGGCCGACATGTTGTCCATGTACACCGACGTCGATCAGAAGAACTGGGACGCCGTACTTCCATTCGTGACGTTCGCCTACAACACCGCTAAGCAAGAAACAACGGGATTCACACCATTTTTCCTGGTTCACGGTCGCGAGGCAGAAACGACAATGGACACGATATTACCTTTCAATCCCGACGATGTGAATGACCCTTACATTGGTCACTTAGTAACGAGGGCCGAAGAATCCCGACAACTAGCCCGAATACGTACGCTCCAAGCTCAAGAGAAGGACCGACTACGATACGACGCAAGACATCGTCCAGTTTTGTACCAGCCAGGGGATCTAGTCTGGATCTTTACTCCCATTCGCAAAGTCGGCCTCTCAGAAAAGCTCCTCAAACGGTACTTTGGTCCGTACCGTGTGCTAAAACGTTTATCCGACGTCACATATGAGGTCGAGGATTATGATCCTAATTCGAGACGCAGAAAGAGCCGCGACACCGTCCACGTACTGAGGATGAAGCCATACCATGAACCCGACGCTCAAAGGGAGGTTGAAGACCAAACACGACCCGACGACGACGCGGAATTTTACGGGGACGAAGACGTAGGAATGACGACTGCCAGCCCAAGAACAGGAAGAACTGGACCTACTTACGTCGGGCCAACGACGAGATCCAGAGGACTCAAGGCAGCTCAGAACTAACAGCGAGACGCTGTTTTTTCAAAGGAGGGAGCAATGCCACATCTGAAGACCTGCAGTGATGGCAGAGCGGTAGCGAGCCGGACTGCAGATACGTAGACTCGGGTTCGAGTCCCAGCCGACGCAACCATTTTTATTTGTTTAATTTATTTACATTGTTTGCCTTTAGTTTCTAGTATTTTCTGTTTCTAGAATGTTCTGCTTCTAGAATATTCCATGTATGTATAAATAGGACTGGATTCCAAATCGGAGTCAGTCTGAAGCAGTACGAGCTTTGTACAGCACTTCGCCGTTGATTAAACGCCTATAACCTCTACGTGTGTGTGTTATTGAATCTCACGATCCCTAAGAAACGTGACAATATAAAATACATAAATATGAAATATTGTTTTGTTGCGTTAATTGGACATACACCTTTCTATAATTTGAAATTGGAAATCAAAAATTAAATAGTTTTTATTACGTGACTGATAAAACAAGGGAAAAATTATCAGCATTATAAAACAAAGTTTTATCGACATAAGTCCATTTGGTACCTAATGGGCGTTAGTACAGCCTTTACTAATTCTTTGGGCTAGGTGTGCACTGGCTACATGGCCTACTCCAATCCGGCCGCATTCCTTACTTGATACTAGAATTGGGGAAAGAATAGCGAACTAATAGTGCTTCATCGAGTGTTCAAATCAACTCACAAAGTAACAATTATTATTGTTGATTTTGTCCAATTACACATTACATTAAAGATTTCGGTGTGCACATAAGGCACTGTCCTTAAATAATTATCAACATTACAGTCGATCAAATTTCATTTTATTATATTAATTATGCATCTATTTTACAGATCATTACAAGAAAGAAAGAAACTAAACAATACATAATTATGAATAGCCAATGTCGCAGTAAGTGTTGATCATAAGTCAAGTACTTTATTCGTAATATAACTTAATTAATTCTTTGATTTGCATTAATAATATGAACAACAGAAGGTTGGTAAAATACAGAACATTTGTATATAAACGTTTGGTATACAGTATATCACAAAAGTTGGCTTTGTATGTAAAATAGTTCATATGTCACGCTCAGATTCATTAAATCAAACTTATTATTATTTTTCTTGTAATGTGTAGAATTGATGTATTTTAAAATAAAATATCAAAGAAAATAAATTCAAGCTTAATTTATAAAAGTCCAATATGACGAACAGACAACAGCAGTAATGGACGTGTTTTGTATCACCGTTGTGCTGTACCATTTATATTTCTGTTTATTTATTACAGTAATATTTATTTTTATTTACAAGGACTGCAGTTGCGTTTCTGAACACATGCAATCGCATTCTCTGTTAATTAGGAACCAAGACGAAACTGTGAAGCATAGTCCCTTTGTATTTTCCTTTTGTTAGAGCATTTCAATATGTTAAAAACCATTGAACGACCAAATGATTGTAAAGTCAGATCAGTGATTAGTTTCTTGAATGAAAGGAATATTACGCCATCAAATATTCTATTCATCCACAACAGTGTTAGGTGTATGGGAAAGCAATAATGAGTGATGGAATAATGACGAATTGGATTACACAGCTTAACGAGGGTTGTTAAAATGTGCATGATGAGCCGCAGTGCGTTGATCATCTGTGTACACAGGTGGGACCTTTATTTGACGAAGAAAAACGGTTATTTTCGTTATAACCAGTGCCTGAATAGTGGCGGTAACTATGTGGGTAAGGTAGAGTTTAATACTAAATATTAATAAAATTTAAATGCTAATAAAATTTAAATATTGATATAAATATTAAAATATAAATTAATATAAAATATAATGTTCTGTTGTTTTTAAAATACATTGGCCCTTATTTTAAAAACACATTGTAGCAAGGCAGGAAGAATAATGAATTATGAATCAAAGGCTTTATTTTTAACAAATGACGGACTAATTGGCGATTCATTATATTTTTAAATAAACACATATATTTTCAAAAAGTTTAAGAGAAAATAAAGCTAACTTACATTGGGAAAACAATTTTATAATCCCACATATTTTCTACCAAAACATTCTTCACTTGTTCTCTCACGGTTTTTCTTAATAACTCCTTGCGTACTTATTGCAAGCGCTTGCGCAAGGGCTTGGCAAACACTTTACACTTGGAAAATCTCATTGCAGTAGATGAATTGCCGCAATTACTTTCAAGTGTAAATCCAGGCATACTTCCCGCGACACCAGACGTATTAACAAAGAAAAACTTAATCCAAGTGAATTATTAAATAATATGAAGGTGTTGACATTGAAATATTTACTAAAACAAGTGATAATAGAAGACTCACATTCTAACTGCCTTAGGTATCACTTACAGATAAAAGGAATTCCACTATATTTGCTAGGAAAAAGCACACAATCCTCTTATTAATGTTAACTGGTATTGGGAGTCGCGTAAGATCATCACAATCATTACTCAATCAAATAAAGAAACGCAATATTATGTTTCACAAATAATTCATATTGAATTCATATTATTACTGAGTAAAATCTACTTAAACCAACCACATTAAATATAATATTATGAATAATAACTATTATTATTAATGATAATTTTGTAGCAGAAATATGTAAGTAGATTGATAGTGTTGATATGAAATAAAATTTTATGATCTCCTGTGCTATAGAAATTAAATTTATTTGGATATTGAGTGAAGATGCAGGAGCAAAGTATTTGTCTGTAATTTTATGGCACAAAAATCCTTTCAATATTTCCTCTACTAACAATGGTTTTGTAAAATTAATTTTCGTAATTGTGGCGTTTGTTTCGTTGTTTCATTGTTTTAAGTTTGATCTCAATTTTGATTTTTTGTGGCAGAATCATAAGACAGGGAACCTCATAATTTTAAAAAAACTATTTGAAAAAAAACTAAATACTGTCAATATTAAACTTGAAACTGAAAATCTTATTTTAAGTATTTGCTCATTTTCAGTTTTCAATGTTGTATCAGATCTTTGCCTTAATCTGTAGTCCACTATAAGATACAGATGCAAAGATAGTTTTTTAAAACAGATTTAGTGAAACAGATTCTCATCCTAAACCGTATCTGAAAAATTATTACCGTGTTGAATTTATGTTTTAGATCTTTGGTTTTCTTCGTGCTTAAGCAATAAACCCCATAATTAGATAGTCTGAGTCTAGTCTCCATTACACAAATATGCCTTAACAGATTAGTATCTCTTTGATATTATGTTTGAACCGTAGTTCTATAAAAATATTTGTTCTTCTGTATCAGAAATTGAAATTATTTTTTAGCTGAAAGAGCATCCTTTAACATAATAAGATAAGTTGGTTCATTTTTGAACCAATTTCTTGATCTGTTAGTTATTAATAAAACGCATGTGCTTTGAGGTAGAGAGTAAATGAAGTGAGGTTATCTTCGGTGTTGATACGTGAATGGCCGAGTGCTGAGCTGGACCTGAGAGTTGACAAAGAGCGCCTTTGTGGCGGAACTGAATTCTGGGTTTTTGTCGCCGCCTTCTTTTCCTGCAGTCACATCACTCCTTTTTCACAGCCTGGCACGACGAATTGAGTATCCGAAGCGTCCCTTCATTTCCTAACAAGTCTCCGAACTGTGATTTCCATTCTCAGCATTTTCACGTTTGCCGCCGCTACAAATAACAATAAACCACACAGCTTGCAGACTTGACCAGCAATAAATGCGAGATAATGCACTCATTTTAACATTAGTTGTTCGCTATGAATGCCTGTCAGTAGAAATTAACTTTAATTCTTATTCCTCACTATGTATGCATTAGATTTCAATTTTTTTCGACAGTAGGTGTATGAATAAAATGTTTCAAACAATTAGACAATATAATACAATTTTCTTCTGAATATATTTTTGAAATTAGTTGACAATGGAGTGGGACACGTGTACCAACAATTTTCATGGATTGCATTGGCCGTAACAACATAAAGCACAAGGAGAAAGAGACATAGTTACGTGACTTCAATAAGAATAACAGTAAAGTGTGATTGAAGGAGAGTATTAAGCAAATGAATCTAATAAAACTGACAAACCTGGCTTCAGGTAAAGAAAAAATTAAGGGGGATAGAGATCGTACAGACAGAAATGAGATGATATTCACTGAAAGAATGTTCTGTTGGGTGCAATAAAAGTTCATACACCTTTTATGATACATATAATGATACACATAAAAAAGTATCTCCACCAGAAATTTCGCTGACAAATTTCCAAATGAGTATTGTTATTATGGTTAGCCTTAAATATTTAATTAGATTAATTATTTTAACACCAAGAAGTTGAGAATTTTTTTTAAATAGATCTTGATTTGCATTGATTTGTCTAATTTTTAATTAGAATCATTTTTACAGGTCTTATTTAGTTATTACATGTAACAACAATTTCTTATAATTGATTATGGTTGTGGAGAAATGAAAATAACCATTAAAATAGTTTACAAATATTAATTGTTCGGTTCCTTATACGCTCTAATATCCTTGAGGTGATGCAGATACATATAACTCCAGAAACGAAAATAATAGAATACTAATCATACTAGTTGGGTGCCGGCATACTTATTTGTATTAGCCCCAGTACAGTATTTAATAAAAAGACAGTCTCTCAATCAACATGTAAATTATTGATATCGCATGTATCACTTTTTTTTACATTTACTTTTTCACGTCTACCTATCCCGATGAAAGGTTTATTACATCGTACCCACCAATATTAATCACAGTAGTTCAATTCAATTAAGAAATCTCTTGCTACATTAAATAATCTCGCTACCTTTAAGGGCGATAAAAGAAATAACATGGCTATTTAAGAACGTAGGCTTTCCCGACGTCGAAACGTTGTATTTTACAAATGACATAGCCCGGGTAAAATCCCGAGAACTTCTTATTCAATATCATGGCTGTTCAGGATGGTTTGTGAAATTTACGAAACAGGAAGAATAACAGAAGATTTTAGAAACAACAAAATTATCCCTATACCGAAGATATGTGCAAACAGCACAGGACAATTAGTTTAGTATCTTACGCATGCAAAATATTAACTAAAATAGTATATAAGACGATGGAACGTTAATACAATGCGAGTTAGAAAAAGACTAGCTTGGTTTTAGGTCCGTCCGTTTTTTTCCCGTCCTCGGACAATGTGAAAGGAGCGATAAGCTTCTTCAGTAGACTAAAAGGTGGAAGAAACGGGGCGAGAAACGGATAATGTGGAAAGAGCCTTAAGACCCCGTACACATGGTGGCGCTAGTGACAGTCGCGCGACTCGAGATACATTGTGGTTAATGGGAGGGAGAGTACACAATACACATGCTGCCTGTCACTAGCGAGGTTTTATGAGCCGCGCTACAGACTCGAGATTTCTGGTGTCAGTAGCAGGGATTCCTCTGCCTCACTATAGTCACATTGCTTCTTATGGAGCTGTACACATGTGTCGCGCGTTTACCTCACACGACGAAATACCAAACAACCCAGCTGTATCATGTGGACTTTTCATTTATAATATCTATATTGCTATGACTTCATTTATAAAATAACATTTAAAATTAATAGCAAAATGATTCTGAAAAGTAATTAAATGACTAAGTATATTACACAAAGTACAATTAAAAATACGAAGTTTCTATCACTATCGGCGGTCCTCTTAGGGTATTTTCAGAATGTAGTTAGTGACAATGATGTTGCGGACAAAATTGAATATATACAAATCAATTCTTCTGATTAATAAATGTTGACGTAACATGTGAATTCCGCTAGGAAAATATAAAGAATTCTGGCAGCACTGTCTGTTTGTTGCCGCTGTATATTTATCAAGGACAGAGAATATTTTGCAAAACAAAAAAAGTTAACATTTGTAGAATCCCAATTATTTATAAACTTTGATCATAGAGGAGATTTCGATCACTGCTCAGATGATATTAACGATTCTCTGGATTAATATCTATTCCTACTCATTCTGAGTTCCGTCATATACCAGTTATACATTATAAATCCATCTTTATAAAGTGAGCCAGTATAACGGACGTATGACGGTACTCAGATTTTAACCCGCAGAATCGATTAGTATCATCTGACTAGAGATTGAAAGCTCCTATATGTTCTAATATTATAAATAATTTTGACCGAACAGTGGTGAAATTGTTCTTTTTTTTACAAATTGTATCACATTATTCGAATACGCGTTTCTGCAGCTATATTAAACATGCAAATCTTGGATTACAGGAACAGGAGTTATTCCTGGGAATAAATGTTCGTAAATTTTTAGAAAATTTCTACATAAACGAAAAGAAGTGTACGTAAGTTTATTTATTTTTAGTTTTAAAGTGTCATTTTTTTTGGAAAGAATAATATTGATAAATGAAAACACTACTAGTAGAATTTATACAGTTTTATTTTGTCACTACTTTATCCTCCAGCACGAAATAATAGTGAATTCCACTAGGAAAATGCGGAAATGAGATGAAGTAAACTGACTCCAACTAAAAGTGTGAAAAATATTAAATCTCATTGTACACTGGTTCAGAAGTTAGAAGATCATCTTCAATGGTCAGGCTGTCACCTGGATAACTCGTTCGTGCCACTGCAAAGGTCAACTTTTATCCCTTGTGAAATCAGTTTTTGCGGCCAGATAAGTGTATAATTTGGCTTATCGATTCAACTTCTAACCCAGTTATAGTATTGCAGCTGCTCGTTCTCATATCTGTTCAAGCCAAAGTAGCCACAAAAATTTGTCGCAGTAAATTTTGACTTCATTTTGAGGCCAAATACTCAGCAGCAAAAGATCTATACGCAACAGTAATTTGTAAATGTAAATAATAATGTTTAGTTAAAAAAATTGTGTCTCAATACCACAATTTTGAGTAGAGTGTTGCTTAAATACAATGAGATAACCTGGCACTTAAAATATTCGTATTTGTTTCTGCTATTTTTAACGACGAAAGAGAATCCAAAGACATTTATTCTCCTCTAGCTCCATGTGTGAAATAAAGTTAAATCTTATTAATACTGGAAATCCAGCAGTCTTCCTTGTTCCGACTGTCAACAATGACCAAAGTCGCTTCCAGTGTGTAAGCTGCTGCCTTTGTCCGGCTGCCGCGCGACTGTCGCGCGACTATATGTGTACCAGGCCTCAACTGTTCTCTTTCTCGACGGTAATAATAATGTTGGACAACAATCACTATCCATTATCGAATAAAACGCATTAGACAAACGCATTTCTTCCACACAGAAAGAAGCTGAATACTGACTCGCAACTTTGGTAGCAACCGTGTGAGAATCGACCAGTCGCCGCCAGGGACACGCATGACACATGAATACTGATATAAGTTATCCAAGACAACGACAAATAGCAATAGCGACAAACATTTAGATATGTGCACCACTCTAAAACATCATATATCTCTCACCAAGAGCTAACTATCAATACATACAAACAATCTGACGGCCAGAATCGTCAAATACATAAATTAATCAAAATATAGAAGCCTGCCACTTAACTACAAAGAAATCTTAATATGATCGAGACTATGCAATTGCCTCCACAGTAAAACCTACTTATTAACGTCTGTAACTTAATTTGGTTATGTTTTATTAACTTTTGCCAATGTTTTGGATTTCTAACTTCATTTCATATTGAAATTGGAACTTTTCGTCAATCGTTTCGAGATGACTTTAAAGGGCTTTAAATTTAACGGGGCGAAATTTCTTGTTTTATTTATTATATGCATTTTGGTGTAATTTTTCCCAGCGTACACGGTCATCCTGGATCAGTCCATGCAACGAGCCAGATAAAGTTTTAACATGTAAATCTTAAAACTTTTGTAAATGTTTATTTTTTATTTTATGATAATTTATTCATTAGCAAAATTAATTTAGTTATGATCATTTTAAAAATTTCATTAAATCAAGCCCCTACCCTTCAACTAATACGATGAACTGATTAAATATTTTGAAAGAAATGCAAAAATAAAATAAAAAGTCACAAGCCGCCACAAGCTTCAAAACTTCTGGAACTCAGGGCTATTAATTTCGCGCTCCGCAACGTATGTTAAATAAAATTAGGCAACGCTAAATCTCGTGCCTTTGTATTGGACGACTAAATACAGGGAATTAAATGAAGGAAGAATTGTTTGCGTCCTTAATTTACAGGGAGAATTTCTCACCGACTGACGGACTTTTCAACTCCAATTATATACTCTTTCAATGCACTGGGATGTTTTATACCTTAAAGTTTTGTGGAGGTATTCAGTCCTTGAACTGGTCTGAAGCAACACTCCATGCTAACCTATCTAGCGCAAGCCTTTTTATTATCACATAACTACAACCTGCTTAGCTTCTTCCATCCCTCTTCTGTTATTACTAAAAACACTTCCCTCTAATGCTAATTTTACAAGATCTTCATGTCTTAAAACGTGACCTATTAATCTATCATTTCTCTTAGTCAACGTCCTCCATATTGTTCATTGTTCCCATATCCTGTTTAGAACTTCATGGTTACTTACCACCTGATTTTCAGCATTCTCATATTCTGCAACGCCTACCGCCGCCGTCTCGCACCCATATAACGCCACACTACCAACGTAATTAGGTATGAATTCCTAATATTCACACTTATAGTAGCTCTTTTTTGAGAAAGCCTTCCTTGCCTGTGCTATCCTACTTTCGTTATTATGTTGCCTAAGTAGCATAATTACTTAACCTCCTTCAAAATATCTCTTCCCAATCTAACACCTTTTGTTATTCTATTGTTTTCCATACTACACTCCATTATCTTGGTTTTCCCTCCATTAATCCTATTACGATTTATTAGGGTTTCCAAGTCTTCTTCTGACTCCGCTAATACTACAATATTACAATATCATCGGCAAACGGTAAGGTTTTTATTTCTTCACCTTGCAATATGATTCCTTTTCCATATTCACTTTTAATATTCTTCAATGTCTGCTCTACATATACGTTAAAGAACATAGGTGGCATACTGCATCCTTATCTTACTCATTTATGCTTTCCTTTGTTGCCCTACAATTCTAATTACTGCTGACTGCCTTCTGTAGAGGTTATGGATAAGCTTTATTTTACGATGTTTTATTCATGTTTTGAAAATCCTTAATAGTGTGATCCAGTTCACATAACAAAGGTTTTATTTCTAAATTTACAAATTCAATGAACGTATGCGTCTTTTTTTCTTATTCTGCCTCCTAAAATTACAGGCATAGTCAACAGTCGCGATTTACATTTTTTTAGGGGGGGTTAACAGGCTACATGAGGGTGATCCTGAAACATGCAACTCCCCTTTAATAGCATAGGAAAGGAATTGAAAAGGGTGGATAAATAAGGTAGAGCAAGGTAGCCAAGGGTTGACTATGGCCCCCAGGCTATAGTTTAAGGATCCTACCCCGTGTTTCACCTAAAGAGATGCAGGGAAAACCCTAGAAAACCTGCATCAGGTAGGTCGGGCATTCGCCCTTCCGAATGACGAATTTTCTGTGGGGTCGCAACATTCCCTTCTCCATGTCTCCACCAGTTTTAGGAGCAGTTGGCCGACTGATCCAAAGGGATCAACTCTTGCCTTATGCCCAAGGTCTTCGACCCCAGTACATAAACCTTCCAAAATAGGTGAAGGTGTCTCGGCATGTGAGAACTTTGAAAAATACCCAGAAAGAGTATGAGGCATTCCCGACATAGTTAGGCGACCCCGCAGTCACTGGGGGGAAACGCCTGCGAGAGAAAACTCCCACATGCACCTGTCTTCGCAGTTCAAAAGTGGTCCTGAATAATGTTGTCGTAGCGTCTGTGGGAGGAACCTGATTGTTGCTGTCATAATTTACGCCGGTCATTGTCGCGGACTGAAACAAAAGCGCGTCAATGATTGGTCCTAATTCTACCTAGTAGTTTTATTTAAAGAAGTCTGATTTGTTTAACAGTCAGTATTTGCTAAAAAGGAAGATGTGAAAGCTTCGAAGAACGGATAACACGTGCCAACATTTCACGGCAGTCTTGGACATAGCAAATCTGGCCGATCTAATTAAGCTGCGTTGACGCCATTGCTACGACCATCACCTGCTTCCAACGAGACGTCAACAGTAGCCACACGTAAAGTGATTCAAACCCATTTTAAATCTTTTGTTTCATCAAATTTTCACTCTAATAATTCCCCAAGTATATCCATGAAAGTGATTGGTCAATATCCATCCCTACCACCTGGGTAATATGAACCAAAGAAGTGGGGAATAGATTTTGGAAAGACTGGCAGAGAAAGATTTGTACATATTGTGCGAGAGCGGTGAGATGAGATTAGAACAGATCGACTTTAGAAAGAGATTTACACAGATTTTATTGGAGAGGAGATTTTAGACAGAATTTTGGAGTGGGTGAGAAATTCCGCTTGGAGCAAGCCTAAGCTAATCTTCTCACTCATGACTGGGGTTCAGATTTTGGCAGGGGAGATTTTGAAATTCTTCCTGATACAGGTAGAATAGGAGGCCAGTAACTGTGATCTGGAGGGAGGACGACCCAATAAGGAAAATGGAGCTGGAGCCTGCACTAAGCCGACACGGTAATTACGCTGTGACTCTTTGCTGATTTTATGTTTCTGCCAGGTTTGAGTAGATTTTGTCCTAAGAGAAGGCCCATAAATGAGGCCCTGAGGTTAGAGTTAGAATTGTTTAAGTAATTAATTTATATCTTGTTAATAAATATATATATAGTTTTAATTGACGAAAGAAGTGCCGGCATAAAAATCAAAATAGTAATTATTATTGTCAAAATTATTTGAGATCAAGTAAATTATTGTTTTTCTTTTATACTATAAAAACTCTTTATTAAAATATCCATATTTCACATAAATAATATAATTAACCCCTATATTCAATATATATTACTTTCGAAATGAACTTGAAACTTAACATTGTTTCTACATTAGCCAACATGGGTATATGAAGGTGTTCTCATTTGGCAGCCAGTTAGTGTCCTAAGTTCGTAAATTTTCGGAAGAAATTGATTCCAGAGGGCGAGTGAATGAATTAATAATTTATTTTGCCAAACGTTCGATTTATTACCGCTTGATTTACTAATTAAAAATTAGACGAAACAGGCATCGACAAACAAGTTGTACGGTGAGTTCAAGAGGTTCTTAGAGAGAGGACGCAGAGAGTAACAACTGTCGGAATTGGGTCATGTTACGTCAGGTGTACTCCAGGGCTCAGTAATCGGTCCCTTACTGCTTCCAATCTTTATTAATGACTTGCCGCTGAACATCTAATCTAAACTAAGACTTTTGGCTGACGATTGAATTTACAGAGGACGATTTGCAAAACGAGAACAAGACCGCAGAAAATAGACGTAGCTAAATATCACTTTTTAAATGGGACCATAACAGATTGGAATAAGTTACCTGCAGCGTCGTTCGACGTAAAACCTCATAGTATTAAGTCATTTCGGAAGAATATTAAGACATTTAGATTCGGGGACAGAATTTAATCCTAAAAGTGTAGCACGATATTTATTTTATTAAGTTGTAATGTAAAAATTAGTAATGGATTGGGAGGAGAGGCGCCTCGAGGTCGGCTACGATAGCAGGCTATAATCCTATGGCATGCTGTCAGGTCACGTATAGAAATGACCTGCGTTATTCCCAGAAATACCAAACATCAACGAAACAAACCATATTTTAAAATTACCACGTGGTGGCCTTGGCGAATGGGGTTTCGAGGGTCCAGTGAAAAAGATAGATTTATCGAGGTGGAGGACACAGCGGTGAGACTGTGCAGATTCATCCGGTTATAGACATTAAGAGAAGACGGTCGGAACTGATGACTTGTGCTGGACTTTGCAGATGCTGAAGAAGACAGAAGCTGTAATGAGATACGCTGCCAGGCTTTCCAATTCAGGTCGTTTATCTCCCATTGCATTAACCTGTTTTAAAGAGATCAGATTGCGTCACCGAACCTTTAATTTCCTTAAATATATTTCCCTTACTAATGCATTCCCCGTCTAATTCACCTATGTAAATAAATGTCCCAATATTTTCTGATCACCCTCGTAATTAATTAATCCCCCTCCTACAAAGGATTAATTTTCAGTTTGTAATTTTGAAGGAATTGAATTTACCCAATTAAGCGAAATAATAGTAATAGTTATTGTTAGAGTATAAGTTATCTATAGGCAGCAGTTTTTAGGACTTAGAGTAATTTTTTGTTGTTGTAACTGCCACCGGCGTATGTCTCATTGTAGTTCAGTAAATACATACATACACATACAAAAATACTACAACAGAAATTAATATCTAAGCATGATTTTTCCAAGAAGACATGAAGTCTTCTCAGAATTTTAACTGAATAACGATGTTTGTTCTTCAGCTGAAGTGAAGAGGAAGGCGGTGCCGGCCATCGAAACTTTTTAGCAAACAAACTTCGTTATCCTGGTGGAATCCCGAAAATAATTTCAGCAGTAGCACTGACAATATCTGAGTTCACTATTTTTAATAATATGACAAGTAGATTACACCGAGGCCGTTAACTTAGTTTGGGACGTTTTTAATCAATAATATTATATAGTATATATTAATCAAGTACATCCTCCGGTACTTATTTAATCACGATTTCCTGAACTGATAATTGCTAAAGGACTGCTTGAATAAATCTAACCCATTTAATAAGTATAGTCTCAGTTGTATATAGTAAAATTCCCTTTAAAAATATTTGTATTCCAGTTTGATAATAACAGAAATTGAAAGTAATACAATTAATGAAGTAATAAACTTTTAATGGTTAAAAACAACTACATACTGAATTTGGCGGTACACAATCAGAGGCAGGTGGGTTGAGGAACGTTGAAGAAGGGTAATAAAACCTGGTTGTGAGCGGGCATTTAGTTTTCCCCAAACCATCGGTGGAGTGGGGTGAATGGCTCCTCCCAAAACCGACAGATAAATTCAATCATGATATATTTTTAATTGATAAATGTTAAGTAAAAGGATTTTTCACATTCATTTAATAATTTTCTTTTTAAAATAATACATTTCCCGAATGTTCATTTCAAACAACGATTACATATTTTTTTTAAAAATATTACATCAGTGATATAAATATTATAATTATTGTCTACGTGGGTGTTGTATTTTGACCTAATGAAATATGTGTGGAGTAGTTTTAATGCAAAAGATGAAAATTTACCCATCACCAATCGACTTATCCCAGTATTTTAAGGTCATAGAATGTACGTCAAGGTTAATTATTTAAAAATTCTTGATGACAATTTTGACTTATATCCATCAATCATTATTAAAATTTATTTAACAGGTATTAATATTAAAAGCTACATGGTGGTCCGTTGTAATGTCCCTAATTTCAAATTTTGAATTAATATTTGGCAATAGAAGTGGATATAGCACTGGACGTGCGGAATCTCCAATTACAAAGAGAAGCGAGAAGATTTGAACAGATGGAAGCCCTCTTTCACATTACCGTCCTGTCTGCCCGTCTCTCCCCGTCTGCCCTCTCAGGTCCATCTCGTCTCTTTTTAAATTCTCGCCCTGACCTTCTTTCGAGTCTCGGTCACCCGACCCCAAAACTGGCCAATCAGAACATCGTTCTAGTGGAAACTTTTCTAGTAAGTTCCTACGCCACCGAATTTCCCCTGCGGGACTTCACACACCCCCTGTATTTTCCCTGCGGGACTCCACATGTGCCCCTGGAATTCCCTTGCGGGATTTCACACACGCCCCAGGAGTTCCCTGCGGGACTGCACACACTTTTAGACAATTTGAGTCTTCATTGTTGTTGGCCTATATTGTCGTCGCACAAAACTTTATTTATTGTAGGCCCAACTGCACTTTACAATGACAACAATTCCTGAGAATTGTTCCCGAATACCCTTCATATTACAACATTAAATTAATTCAGCTCAGCTCTGAGTAGATATATACTTTTAGGAATTTTATAGGGTGCCAGGTACTTTTTATTCAGAAAAAAAACAAATGATTAATTACAGACTTTAATTTATATTCAGAGCATGATAATAGATAATCGAAGCAGGGCGTGGTCAATCCACGAAACACGTCTTTCACCTCCAATAATCCACCAACGATTGCCCAGCTGCGTTCGCTTACGTAAGCCAGACAACAAAACGTTTGGGGCAACAAGTCGCAGCTTGCCATCTACATTGCAGCTTTTGGCTGAGGCTGTAACTTTACATGTTACAATATATTTATATATATAAAGTAAAATGAAACAATTGAAATCTAATTTATATTGTAAATAATAAATAAAAATCCAACCAATTTGTCAGCTTATGACGATACAATCGAAAATGGTGTTTTCACTGATGAACAGATAGTGTAGAGGAGTATGAAGATTTGTATAAATCTGTAGGTGCTCAGGCAGAATATGATGACGAAAGTCAAGAGGAAAAACCAGTTATAAGGTGGGAAACAAAGATCTTTAGTTACAAGTAGTATATATAGAGCAACAGGATATATCAACAGCTGTCATTGTTTTATTTATAAACAAAAGGAGATATTATACCTTCAAACAGCATGGAAAACTAGATATGGACAAAGCTCTTGGAATTTTTAAATGGTAAGAACAGAGCCTCAGATTTTGCGAGGGTGGGGGGTTATTTAAATTATTTAATGAAATAACTTTAAGGGCTGTTGTTGTTGTGGTATTCAGTCCTAAGACTGGCGAGATACAACCAACCATGCCAACCTCTCTTGCGCATGCCTTTCCATTTTCGCATAACTACCACAACCCAAATCCTTCCTACTCTGCTTAGCGCCTCCCTCTTCTGTTCCTACCCCAAACACTTCCCTCTAATTATGATTTTACAAGACCCTCATGTCTTAAAACGTGCGAGCTTTTGCAAATAAATTAATTAATTCAAGGGGACGTTTTTCAAATATATGAGTTAATTACGCATTAGCCTAACCACGTGCAGCGGAGATTTCGTTTTTCTTCCTTTGGGCTGAATTGTAGACTTTCCCTCTTCTTGGGGAAAGTTGGATGACACTCGTACTGTAGGTGATTGAGGAAAACTCAGGTTTTCTTTCTTCTTCCCTCTAGCTTTCCTTGTTCTCAAAACTTTCTCTAAAGAGCAAAAATTCACACCAAACTTTCAAGTCTTGTTGCACACTCCAGCTTACTCCTCCATTTCAAAATCAGTTCGAATCTCTTTCACGTCCAGATCAACTTTCCATGTCTACCTCATCGTCCTCTCGACGTCTAGAACTATTTTCCTACTCTGCCTCCTCACCTTCTCAACGTCGTGCACCACACTGAATATATCTTATGTGACATTTGTTCCGCCAATCCCCATGAGTTCTTCGTCCAGCGCGGGAAATTTTCCATGACACAGGGAACAGTGTCCTTCGCAAATTTTTAAGAGTGCTCCTTCAGGAAAACAAGCCTAGTATTATCTATCTGCAGACTGAAGTCCCCCGTCCGCCAGCCTGGTGCCGAGAGAAACCATTAATACCTGGCTGTCGCCGGTTAGAATGTTCTTGCTGAATTTTTATGTCCTTTAAATATCCAAAAATTTGAATATAATTGGGAAGGGGTCCTACTGCGATACAATATATGTAAACGGTTGTATTATCAAAAAATAATCTTATAAACATTTAAAAACGAGTAAAACCCTTCTGAGCACATGAAAACAAACAATAATACTGCAAATTGGGAGGAAATTCAAATGTTGCTTCCAAAGAGACATTTTTAGAGATTTAAAAGAAAATGGATTTTCATTTAGAAGAATTTGGACAAATTCATGAATAAAATTCGTGAAATGGGTATAGTGACTATATTATCCTATATGATTATAAGTTAAACAAAATTTTAAATCTATATGAATAGGTTAGGTTTATATAAATCGTTCCCATTACCGTTAATGTAGGCAAACATATTATGTGTTTATAAATTTAGTTTGTATACGATTGTGAGGTTTCGAATAAATATATTTTATGATTATTATTAATATATTATTGGTGATTATAAAATAGAAAACCTTCTTGAAACATTAGATTATGGTATGATATAACACCTCCCGTGATTGGTTGAGGATAGAGATGGGTCGGAGCCGATCTGTAACGACTCCCGCTCTTTGAACAGATGTATTCATTGAGAACTGTTCAGATGAACTTTCTACTTCTCCGTACGCCCTCAAATTTCCTTAGTTCACATAGTATCCGATAAAGTTATATGTCAAAATTATATCAGAGCCAAACTTCTATCTAATCTCTTTCTAATAGAAGAAATAATGAGATTGAAATCATTTGACATTTCAAATCGTTGATAGTACAAAAATGCGTAATTTTTGAGAAAACCTGTTATCAGCTGTTTATTAGGAAAAACGTCACTAAAGTCATTATTAATGTCAATTATGTAATTTGATTAAGAAAAGTGTCAAATAGCGATTGGTAAGTGCAGAATATATTACAACAGCAACAGACGCCTGGTCTTGATCAATCACAAATCAGACTTCATTCATACGTTTGAGCTTCAGTTACGATTCACTTCGCCTCCCAGGAAGCTCAATTTAAACCATTTCTTCTCTACTATTTGTAATGATTTACTACAACATTATTTTCGCTATCCGTCTGTCGGTTAATAATGGCGGGAAAGACCCAGCCCACAGATGTATTGCGCGGGAAACGGTAAGGCGGACCCTGATAAAGGGGGAGAAGGGGTGAGTAGTGAAATAAATAGGGGGTTATTACTTATTGTAAATGGAATATTAATATACTAATAAGCTCTTTTATGATCAAAAAGATCCATAACAAATTTACTTTAATATTACAATGTTGATATTTTCAAACATTAATCCGGCAATTCTTTCTTAATTAATACTACAAATATATTTACATAAAAAATACAAATAAATTTCTTAAACCTAACAACTATCTACCTCTAAACTCAAGATCGTATATTATGGGCCTTCTCATAGATTATAATATTAGCAAATCTACTCGGACCTGGCAGTGTAGGAAAAGTCACAGAGGTAGAATCGGCGTCGTCTTAATGGACCTTCCAGCGTCTTCCTCCTATTTGGGTCGTACTCGATTCAGATAACAGCCGCCGCCGCAATTCTACCTGGTTCAGGAAGAATTTCTGTTTATCCTCCTCTCCTTGGACTACCTGTCCGATAATGCCGATCATCTGCTCGAAATCTTCCTTGCCAATCATCTGGCCAGCAAACTCTCGAATTCTCTCACCAAATCTCCCCCTCTCGAAAATCTGTCCAGTCTCACCGCTCTCGAATCATCTCCCTTAAATCTGTCTGCACCCCACTTCTTTGGTTCATATCACCCAGGTGGCTGGGATGGATTAGTGACCAATAACATTTATTGTTATGGAAGTCAGAGTTTACCCCTCTCCTTCCAGATATTTTCGGAAAAACCACCCGATGCCGCCAAATTTCACCATAGCTTGGGGAACTCTCTAGGCACGCCGTGATATCTGGCTTGTATAGCTTCTGGCTCAAATGCTGTCTCCCTTTTTTTACTCCACACCGCCAAAACCCGAGCAAATGTGTTTGACCGTTACAGTAGGTCAGTCGATAAAGAGACGGACAAGTGAAAGCACGGATAATACAGTCATATATGAGTGGTGGATCTGTTTTCGTCACCAGCACGTATGGGTCTCCAGTTTGACCCCGGGATCAGAGAAGGTCCTCCTCGCCCACGATGAAGGAAGCCGACAGGCAATTTCCGCCTATCAGACAGCGGAGATATTAACAAGTCGGAAGAAATATTAAAATAAAATATAATCTGGATCGTGTGCCACAAAGTCCACCACAAAAAGCCAAACCCCCACGCGTTCCCTGTTTAATAGAGCTCTCAGATATTTTACTTTATTTATAATAAATCTGTTTCATTCATTTAAGCTCTCATCATAAAAACTGTGTAAAATTAATAATAAAAACAATACGTCCATTACAAATAATTGTGGCCAAAGTGGTGCTCAAAAATTGGCTTAAAGGTAGCAAGATTGTGGTTGAAGAAAGAAGGACACGTGACAAATCTTACGACGTTCAACTACTATTACTAACATATCTGTCCTTACAGATGAAGCAGCACTGAGCCTAACAATATATCTCTTTATATGTATATTATTTATTTTTTATGTTTGCATTTATTCACAATTAAAGTTTTTTAGCAGTCTACTTAACATGTGTGTTTCTTGTTTTAGTTGTATGACTATTTCTCATCTTTTATTTTTCGGTTACTGGATTATGTTGCTTTTCGTTGTCCAATAATTTGATTTTACCTTTAGTGTATGATATGAATAGCTTGCTTAGAGGAAGGTAATTTCGGTTATTAAATGTTTAATTAGAATCCTGATAGTCCCGTGTTTGATTTTTTTCTGTATTTAAATGTTTCTTTGGTTCCACTTAAGCGTCTTTTTTTATTGAATATTAATTTGCGTTCAGAAAAAATATATATGGCCATGGTAGGAAATTTTTCGGACATAATAGGATCAGATTTTACAATTAATGAGAGTAATGGAGGAACGCCTAAATTATAAATTAGATACTACAGTAGAACGTGTTGATCGTCGTGTGGAAGAAAGGATCAACGAGAATAGGACTGCAGTTAAAAGGGAAATTCTGGACATGTTTGATGAAATGATAGCTACCAACGCGGCTATGAGAAGGGAGACTCAGGAAACTATGGAAGAACACACAGAAAAAATACTGGGAAACATAGACGACACTTGCATAAATATAGGAACTAAATCGGATAATGAAAGAAGACAGTTAAGGCTGGAAAATACCGTGTTAGCAGAAGAAAATGAGAAGCCGTTGGAAGCAAAGATACAATCAAAATTGAAAGGGCAAATTGATCAATTAAAAACGTACTGTGTGGATTTAGAAGGAGGCATGGTGGAATCCAAGTTTAGAGGGCGTAAAAGACACGTACAGCCTATAACAGGAGACATGTAAAGAACAGATTATCATGATACGATTAAGAGGAGAAGGTATGGACGTTTTGCTGCTTCAAGAAAATTGTGCGGAGGTTAAAGATATATTTCTGCAAAATTTTGTCCTGTGTCTAAACGGCTTAATAACTTCGTTAAATTGGTGGGTAAATACATATACTACCTGCAGAAACTGGATGTTGAACATATATGTTACGGACGTGTGGACTTGAAATCATTGTTTTTATGATTACTTAAACTTGGTTTGAAAATGTTCTAAATTTTATTTTATTAAATAGTATAACTCACAATGTAGCAAGGCTCAGTCGTATAACAGTCGGAAGGTAAGTGAATGGTTCTTTGACGGAAGATGAACTGTCTATCAGGTGTGATATATTTGGTACAAATTAAGGCATTGGATAACAGAATTATTGCGACATCAAAATGTGTGAGTGCATTCCCTCCATAAACAATGAGAAATTGGTGAACAAATGTTTATTGTGTATTTTTTGACAATAATTAAGGACAGTTAAAGATTTAATATAGATAAATATTTAATTTCATGTGTTTTTAACGTCAGAAAAGATATGGTCAGTATTAATATGTTTTCTGCATTTTTAATTGATATATAATTTATAAATATGAATTAATTACAGTATAATTTATAGAAGAGAACTGAGTTAGATGATATACAAATTAAAAACGTTAGCAATAATAAATTTATATTGAGACTCATTAAAAATCAGTGTCACCTGTGTGGTGAACAGAAAGGAAGCAACGCAATTTGCCTATAAAATCAAAGTTAACGATACCCGCGAGGACTGCAGCTTCATTGTTTGGCGGTCTTTGGTGGCTCCTGATGTGGACCCTCGCTCGCTGCAACACTGTATCGCGGACGCCTTGGCCTAAAATGGCGTAGACTCCTACTAAGAAGTCACGAATCTCCTGAGGTGTCAAGAGCAGCTCCCAACTCTATGCTCTCTTGCCGGCGACTCTCAATTTTCTTGTATTAACATCTTTTGCCGGCGGCGCATCATTTTCTATTTTTCCACCTCAAAATCTGCTCACACGTAACCTCTGTAGGAATCCAAAGTCCTACTACATAACTCCAGCAGTCAATCGGTCGCAGGATGTAAACAAGTGACATCTTTCATTTTTCCTATTAATTCCGTACTCAGTACAATTTCCTAATTTTTCACAGCGAACTTCCGACTTGGAAGCAAATCTGTGTCGAATTAGGAACGGATGATTCTTTTGTTCGTGAAAGGAATTATTATTATAATGCAGAGAAAGGTTAGTTTTCATTGTCCGAAGGCTGCCATGAACACACACAAAATGCATCGCAAAACTTGAGACTTCTACTCGCGTTTTTTTACTACATTACAGGTTGAAGTTGAGTTTTTAAAAATTCAGCGTTCTAACTGCAGGTCCAATTGAGAAAATTCATCTTTTAAGGAAAACTACACAGAGCGGTAGTTTCCCATTACCTTCCGCCGGTTGATGGTGAACCCATTGCAGTACTCTACCATACAATCGTGGCAGTTGCAATGTATATGAAACACAAACAATAATTCATGACCTTTCCGGATCTCAAACCCGAGACCTGTGTGTTGTGAGGCAGCGACGCTAACCATTATACCACAGGAGATCGGTTGAAGTTTATTTTTAGATTTAGTAAACAGTTAAACATTTGTTCATCTACAAATATACTCAGTCATTTTTAATCAAATGTGGACAGAAAATATTTTCTTTTGTACGCTGAATTTTTTTCTCGAATCTTGTTCTACTCAAACAAAATTTACTTGAAGATAAGTAGATCGTCGTGTGTTATTGAGTCCTAAGACTGGTCTGATACAAGCCTCCATGCTAGCCTATCATGCGCAAGCCTTTTCATTTACGCATAACTAATACAACCCACATCCACCCTCATCTGCTTAGCGTATTATATCCTTGGTCTCCCTCTTCTGTTCTTACCCCACACACTTCCCTCTAATGCTAATTTTACTAGATCCTCGTGTCTTAAAACGTGGCCTATTAGTCTATCCCTTCTCTTGGTAAACGTCCTCCATATTGTTCGCTTTTCCCCTATTCTGTTTAAACTTCCTCGTTTATGATTCTATACACCCATCTGATTTTCAGCATTCGCCTATAGCACCACATTTCAAAGGATTCTATTTTCCTTTCCCCAACTCATGTCGTCCACGTTTCGCACCCATATAACGCCACGCTTCATACAAACATTTTTAGCAACGATTTCCTAATATTCACACTTATATTACCCGTAAGTAAATCCCTCTTTTTCAGGAAAGCCTTCCTTGCCTGTGCTATCCTACTCTTTATGTCTACTATATTTCTACCATCCCTAGTTATTACGCTTCCCAAAATATTCCTTCCCAATCTAACACCCTTTGTTATTCCACTGTTCCCCATACTACACTCAATTACCTTGGTTTTGCCTCTATTAATATACATATTGAACTCTTTCTCATGCCATTTATTATGCTTTCCAAGTCTTCTTCGGACTCTCCTAATACTACAATATCGTCGGCAAAGCGTAAGGTTTTAATTTAAGGAACATAATTCCTTTTTTCGCTCATTTGTGGCATACTTTCTCCGGCAGCACATTGTTCCCAGTGTTCTAGAAATGCACACTTTTCAATGATTAAAATCTCTCTATCTGTTCGCATGCCTAATTTATTATATTGAGGTTTGCTTACTATGAACACAGAAGAACATTTAGAGGAATTGCTCTTTTCAGGAATAAGTATGTTTCCCACGGTCGTGCTTTTTCCTATTATTTTAATTTCAAAGCAGAGCTCATTTCTAAATATACCGTAATTAAGAAGAGTAATGGAGTGCATAGAAGGGCGACGTGAGAGATGGCGAGGTGAACGGCCTCGTGCCAACCCCATGGAGACATCAATAACGGCCAAAGCCCGTGCAGCTGCCTCGCCAAAGCGGACTCAAATTTTTACGACGCCGTCCCAGCCAAATGAGACACCTTCCCGTGGCGGGCTTTCTTTTGTGATGCTGACTTCTTTTTGCCTCCTGTGCTCCCAAACAAAGAACTGGGCGGACTTTTACGAGGCAACTGGTGGGGCACCTCATTTAAGAAAATTAAATTAAAAGTTCGTGACCCTAGAATGGGACCCACCGATTTCGCAGAACGAGCTTTTATAGTTGCTCAGAAATAGCACCACTTTCGTCTAACAATCTTTTGTCCAAAGTTCAATAACCCGTGTGAAGAGAAAACACTACGCTAACTGTCGTCCACTTTATAGCAATTCTTATAACAAGTGAGTACAATGCTCCAAACGGAGGACAATTAGTCGTTAACGGCGAATATAATAAATACGCCACCTCAAGTCATTCGCTCTTTATGCGAGTAAACATCTTACAATTATTCCTCTTAACGAACTGGAGACTTTCATTACGCACGTCCAGAGTCGTCTAATAATTAATAGTTTAGTTAACTACCTGCAACGCTAACATTTCTACATTTCATCTTCTTTGCTTCACTGTGACCTCATGCTATTTGGCAATGAATTCATCGAAGCAATTTCATTACAGAAGTGTAGCTGAAGGAATAAAAATTTCTTAGTTAAATGAGTTACAGGAGCCTCATTGTCAGTATTTATTTTATTTAAATAATGAACAATACTACGTTTCGTTTCTCATTTGAGACTTCTTCAGGTACCTCTTATAACTCATTTAATAATTATTTAACTGTCATATAATCTATTTATTTGTAATATATTTTATATTTCGCAATCCTACGATTTTACTTGTGGCATTTTAAGCTTGTTTCGGTTCTCGTGCAGATGTAAACATGTAACATATGAAAATGTTAATTGCATATGGCAAAGTTCGGTTATTTGTTCGTTCGTGTCATTGTTAATGACAGTAATACCAGAAGACAGAATATTATTTCGCGTGTTTAAGAATAAAATAGACTACATGAAATTGATTGATTTGAGGAATTTCCAGAAGTTCATGAGTGAATGACGCCTTTCTTATATATTACTACTATCCAAATCATACGCCCATTACATCCAATGGCCGGAAACCTATAAAGTGTAAATAAAATTAAATTGAACGATTTATTTCACATTATGTTACTTGTACCATTGAATATTATTGATTCTAATTTTTTAATGTAATTATACTATGGATTTCGTTATTTTAATGTTTATAATTAATTAATACATGCTGGCGAAAAGTCAGAATTTATTAAAATTAATATTAAGGTTAAAAGAATCCTCCCTATCTACAGGGACGTATTTATTTGAATCTAAAATTAATAAATAAATGTAGTGAAAACGACGAAAAAATGTTAGCAACACCATTGTTATGCAAGATATGATAATAACTTTTGTTGCATAATTTCAAAATCTTAATTGAATTATTTTGTAAATATTTTTCTCAACTTAAAATTTAATTTAAAATTCACTTATGAATTGCAAACAAATTTCTATTGTTGATTTACTTAAATTTTTATCTTTCATAATAATAATCAAGGTTATTAACACCATATAACTTTGAATATTACAGGAGTTTATTTAATCAATATTATTGTATAATAATAGTTTTCACTAATTGGCTTCAAAAGTTAGAATATTTAATTTTTATCAAAGCACCCCCTTCAATGTTCAAGATGATGCCAAGTTAATAGAAAATGATGTTAATTATCTCACCACGTATTCCACATGGAGAATTTGTACAATTTTTTTACATTTTATTTTTAAATTCTCTCCCTTGTCTCCTAGCTTCACTAATAAACGTATTGGAAGTGGATTGAATTCATTGATACATAGACTAATTTATGCACGACCACAAATCGGAAAAAAGTCTATGGATTACATCGTTTTACCATATTTAAAAAACATGCTGTATAAATTAAACCACCTGTTTGCCAATTATAGTTTTAGGGTAATATCTGAAATGTAAAAAATTACAACAGCCTATACACAATAGATGGAGTGATATTGCTCGCCCACCCTCTCTCTCGCATTCAGCCAAAATTACTTTGGGATTTATAAATATTTACATTAATATCTTCGGAATTATGCAAGATATCGAAATGAAACATACACAAAAATTTAAGGTTTCAATTCCTTAAATTTAAGGTTTCAATTTTCATTGAAATTCGTTGAGCCGTTTCGAAGCATAAACAGAGAAGTGTATAGGCAAGCCGCATTCACTTGGAGATTCAATCGAATGAATAAAAATAATTTTGTCATATTATGATTTTTTAAATATTTTGTATCATAAAAAACTTTTTCTGACAATAATGAACACGACAAAAAAGGAACTATCTAATCTGCTGCAGTCTTTCTGAAATTATTTGCGATTTATTTTTATACATAAGATTAACAATACACTTATGAGGTATTGTTTTCAACTGTTGTTTCGTCCTCTTCGCTTGTGCGACATTTTCAACGTTTCTAATTCCTTTCGCTTTGCTTGATAGTTGCATTATATATATTATATTATAATTTATTTCTTTTCAGAGTTAGAATCACATCATATGAGGCTCTACAGTTAGAAATGAAACGTCGTGTATCAACTACTGTTAAATATAAGTTTATATTAATTTTTATTACTTACCAAAGAGTCAGATATTGTAACTAATATTTCAAATATATAATAATTTAACTTTATTATAAATATTTTAAAAAGTTTATGTAATTTCGGTAAATGATATATGTATATAATGTGATAAAAAAACGCGAATTTTGTGATATTGTGGCGTTTTGAGGAGCAGTTAGGCCAACAACAATGTCTAGTCGGCTGAAAGCGGGTGAAACCCCGTAGGGGGTGCCCCGCGGAAAACCCCCTCGGGGCGTGTGTAAAAAAACGATGGTGATCCCCCGCGGGAAACTCCCACCGTGTGTGTGTAAAAAATGATGGCGGGGAACACCGAAATTTTATGAAATAAACTGGCGGGGAACCCCGGAATTTTATGAAGTAGACCTATGTCTGGGAATTCCCGTCGGAGAATTTAAAAGGGGAGCCGATGGGTGGCTCGTGGTCAGAAGTCAGACGAGTTGAGGAGAGGACGGACGAACTCAGATGGAAGGAGATGCTGTGAGAGAGGGCAGATGAGTTGCGACCAAATGGAATGAGAGCTGAGACGTGGTCAGACGTCGCCAGATGCTGTCAGAGGTTTGCAGAGATCAGATGTTTCGACTTTAAATTAATAAATGAAAAATTTTAAAATTGATTATAATTTGTTCTATTGATTAATTTATGTTTAATATCCTGAAAAATATATTACAATGTATATATAATGGAGTGTAGAAATTGTTATATCAACACTGACTGAATGAAATAGCAATCGGCGCCATAATTGATAACAGAAGCCACGAATTGTGATGCGATGCCATGGCGGCGACAATCACAGTGCGCAATACCTCTGATCTCAATGTGCATGACTTTCTTCCAACCAACACGACTTATATTTACATACATACATATAAAGGCTTCTGATCCTGAAAATTATATTCAACAAAAACTAATTAGGAGTGAATATTACTCACATCAAAATTTATTCAAACAATATTTACATCATGGATAATTCCGGATATTCAGACTAATTTATCATATAGCACACAAAGGAATATGTTAGGCGACTGCAACGCTGCGCTAATAAGATCTCATACCCTGAACGATACGTTCAAATATACCTACAACAAGATGACAAGATCACCAGAATAAGAAATTGACATATTTAATTAAGCCACACCTTCAGTCTTGTGATGTGTGTAATTCTGCCTTAAATATAGACCATATCATCAATCAATGCCCCAAATACCCCCAACGCAGACAAAAATACCTACAGGGCAAAACTACAAATCTATTTTGGACTCCCATGAATACCAAAAATACATTATTAAATTTTGTAAGGACAGTAATATTTTTAATTTAATTTAAATGTATTGTATTCTGTGTTCTCTTTTGCTAAAATCTAAAAATCAAATATAAAGAAAAGAAATAATTAGTTAGTGGAAACGAGCAGAAAAATGGATGTTGCCAGTATTTTATTATGTAAATTCATAATAGTAAATAATGTGTATATAATTGTATAATAATATGTAAATAGTTGTCATTGTGGTCGCTAATGACCAGGCAGTCGATGCGACCATTATAAATAAATTTTTAAAAGAATTACATCTTAAGAAACATGAATGAGTGAACTATCTGACCTCTGCGAAGCATATAATATTCACTCAAAACATTACATGTGAATTTCTGAATTATAGGCTTTGTTTGAGTGTTTATTTAGTAATTTCAGTCACATTGAACACTGTTTATCTCACTGTCACACGACACTGTTTGTCCACTTTGCCTGTATGTCTCTATCAGTACATCCACCACAATGCACACGCAACACTGTCAAGAAGCATTTCGTTTCCTTAATTTCTTATTTATATTTAAATGTTTGCGTACCCGAAATTAACCACGCATGTGTTACCCCTAAGTTTTAGAATTTATTTGGTGGTACAAAAAGAGATTAAATAAATTAATGGTTTGGTTTTCCCCCTTTTACATCTTTTTTAGAAAAAAAGAAACGCAATAAAAACCTCCGCTACCGATCATCCCAAATTTTTAACCCAACAGTAAATCCGTGATATCGACCAATTACATCATTTACATTTTTAACACATAGCATTTTAAAATCCAATCTGCAATAATATATTGTTAATCCTACAAAAAAAAATTATAGCTGCGACATCGATGAAATATGTTACTATGTTAGATTTACAATTATCATTCTTAAATGCTACCTTACATGGAAATAAGCCGGACTATTACAGCTTAATTACAGTCTAGGTCTAATTGTAATTATTGTTTGGATTCTCCGTTTTGTACGTGGTGAGCTGTCTGGCGCTTTCGTTACCGTCAGATACTCGGATTAATCTCCTTTGTTCCTCTCCGCCTGTTTTCCGCCCATGAATCAAGACAAATAATATCCGTTGACATTACTGAGTAAGAATTTGTCCCCTTATACTCAGTGAACTCGCCTAAAGCATGCGTATTTTTGTGATTTGTTTATGTGAGACAACTTTCAATAAATTCTGGGTAAGTTCTAGTCTCGCTAATCTAACAATGTAGTTATTTTCTGACGCTCGAGTTAATTTAAACATTTCCTTCTCAGTCTCTCCGGTACCACTAATTAGGTATTCCAAAATGTCATTCCTGTTGTAAATATTCCCTATTTCCACATTTATTTCGTCAGGCTTTATCTCCTCAATATTTAAATTTGCTTCCCCCCAATTCACTTTCTAATGCTCAATTCTCGTTTTATACATCTCTGGAGTTATGTATTTCTTTCAACTTTTCGTTGCAATATTTCTTGAACTAATTACCGGTATCTCTACAATTTCCAACTCTTCCATAATTACTTCCTGGTTTATTCCTTTGTTTTTCGTCTCCAAATTTCCGTGGCTCATCCTCTAACTTATTTTCCAAACTATGGAATGTATTTTCTAATTTATTAATATGTATGTTAGTTTCTGCAATTTGTTTTGTTAATTTTCACTAGCATTCCCCACGTTTCATCATCGTCGCTACACGGTCCTATTATTATTGACTTCACCCGAGTTCTCCAATTCTTCCTTTAATATTTCAGTTTCCACTACTTTCTCACAACTATCCCTCCAATAAACTGTAAACTCTTCGTTTTAATTCTCCTGATGCCAATTTCTTGTCCGCAAACTGAGATTGAATCTTGTACCGATCCCATTTTCTTCCCGCTTATTAACAACATAAAATTATTCACCAAGTATTATACATAAGTATCGAAACAAATAAAGGTTCAAAATAAAAAATTGCGTACATATGTCTCCGGCAAACAAAATATGTCGGGAGAACACAAATACAACGAAAAACAGCGCATAATTAAATTAGCTAGTGTTGGACAAATAAAAAAACAAATTATATAGAAAAAAAATTTTCTTCCGTGCTGCACAGAATAATATTAGTTGCATACACTACGCAAATCTACAATTCGTCGCTCCACTTTTTGGGATGCCAAATTTTTATAATGGAACTGGGAAAAATTAAATTTTATAAAGTTAAATTGTTTCTAAAATGCATTTTTTGAAGAGCAGGATTTTTTTGTTAAATATACATGATAAGATTTTAAAATTTCTTATTATTTATACTCCATGCTGTCTTAATTTAAAGTAAAATCAAAATCGCCCTTAAATTATTTAACAGGCTATAATTCTTTTCATCTTCAATAAATAAATTTAGATGTTTTACTCACTTGTATTATAAATTTGAGGCAGTTACACGTACCAAGTAACTTGACATATTTATACGGATTTGTAACAGCGTAACACTCGATATTAAAATATGAAAGATTAGATTCAGATAAAATTTCCGTACAACCTTATCAAGAATTCGAAAATAACTACTACATACAAACCATATCTCGGCCTACGGCAATCGTATTCCTTAAGAGAAAACGTATGAATCCAGCATCAGCAAATATGTTGACTTTCAATTAAGTATACGGACAATAACATAAATCAAGTAATTGATTCAAAATACAAACTCATTTCATTAAAAAGCAAACTGAAACAGTGGACAGGTGACATGAGTTTTTTTAAAATGTCATTCTGATACGAAAACAGCAATTGAATCAGAAATTAAAACTTTTCGCTACGCTTTTAATTTTCACAAAATATTCAATAATAACAACGGCCATAGATTGTTATTATAATTAATTAATCATTATTCTCTGACATTGAATAATAACAAAAAATTAAACGTAGAAGGAACAGGAACTTCATTTTCCCTTTAATTAAATGAGAAATTATTCGTTAGCGAAATTTCAATTCAAACTAACTGAAAAGTTTGATATAAACTATATTTGCTTATTACTTTTATTTATTGAAATGCATATTACAGATCTCGACACGTGGCGTTCTACTTAGAACTTTGGACTTAAGAAATGTGTTATTATATAATTATATCTTCAGTACTTATCATTGTTCAAGACTTATTTTAGAATTAATTTTAGGATAGTAGCATAGTATAGTAGTAACACATTCACACACTAATTATTGTGTAAAATATAAATTAACTTATATAATTAATGATTTGATATGTAATTTAATTACAAATAATTCCCGGATTAAACAGTATTTGAAATTAAATACCCAAATAATAATAACAATAGTATTCAACAGTCCGTATGTCGTAAGGAAAATAACCCTGTCTTGGCAATAAACATTTAATCGGTTATAAAGATATTCTTCTCTGACGAATTTCTAACTCTTTTATACGATTTCTTTGGGGGGAAGGGGGGAGGGTTAACAGGCTACATGAGGGTGGTCCTGAAACAGGCAACTCCCCTTTAATAGCATAGGAGCATGTGGAACGTAGAGCAAGGTAGCCAACGATTGACTAGGGCCCCCGGTCTATGGTTCAAGGATCCTACCCGGTGTTTCACATAAAGAGATGCAGGGAAAACCCTAGAAAGCCTGCATCAGGTAGGTCAGCCATTGGGTATTATTCTCACGCCCTTCCAAATGACGGGAGACGAGTTTGCTGTGGAGTCGTAGCATTCCCTTCTCCGTGTCTCCACCAGTTTTAGATGGCAGTTGGCCGACTGATCCAATGGGATCAGCGGATAACTCTTGCCCATAAACCTAAAATAGGTGAAAGTGTCTCGGCATGTGAGAACTTTGATAAAAAAAACAGAGGGAGTACGAGGCATTCCCGACATAATCAGGTGAGCCCCGCAGTCACTCGGGGGGGGGGGGGGACATGTGCCTGCGAGAGAAACTCTCACAGGCACCTCTCATACGATATTTTCCAAAGGTAAAGCCCATTCCCATTTCCCATTCTGCGGACAGTTAAGCTTCCACAAGTTTTGTGTGAAACATGTAAATATAATTCCTTGATATATACGACTGTAAACTTAATTTACTATCTAATTTATTTATTTGCTAATGATATATGCTCAGTAGAGTATGAAAACTAATTTTTCAAATGGGAAAGAAGAACACCATAATGAAAACGGAAAATAATATCTGCAAGGAATTTTTATTGTTATTAAATGACAAATTTTAATTTTGAAATATAATGGTGAAAAACCAAAAAACAAAATTTAATATAAAACAAAATTATATTTCAACATTAATGATAAATTTTATTGAAAAGGACAAATTAATTGCAACATCACAAAAAAATGCAATATAAAAAGTAACCTTGACGATAATTTGTTTTAAATTGACTACAAATATCTTCATTTTGCCAACCTAAATTTTTGTTTGTATATCGTTTAATATCTATGTTCCAATTTTTCGTGGAAGCTCATGATTCCAAATTGCGTAATATATTCAATTAATGGTAAAGAATGTAGCAACAATTATAAACGACACACAGGGATTAATCTTAATAAGAATTATCAATATTTAAAATTCATTCATTTTATAAATTTTTACAATGCCAAATTTCTTCTTCTTTTAAAATTTTTGTCAACTTTGGGTAAATAGGGCACAGGTTAGGACATTTATATTAATGTGAAATTAAATAAACAACCGAATTACGTTAGTCAGTTTAATAAAGGCATAAAACTGGCTGTATTTTCGACACCATTAATGTATCGGGAAGTTTTTAAGGTAAAAGGAGTATTTTTCACCGCGTATAATCTTGACTCCTTTAGTGTTCGCGGAGAATTAAAGCACCGGGGATGTTTTCTCATCGGGATGTTTTAGAATTTTCTTAACAATGTCCCACATAAATTTTCCGATTTCCCTCTATATAACATATCCATATTTTATGTTCAAAAATTAAATTATTCTGTAATTGAAACCTAATTATTATTTGTTCAGAAAAAGAAATTAGGTTTTAGGAAGCAATCAGTAGGAAATAATAACGAAACAGCTGAAGTAAATTTTCAAACACTGAATATAGACAATTACAAATGAAGTCCAAAATAATTTATTTTAAATATTATTTAAATTTTTACTAATTATAGTTGTATTAATCAGTCCGAAGACTAGTCTAATGCTACCTTCCATAATAACACATACTTCGCAAGCTTTTTCATATCAGTATAACTATCACACCTCACATCCTCCATAATCTGTTTAGCGGATTTTATACTCTTCAGTTCTAACCCCACACACATCTAATGTTAGTTTTACAAGGCTCTCGTGTCTCAAAATTTGGCTTATTTATCCATCCCTTCAAAGTCCTGTAAATTGTTCACTCTTCCCCAATTCTCATTAGAAATTCCTTGTTAATAACCCTATCCACCCATATGGTTTGCAGCATTTTCTAGAAGAGGGAAAGCAGGGATGGTATACGCTAAGAAGTTTAGGGAAGAGGGGGGATGTGGTAGTTATGCTGAAATGAAAAGGCTTGCAAAAGATAGGATCCTATGGAGGGTTACATCAGGCCAGTCTTATACAGCACCATACATCATAGGCTATTATTCTTTTCCTTTCTCCAACTCCTACCGTCCACTTACCACACTCTACATACCAACATTTTTAAAATTCACGCTTTTATTACCCGTAAGTAAATTTCTCTTATTTGCGCAAGATTTCCTTGCCTGTGCTATCCTACTCTTTATGTCTATTTTACTTCTACCATCCCTACTTCTTACGCCTTCCAAGTAGCAGAATTATTAAACGTCCTTCCGAATCTAACACCCTTTCTTATTATTCTGTTTCCGATAATACACTCCATTACCTTGGTATTCCCTCTATTAATCCTCATGTTGTACCCTTCCGCCAGGACCACGTTCATGCCATTTATGTTTTCATAGTTTTCTTCAAACTCCCCAAATACTAAAATATCATCGGCAAACAGCAGAGTTTTTATATCTTATTCTTGCAATATATTTCCTTTTCTATATTCCGTTTTAACTTTCTTCATCGCCTGTTCTATTGATAAGTTAAAGAGCATGGACGACTAACTGCATCCTTGTCTTGCTCCTTTCTGAAAATTTCATTTTCTTAATAAATAATTTTATATTTCGAAAGCTACAGTCATGTTCAACACATTTCTTCAGTTTTTTATATTACACACAATAGCTCGTTGTATAACATAATTAATTCTTCGTACAATTGTATGGTGTCCAGAGTCACCACTGCAAGTGGTAATTATAATTACAGGAAATACTGGACAGGACCAGCACCTGACCCCGCGCATGCCGTGAGGATTTATAGGGTGAATGCGCATGCTGCGCCAACATTTGCGAATAGAAAATGATATATTTTTAACATTTAATGTAGAAATATGCTTCCAACTCGCAATACCGATTTCGAAATATGCTCAATATTTTTATTATTCCCATTAGAATTGATTCCTTTGTCTTATATATTTGGAAATACTAATATATGGGGTAAATAAATAATCCACTTAAATTTCTCTTTTGCTGCTGTAAGAAAGACTTAAGCGGACTCAAAAACCGCTGTTTTTACATGGGCTCTTATGGGCCTAGGAGCGAGTTACACCTACAGTAGAGGGGATGACCATCACGCTTCCAGCGCCTCTATTGCCTCTCTATTTAAGATACTCTTTGACTGACACCACATGTGATACAGCCGCAAAGTATCAGGTGTTTTTAAATAGAAGACCAGGCTGGTACAGTATCCATTGCAAAGCAAACACTGCTCAAAAGTAAATTCCTGCATTCCGACGGACACAGACACGAGCCACAGAATCTTTTATGAGGAGGCAACGCAATGCCAGGAAGACTTCCCGGTTTGATGATTTCCGACCTATCAAAACTAAATAAAAGGGCATGAAATCGTACTCCACAAAAGGAAAATCCTGTTACTGGTCTGCATCTGTTTTTACGTGAAACGAGGGCGTCCCTGAGGGAATAGAATGTTTTATTCTCACTCTTCCCAATTTAAGTATCGAATCATTATAAAGGTAGCCGAGAGGAATTCATTTAATTTATTAATAGGTTTAATTATTCCATGTCTGAAGTGAGAATGTGTTGTTTGTAATCCTTGTCTTAAGTAAAAATGTCTATTTTATATTCCCTGTTTTACTGGTGTGAAAATAACCTTAACTTAATTAAAAGTGTATTTATTTAACTAGTTCCCAATAATAAATCAAATTATGTATTATTATAAGCATAAATTAAATTCAAAGTAAAATAAAACCAAAAAGTAATCCTGTTACAGTTTGTAACGTTTGTACCGTTGTATCTGCCATACATATTCTGTTATTATTGATCATCCATATCGTATTCATATTTCAATTCCCTGAAACCTTTCATGGAGGCATTTGTGGCCTGTAATCTGTATTTGTCTTTAAAACGCGTAGAACTGAAAATTTTATTCTGTAGTTCTGCATCCTCAATAATAATGACAATAGTAAAAATATAACTATTATAATATTCTACTTAAGGAACAGCAGTCTAGAGCCGGGTTTCGCGAGCCCTGATTAGGTGTTCCGCAAATAATTTCAAGCGATTCTAACTATACTATGGATTATAATATCATCAGTTCGTAAGGTAAAAACTCCGTTTGCATCTAACGGGAGAAAGTCGAATAATTTCTCACACCTTTCTTTGTTTCTAGGTTGTTTCGAAAGCGATTCAACAACGTTGCGAAACAAAGAAAACCCTATTCCTTGTTTCCCACTACAATAGGAAACATGGGTTACAATGAACAAGTGTGGGCGTGTTCTGCAATCCTGTGATAGAAATTATTGTAGCCCAGAATTACAAATATAATATTTATTTTAAAGTTAAAGTCAGAAAGTCATAATTGAATATTTTGTCTAACTTGACAATGGGCAGTTATGGCTATCAAATAAATCAAACTTATAAATGATATTATTAAAATTTTGCTGGTTCTAAGACATTTTAATTATGTCTCGTAAGGTAAAATCACAAAGTAGAAAAACAAAGCAAGTGGAGTGAATGAGGATCTGAAATTTCCTCAAATGTAAAAAATGTTATGAATGAAGCAGCGAAAATGATAAACTACATAAAAACAATACCACTTCAATAAAGATTAAAATTTTGTGCGATGAAATGAGTAGTAAACACAATGCACTATTAAGACTTTTTGAACTTTGAATTGAGTTGTTGGTCTTCTTGAAGGCACAAAATAATTGAGAACAATATTTTGTTGAAGTTTTAACAAATTCTTCATGATTGATAAAACATATATGACAGATATTTTTACAAAGTGCAATTAACTTATCATCACAAGGAACAAGTATTAATTATAATACAAGAGATAAATTTGCCTCTGTAATAAAAACTACACATTTGGATTTCATCAGTTGATTCTAATGATTTCAATTGTTTTCCTACCTTACGTGAATATTTGAATGAATTAAAATTTAAAGAATATAATGACGTTACCAAAATGATTTTAGAATACGTGCATAACTTGAAAGAAACTCTTTTGCAATATTTTCTGACAAGTAGTAAGGACGATGCCTGGGTTCCGTATGTATTTTCCGTGACAGCTAAACCGGCAGCTTTAATTCAAGTGACTATGAAAATCTAATTTAAATAATCAGATTCTCAAAGAAACAAATATACAAATATTTCTGGGCGAAATTTTCAGAAGAGTAGCCCAATATTTCAAAACAAGCTATTATTGTTTTACTTCAATTTTCTGTAACCTATTTATGCGACGCGGGTTTTTCTTATTACGCTCCAATAAAGTCAAAGTGCAGAAACACCACACCACAAATTAGAATTCAACATACAAATATTTTGCCTGATATCGGCAAGATATGCAATTCAAAGACCCAAGTTATCAAAGTCACTAAGTACATTATTTATTTACCTATTTACATTATATTACAGGTAAATATTTAAAAATAATTACTAAATTAACTCTTGTTTTACTTTCTACGACTCGGAATCGCCCATCCTAAAAAATAAGCCAAGTGTTCCGCAAGATGTCCATTGAAGAAAATGTTTGGGAAACCCTGGTCTAGAGGAATCATATTGTTGTTGTGGTATTCAGACCTAAGACCGGTCTGTGCAAGCCTCCATGCCAACCTATCTTGCGCAAGCCTATTTCATCCGCATAACTACCACATCTCACTTCCTCCCTAATCTGCTTAACGTATTCCATCATTCCCCTCCCTCTTCTGTTCTTAACCCACACGCTTCCCTCCAATGCTAATTTTATATAAAAAAACGTGGCCTATTAATCTATCCCGTCTCTCGGGCAACGTCCTCCACATTGTTCGCTTTACCGGTATTATGTTAAGAACTACCTTGTTAGCGATTCTATCCACCCATCTTATTTTCAGCATTCTCATATATCACCACATTTCAAATGCTTCTATTCTTTTCCTTCTTGCAACTCCTATCGTCCACGTTTGGCAACATTATATATGATCTATTCGAACATTTTTAGCAACGATTTCCTAATATTCACACTTATATTACCCGTAAGTAAAATCCCTTCCTAATCTAACACTCTTTGTTTATTATTTTATTAATTTATTTATTGTCGCATCAGCAAAAAAGTCACACTCTTTGTTATCCCGCTGTTTTCCATCCTACACTCCATTACATTGTTTTGCTCTCTATAAATCCTCACATTGAACTCTCCAGTACCACGTTCGTGTCCCTTATTTTGGTTACATGGCTTCAGACCTGGACTCTCTTGTAATAGCCATCTGCCAAGATCTTTCGGGAGGGAGGGAGAATAGACGCTATAATTATTGATTTTTCTAAAGCCTTCGACGTCGTGCCGCACGATCTATTATTAAGTAACTTAAAAAATAATGGTATAGATTTTCGGGTACAGAAGTGGATTCGGGAATTTTTAAAAGATCGTTCACTCAGAGTTCGCTTGAATGACAAATTGTACAACTCTGTGAAAATCACGTCAGGGTCCCACAAGGAAGTGTCATCATGTTCCTTGCATTCATAAATGACTTAAAAATCGGTATAAAATCACAGATTTAACATTTTGCCGATGATTGCATGGTTTATAGGGAAATCGTTAACGTTGAGGATGCACAGATTCTGCAAACTGATTTGGACAAAATTTAGCAATGGTCAGTTAAAAATAAATTGCAAATAAATACAACGAAGAGTAAGACAGTCGTTTTTGCAAAAAAGAGAAATGTCACTCCCACTAGATATAAAATGGGGAACGGAGTTGTAACGGAGCCAAATAACTGCAAACGTCTTGGGATCACGATTAGTAAAGATTTAAATTGGGGTAATGAGGTGAGCGAAATAAAGGGTGGAGGGCGCTACTGCTGCTTCACTTTGTAAACAGGGTCTTGAAGAAAAGCACGAGAAAAACCAAGATTTCTGCTTGCAAAACGCTGGTCAGGCCAATTTTAGATATGGGGTAACGTGCTGGGATCCATATCGAAATGAACACACTCTAGCGTTGTAAAAATACAAAAACGGACTGAAACAATGTTTGGGGGTCGATTTGCGAATAATCCTCACAAAACATGTGAGGTTGTGCGCAATATATAAAGCTTATAAGGGTGAACCACAGGGCCTGGAAAGAAATAACAAACTATCTAACGGCGCCGAATTACATATCTAAAAATGAACACTCGTTCAAAATTAAAGGAAAAGCGCAACGCAGAGACGTAGGAAATTTTTTATTTGTAAATAGGTCAATACACGATTGTAATTCCTTGCCTGCAGAAATACTGACGACTTTTCCGGGTAGCGTAAATCAGTTTAGGATTAGGCTAAGAAAACTTAAGTGAGTAGTATTTTTTTTAGAATCAGTGAAGTGATAATAGTGAAGTGCAGTGAAGTGATTTTTGTGAGACTCTTGACTTCTCTTTTACTTTTCAGATCAAAACCTACACTTCAAAATTGTGCCTTAGTGTAAACGTTTTGTAATTTTATGTGTGTTTTATTTGTATTTGTGTTTTCTTTATATATAGCTGCCACCGGGCAAATGCCCAATAGCAGCTAAGTCATAAGTAGTAGTTACAAGTCTTCTTCTGACTCCCCAAATACTTAAGTATCATCGGAAAAGCGTGGGGTTTTGATTTTTTTCTCCTTGCAGTATGGTTCCTTTTCCATATTAACTTTGAACTTTCTTTATCGTCTGTTCTATATATAATTTAAAAAGCATGGGCGACAGACTGCATCCTTGGCCTTGATTTCTGGCTTCTTTTCTTGATCTTTTATTGTAATTACAACCGACTTACTTCTGTAGATGTCATGTGTAATTATATAGACAGGGAAGTATAAAGGAAAAGAAAATTATCTGTGGTGTAAAGAGTCGGCAATTTATACTGAGAAGCACGAAAGGCTGAGGCTGCAGTGACCTAGGCGACTATAGGTCAGTGCCCGTCTAAGAGGGCTGTGTTGCTAGGCAACGGAACGTCAATACGCTGCGTCGGCCGGTTTCCTGCCCCAACCACGCACGTGCACGTGCTGCACCTGGCGTCATCACTACGGATATCTTCACGAATCCTAATTTGCAATTTCCACATTCAACTGACAAACGATTTTATATATGCGATACTAACGCCTGATTTCGAAAGGAAAAGGAGAAAGAGACCCTAATAAATATAACACAGAGGAAGGACTGATAAATGGACATTTCCAACTGTATTAAACTTTGTTCATCTTACGGGAGGAAAGAGCCTAGGCGAATGAACTACTTGGTTCAGCACAATCCATGCGTTCAGAGTGTCAATGATTCCTCACCCGGGAAAGTATAGGTATCACTTCACATTGTTGGTCTGCAATTGAGCACAAGCCTGGTGGAAGATACAAAATGAAATTATTTAAATTTAAAAACTCGTAATCTAAAATATAATCATAGTCCTTTAAAATTTCTATATCCCTGAAAGAAAAAAGAATTATATTAACTTAACACTTCACTTCACTTTGACTTAAACATTTAAATTCGAATATGCATTTATATTATTCAAAAAACCCACTTCACATCACACGTTTTTCGAGATTTGTCCTGAATTTGTTTTCCTGAAGAGGATTTCCTCCAAACACCCTTGACACAGGTAAATTGTTCCAGACGTTGATGGTCCTATTTAGTAATGAGAATTTGCCAACATATTTGTTTTGCTTTCTAAATTTTACTTAGGCGTTTAGCTAATTCCAATCCATGGTTTTTGCCCAGTAAAAGCTTTGAATAGCATATGCAGCCTTGCTTTCTCCCTCCTTTGTGACAACATCTCCCTGCCTAGTTGTTCTACTTTTTCGTTCCTATGAACCGGCCGACCTCGCAGCCCTTTTCTCAACTTTCTCTAATGATTCTATTTCATTTTTTCTACTGGTTTCCCAACAAACCGCCCCGTATTCCAAAATTGGTCTAAGGATATTTTGAACTTCCCTTTTTTAAGTTTCTCATTATGAAATGTAAGGAATTCCTCGCTGTTCCCCGCACCCAAGTCTGTAGTTGAAATATATCCCCAGATATTTGCAGCTCGTTACCCTTGGTATTAGTTCCCCACTCGCCTATTCTATATTGTCTCATTTAACAAGGTGCGTTTTGTAAACGAGATTGAGCTGCTTTTCTTTCCATTAATTTTCATTTTATTTTCCAGAGTCCAGCGATTGACTTTACTTACATCTCCTTATAATACTATCACGTCTTGCTAGTTCGTTGTCAGTAGATGATGCAGTCGTCAACGAAAAGCCTGACTTTAAATAATTCTTAAATAAGTTGCTCTGCCTCTTTCATATATTGGACTTTCTAATACCTCCTTACTGAAGTCACAATCCAGCAATTCTTTTCTTTTATTATTTATATTTTTAAGAGTTATACAAAAAACGTTAAAAATCTTACGATTTTCTTTTGAATACTCACATATCTACAAAAAGTAATAGAATGAATTCATATTGTTTAAGTTTGAATTACTTTATTTTCATTTAAGGAGAAATGGTCGTGTGTGATTGACAAAACAAGCTAAAATATTCATGAAAATTACCAAATAGTTAATTACGTCCACTTCCTATAATTTTTGCAATAACATATGGATGAAATGGCCTTCTTCGCTTGTGCGACACGCACTTTTAAATTTTTCATCTCCCTAAATTTCTTTTTTCCCTACAATTCACAGGATTAGTTTCCTAATTGAGGAACGAAGCGTCAGGTTCATAATGTTAATAACGCTTATATTTATTTTTTTCTGCCTTGTAGATCGATTTACTGCATATTAATATTTATTTGCGATGTGAGGAGTAAGTTAAAGCTTTTTTGCTATTTGTCTGTTACATATCACACGAAAGAAGACAATATTACTACACCAAAAGATAGGTAAACAAAGTTGAAAGAGATAAATGACAATCCAGAATCAGGATTTAAACACCTTGATTTTAGTTTCGGCTAACATAATCTTTCCCTTTCCCATATCAAGAAGATTGAAACATTTCCATCTTTTTTTCACGAAATTATTGGCTTTGCTCACAAACAACTCCTTAAGTGTGTATTTGAAGTTGCATGTAGATGGCCTCCCTCACACAACCTGTTCCTCCGCCACGAAAACTCATAAATCTGTACCGTACGCCTCTTACCTTGCTATAATTTCAAACTCCGTTCATGTTATTTATGAGTTTTGTTCCTTGATAAGGTTTGAATACCCATGTTCTCCAATCGCTAATGAGTAGGCGTCGGATCCATTAATATTATAATGCCTTTCTCGCTCTATGTTTCAACTGCCTGATGTAATTGAATTTAAAAGACAGCTTGGTCCCGTGATTAATGTAGTGGTCATAGGCAAGCACCAGTTAGATCTCATTGATTTATTTTACTTTAATTATATATAAATTAAAATATAAATTAGAGAATTGTAAAACAATTTTTTTATCTCTATAATAAAAAGAATATATGCTGCAGAGAAGCAATATTGTCTCTGAATCTACGTAGATTTAGAAAAAGCGTTTGATAATGTTAACTGGAACACACTATTAAGGATTTTGAAGAGTACTGGAATAAAATATCGAGAAAGAAGCCCATACATAACCTCTACAGAAAGCAGTCAGCTGTAATTAGAATTGAAGATCAAGATAATAAAGCAGAAATCAAGAAAGGAGTAAGACAAGGATGCAGTTTAAATTATATATAGGACAGGTAAATAAGAATATACAAAAGTAATCATACTGCAAGGAGAAGAAATAAAAACCTTACGCTTTGCCGACGATATTGTAGTATTAGGGGAGTCATAAGAAGACTTGGTAACCATAATAAATGGCATGAACGTGGTTCTGGAGAAAAATTTCAATATGAGGATTAATAGAGGGAAAACCGAGGTAATGGAGTGCAATATGGGAAACAATGTAATAATGCATGGTATTAGATTGGGAGGAGATATTTTCACGGAAGTTAAGAAATTCTGGTACTTGGGAAGCGTAATAACTAGGGATGGTAGATTCTGGAGGTACGGAATTATTAAACATTAGCATAAACTTGGAAAGAATAAATATGGGAATGTGTCAAACCCACTAAAATATGTGACTTATTCCTTTACAGCCAGTTAAATAATTAAAAATAGCAACGTATGGAAGCCTGATGAAAGACTTTTTAAAATACGTAATTTTGTATGTTCCTGTTTTATTTATAACAGTAATTTAATATAAAAGGAAAATAGTTTAAAAAAATACTGAAAGATGTGTTTGAATCGCAAGAAGAACAAAGTGGCCTTACAACAGAAAGATCTTGCATGGACCACATTGGAACGCAGTAGGACCCTTCCTAATAAATTTAAATTTATGGAATTTTAAATTAAATAAAATTTTATAAGAACATCTCACTGCCAGGAAAAAGGGGGTTTCCCGGCGCCGGGCTGGTGACACGATGATATACCTGACTGCGAGGTTTAACGGTATACTTGTTTTTGGCTGAGGGAGCGTTCACCTTCGGAAATTCCTGTGAAAAATCTCCCGAGCATAACGGAGAACTTACGATGATTGGCAGGAAAACGTCACGTCAGATAGCGTTACCCCTTGGGAGGGGGCATATACGGATTTTTGCTGTGAAGGTGAAACCCGGAAAATTGGACAGTTTAAAGTATGTTTTGATCAGTCGAGGAAGCAGTGGAGAAGTATAGTAATGGATTGGCAGGTGGAGGGAGCTGTGAAGGGGGAAGAAGGAAGTCCAGTCGCATGGTAATCTGCACCTCGACGCACATAAAAGCAGTACATGTTCGCCCAGTAAACGGAATATCTGCTTAACCCTAAGAATTTTAAAATCATCCCATTAATTTTCTTATTTATTGTGTATTTGTAATTTTCTTGCAGAATCCCATTTAAAACTATTGTTTTTATATTAATAAATGTATTTATTATATCCTAAAGTAATTTCATTTAAAATAAGTAAAATAAACAATACCTTCAGTCTGAAACAAATCTTTGGAAAATGTAATAGTAATGGAAAAGTATTAGAAAGACTGAATTGTGACTAAGGTAGCCGTTCAGACGAAGTAAAACTTGACTAATCCTGTCTTCTAGGCAGGAAGGGACGCAGACTTTCCTACTGAGTCGGCAGATGCGCCCTCTCCCATCTGGATTGCATAGTCACACAATTCCGTTCAGACGGTAGTCAGTCTCCCATAGAGCCTCACTCTGCTCTCGACCGCTTTTTCAATATTATTTTTTCGGAATGTGGTTCTTCGACACCGAAAATTTAATTTTTGCTGTGAAGAAATGACCCGTATCTCATATCGTAACGCGTATACTTAATATTATAAAGTAAATAATTACTATTTCTATGAAATACGTAAATTAATCTGTCTCTTTATCAACTTTTTTATGACTTAGTCAAAGCATTTTTGAAAGATTATTCTTGAATGTATACGAAAAAGAAAAGAAATTATTACGCGTTTCACAGTTTTATTGAGTTTTATATTGTTTATATTTTTCTTTTACATCTTTTTAATTCACTTCCTGTTGCATTTCGTAGTCCATTTGTCTCGTCGGTCTATATTTTTTCAAGAGAATTCAGAAATTTATTTGAAAATACTGCGTGTAAAAATCATCTTAGTGTTTGGGGAGTTAAATAATCTATCATATGCTAGACAATTCTCCGCTATTTTCAAAGTGTATTATCAATATTCTTCAAATTATTACAGCCACGTTCTATGAATGATAAAAAGTTACCATTGGCCACTTTTGTTGCGAATCGCCAATATAAGTCGCATATAATGTATCAATATCATCCACATATTATTTAGTCGCGTTAGTTTGGCTTCTTTTTGGTTACTTCTGATTCAGAGAAAGTTGATGTGTGACAAGTGGTCAACAGCACCACAGTTTTAATCTTTTTTGGAGCATGATACAAAAGTTCCTTGATCTGTATAACCGAAACAAAAGTAGTCGGTAATCGCCGACTATTTCTCTCATAAATTTTTGTTTTGGAGTAATTAAAAACGTTCAGGGCACTATATCAATTATCGGAGGTTATATTTCTACAAAAATTGGTTCCCATTTGGGGTAAAACATTATTCTAAAATTAGACTACTAAAACCTTATATATCTTGAGAATTATTCAAATAGTAAAATGCTGATGGAGACCGGCAAAGCATTACGTTACTTCCTCATTCTCTTGTCTCTTGTCAACTTTGAGAATGTGACCTTGGCATAGCATTGTATGTCATTAAAGTTCACCCCAATATCTGATGACACCATTCAAAAGAAGTCAACTTAAAACTGCTGAGGTCTTATAACAATGTTACGCTGTAATATAGTTGGATACAATACAAATGTAACAAAATGCTACTGAATAACATCCATTAGAAAAATTCATATAACTTTTGAATAAAATATAACCTTTGAATTTAGTTTACACCTATATTTAAATCACAATTCACGTTTTCTTTTGACATCTCTCACAGTTCCTAAACACATCGCATTAATTTGTAGTCAGATTTATTTTATCTTACCCATTGTCGGAACAATTGGACGAGCAAGATGCAAGCCTGCACGTCAGACACCATTGTTACCTGATATCGATTAAGCATGATGTCATGAAGTCTGATGCCAGACGATCGAAAAGTATTTAACATAAATACGCAATCTAAAAAACATAAATAATTTCAGATATGACTTTTACCGGCGACAGTCATTTACAATTTTCCATTCTCGATTCATACTGTTCAAAATAAACATTTTTTACTTACACCAGTATAGATCGCAACACTTGTACGTTTGTTACTCCACCAAAATTCGAATATTTCGTCTCCGTAACTGGATGTGAGCAGGCGTATATTTTTTGAGTTGCGGATAAAAATATCACAATAAATTTGGGATTAAAAAATTTTACTACAAGTGATAACCTAAGAAAAGTTACAGTCATTCAGGACTTGGAAATTATACGAGTGATTTCAGACATTCAATCACGCAACCGTATTTGTTGTCCCTGAAATTACGTTAGTAAATCGACATTTTACAACATTACAACGAGACGACCCATAATCAATATATCGGTGTGCATTCATCCATTCCGTGAAGTGCGGACTGACGACTTGTGATTTCTACTTGCCACGACAGCGACTTCTACAGGGCCATCCCTTGGTTTTGACCTGGCCGGCGAATCTTTTGGGGAAATAGTGGTAGGTATCGCGAGCCTTCCCTGCCGCTGCGCGTTGTTTCTGCCACCGCGGACCGGCGAGCTTCCGTTCAGTCCGACTTCTCGAACGCACACACACACACACACACACAATATATATATATATATACTAGGTGAAGTCGTACAATTGGTATTATTTTCATTATCAAGATACTATGGAATCAAATTGTTATTCGTTGTTCTAATTAAACTTAATTTGACTTTAACAAATACCTGGATTGAAAGTGTACAGGCGCTCTTGATAAACCAATATTTTATTTGTGTATGCGCTCCTATGTTTAGAGTGTTTAATGATTAACTATTACGTGATCATTTAAGGACAACGGATCATGTAAACATATTGTCTTTGTACATATGTATTCAAACAAAGTGATGAGAGAAGGAATTTCAGAAAACCTAAGTACGAGAGGGTCACTTTTCTTCCACGCGATTGAAATTCAAAAGGTGAATGTGGGTTGCCTATCTCCCCTTCCATATTGCCCACGCCATATCACGTGGTATACATGGTTATACAGAAAAACTAATAGGGTCAGTTCGTTCTTCAAAATGGTACCAATTAGACGTACCAACTTAGGTCACAGAACTCGCAATGCTGCAAGTCAAACTGACGAGCAATGCGAAGCCTGAAATGAAGTTGAACGGAATCGAAATCAACAATGTAGAAATGCTACGTTTATTCATTATCGAGTTCCATTCAATTATAGCGTGGCAATCGATTACAGTTCACTTCAAATCGTTGCTATTGGACCAATGAACGTTGTGAGTTCACAGTGCCAATGCCCCAGCTCCAGTGACCAAGTCAAATTGACGCCATTGGTACCACCACCATAGCCATTACATTCATTGGTTTCCGAAAATAGACCTGATTCTAAACATTTTTCACTCCTATCCAGCATTCAATAATTGCTTTCAAATGACGTCATTTCGAACAAAACAAGTTATACCTGATGACTTTATGCCGACTTTCAAAGTAAGTATAATGGGAAACAATTAACGTTTACCACTATGTGGCTGGTGCAAAATAGGTTGGCAGCTTTCAATTGACTTGGTGTAAAGTACGTTGGTAGCAATGAATTGCCAAAAGCAACCTGAAGTGAGTGTATTTACAGAACTTGATGGGAGAAAGGCAGTGATGCCAACGTATTTTGCCAGCCACAACGCGGTACAAACACTTCACTATCTATATAACATCTGTTTACCTTTGAAGATTCAGGGTCAAATATATCATCGAACAGATTCCTTATTGCCAACGCCGGATAATGGCTACAAATTTTTGCAAATTTATTTCATGGGTGATTCAGCAAGACAAGTCGATCAGCGATGTGAACACAGCAATTTTCCATCAACACAACGAATTGGCTGCATTATTCGAAACCGCATTAGAGCGCATGCCATCTGATAACCACAAAATTGTCATTAGAGCCGATGAGGTAAATAGGGCGATAATTGGAGACGTCTGTTGCTGAACCCTTCTTGTGTAACGGTATAACTTTCGCGTCTTTTAGAGAATCTGGAAATATACAGGAGGAAAAGCACAAGTTAATTAAGAACTGCATTGGAATTACAATTTCTTGACAGCAATGTTTAATGAGCTTACTGTTGACTCCGTATAAGTCACAAGCAATCGAAGTTTTAAGATTTTTTGTTATATTAAAAATCTCATTTTTATTGACCGGGAGTAGAATGAAAGACTTAGCAAGCGGGTTTCTGGACTTGTGCAGCATTTCGCTAAAGTTGGGCGTGTTACATTTCTTTCTACCTTGCTTTTCTAACATATCACGTGAAACGTTAATACAATACGAGTTAAATTCACATGATGCTTCTTTACGTGATAAAGGCTGTTCGTTCTTTATTAGTTGTATATCGTTACGGTCTTTAGAATTACCGGAAGTCACTTTGATAACGTTCCATGTCGCTTTTATTTTATTTTCCGAATTAGCAATATATTTTGCATTACCTAGTTTTTTTGCGGCATCTGCTCCTGGGTACGTTTTGGAGTCCAGCACCTGTTTCCTATATCTCTGTCTCACCATTATATAGCCCTATTATTACCTGCCAGTGTCTCCAGGTTTCATCAATGTGTAGAGTCTTCTTTCATGATTCTTGAACTAGGTATTTGTCACTACTAATTTCTTCTGCGTGCAAAATTCTACTTGACTATCTCCCCTTTGATTCGTTTCACCAAGTCCCACAGCTCCTAACTACATAACTTTCTCTTCCCTTTCCTATTACTGCGTTCCAATCATCCATTATTATCAAATTCTCGTTTCCCTTGACATGCTTCATAATTTCTTCAATTTTTTCGTAGATTTTCTCAATATATTCTTCCTCTGCGGAACTTGTGGGAATATAAACTAAAAAGATTGTCGTTGGCAGTGGTTTTGTCAATGCTCTTATTTTGTCAATGCTCTTATTATGCCCTATAGAAATTATTGTTATTTGTAGTTTTGTGTGAGTATTTGAAGTATATTTCAATGCATCTGAGCATGCAGTAATCAGAAGGATTCATTTGAAACTGATAAGTGAATAAAGCACGAAATTGCAAGTTTAAAATATGAGACTGCACCGAATATAAAAGCAAAGCATGAAAAATGAGTGACGATGTGTTTTAGTTCTCTAGATATCATAATTCCTGTCCTGATTATTCTAGTCTGTTCATTTGCTGAAATCCTCAAAAAATGCTCATTTAAATATTTTGAAAGTCTATAGTTATGATAAGAACTTGTCGTAATGCATATAGTTATTCTTAATATAACATTAAACTATGAATGTTTCATCAGCTGTCTCTAAAGTATTTAAACCAGGTTGAGTGGAATACGTCTGATCGAATTGGTAATAAAATATTGCTGATTTTGAATTGATAATAGGAACATGCCATGTCTTGGTAATTCCGAAACTACTGTACTTCCTATTTTATCATCAGTTATCATTTTGAAATCTACCTGAACTGACCTACGTATTCAAGTGTCCAGAGAACTGAGAGCAAGCCTCGTGAGAGTCTGTTATGCAAGAGCAGTAGTTCGAGACAGGGAATTAAGCGGAACCGTCTGGGGCCAGGGTTCGATGGTCCATGCCCTGCCTTCGTGGCTATGCATTTCATTTGCATTCCTTACAAATGACTTTGCACCGTGTCATATTTATCATAACTTTCAAATATAATTCTCACTTATTTTTAAGTAATAAGTTTTATAGTCCCTAGGGGACCACCCAAAAAAAGTCTTTAATAATCTATACTTAGCACATCAATGATGAAAGGCGCAAATATAAAAACCCGAGAGATGAAAATGGAAAAGAGCAGTACAGACGCTTGAAGAATGAGATAGATAGGAAGTTCAAATCAGCCAAAGAAACTTTACTACAAGAGAAATGCAAAGTGGTTGAAGATTTCATGTTGGAAGGGAAAAAAGACGCAGCTTATAGGAAAATCAAAGAAACATTTGGAGAGAGGAAAAATATCGGCAAGAAAATCAGGAGAGCAGATGGAAAGTAAATTCTGGATAAAGAAGAAAAAGCAGACACATGGAAGGAATATCTACAAGATCTGTATCATGGTGGAAATCTGGATCTGTCAGTAATAGAAGAACAAGAGGATTATGTTGAAGAGTTGAGGGGCAAAAGTTTAAAGGCAGAGTTTGACAGGGCGCTGACAGATCTGAACAATTGTAAAGCGCCACGAATTAATAAAATCCCATCGGAGTTTATGAGATCATCGGGCGAAGAAGCATATCATGGCCGTTCAGGATGATTTGCGAAATCTACGTAACAGGAAAAATACCAGAATATTTTAGTAAAAACATAATTATATTCATACCGAATAAGACTGGGTCTGATAGATGCGAACAGCAGAGGACAATTAGTTTAGTATCTAATACGTGCAAAATATGAACAAAAATAGTATATAGGAGAATGGAACGTCAAATAGAATGCGAGTTAGGAGAAGATCAATTTGGTTAATTTTAGAAGACAGAATAAGAAATAACCAACCTACGTTCATGGCATTTGTAGATTTAGAAAAACCGTTTGATAACGTGAACTGGAACACACTATTAAGAACTTTAAAGAGTTCTCTACAGAAGTCAGGCAGCCGTAAATAGAATAGAAGATCAAGAAAAGAAAGCAGAAATCAGAAAGGAGTAAGGATGCAGTCTGATGTGCATGCTGTTTAACTTATATTTAGAACAGGTGATGAAGGGCGTTAAAACTGAATATTGAAAAGGAATCATATTGCAAGGAGAAGAAATACAGACCCTACGCTTTGCTGATAATATTGCAGTATTAGGAGATTCAGAAGAAGACTTGGAAACCATAATAAATGGCATGAACGTGGTCATGGAGAAAAAGTTCCATATGAGGATTAATAGAGGGAAAACCAAGGTAATGGAGTGTAGTATGAGAAACAGTGGGTTAAGAAAGAGTGTTAAATTCGGAAGGGATATTTTGAAGGTAATTAAGGAATTCTCCTACTTAGGAAGCATAATTATTAGGGATGGTAGAAGTATAGCAGACATAAAGAGTAAGATAGCACAGGCAAGGAAGGCTTTCCCTAAAAAGAGGAATTTACTTACGGGTAATATAAGTGTGAATATTAGGAAATCGTTGCTAAAAATGTTGGTATGGAGCGTGGCGTTGTATGTGTACGACACGTGGACGATAGAAGTTGCAGAAAGGAAAAGAAAAGAAGCTTTTCAAATGTGATGCTACGGGAGAATGCTGAAATTCAAATGAGTGGATAGAATCACTAACATAAAAGTTCTTAACAGAACAATATGGAGGACGATGACGGAGAGAAGTGATAGAGTAATAGGCCACGGTTTAAGACCTGAGGGTCTTGCGAATGATAGGTTTGCATGGAGGGTTGCATCACACCAGTCATAAGACTGAATGCCATAACACACACACACCAATGATTAATGTACACCAAATAAAATTTGGAACTAGTGGAAAGTTGTCCCCCATCCTCTGATTGGTGCTGCGAAAGAAAGGGAAAACTGCTACTTAATTACAAATTTTTAAGCAACAGGTTTTAAAAATCTATATAAATTGAAGGGAAAACTTTCAGTATATTACAAAAGTGTCAATGATAAAGGCTGTAATCGTGACGTATTAAGTTTGGGGGATAACTTTCCTTTTTAGCCTAAAATTTTAAATAGTTTACTATATTCCAATAATTTGCACAGTTCTATTGTATACTTTTTTAATATTTATTTTGTTTCTCTGACCGGATGCCGCCTAGTATTGGTGAATGCGAGCGTCTAAAATGTAATTAATCCTGCAGTCAAACGGTAGTCCAGTCTAATCAAGTCTTGTGAGGGGAACGAAATTCCGTGTGGACAGCTTTCCCCTCAACAAACCCAAGGCACGTGGACCATTCCGCTACCTTCCAGTGGACGTGATGGTTCTCAAACGCTTTTTAGCGTATTCGGATTATTGGAAAAAACCACGACACTTCAGTTTTCATACGGTCAAAAATATTATGAGAAGTTGTATTGATAATTCCAAAGTGTTATTGCACGTTGGTTACTTCTAATTGATGTTATTGCGTAGCATCTTGTTATATTTGTAATGTATCCAACTAAATTACAGTGTAACATTGTTATAAAATCTCAGGAGTTTTAAGTAGACTGTTTTAGAATAAAATATTTGTTTGGGATCGTGTCATCAGATACTGGGATGAACTTTGATGACATCTCAAAAGGATGTTTTTACAATTCTCTGACAAGGTCACATTTCCAAATTAGTTACTGGAAAAATGACATAAGAATGAAAAAGTAACGTAATGCTTTGCTCACCTCCATCAGAATTTTACAATATTAATTATAATGCATATAACTTGAATAATTCTCAAGATATATACGGGTTTAATAGTCTAATTTTAGAATAATGTTGTACCCCCTAATAGGAACCAGTTTTGAAAACTTGCTGAAATATAACCTCTGATAATTGATATAGTGCCCTGAAAGTTTCCAATAATTACAAAAGTAAAAATTATGATAAAAAATAGACGGTGATTACCGATTACTTTTGTTTCGATTACACAGAACAAAGAACTTTGGTGTCATGTTCCAAAAAAGTTTAAACCTGTGGTGCTGTTGATCAGATGTCACACATCAAGTTCCTCTGTTTCAGAAGTAACCAAAAAGAAGCCCAAATTAACGAGACTAAATAATATGTCGATGATGCTGATAAATTATATATCGTGCTATCAGCAAAAAAGTGGCCGATGGTAACTTTTTATCATTCATTGACTGTGGCTGGAATAGTTTGAAGAATAATATATTTTGAAAATAGTGGAGAATAGTCTAAGAGATGATTGATTGTTTAACTCCCCAAGTACTGAGAAAATTTTTACACATATACTTGACAAATAACTTTCTAAGTTCTCTTGGAAAAATATAGTGCGACAAGACCAGTGGACTACGAAGATGCAACAGGAAGTGAATTACCAAGAAGTAAACGAAAATATGTGAACAATATAAAAGTCAATATTACTGTGAAACGTGTAATAATTACTTTTATTTTTCGTATAGATACAAAAATAATCTTACAAAAAATGCTCTGACGAAGTCTTAAAGAAAGTTTATAGCAACAGAATAATTTAGGTATTTCATTGAAATAATAACTATTTACTTTATAATATTATTTATACGCGTTACGATATGAAGTGCGGGTCTTTTCTCCACAGCATACATTAATTTTTTGACCTCGAAGACCTCAGTCCGCAAAAATAAATTTGAAGAAGCAGTCGAGAGCGGAGTGAGTATCGGTGACTGACTACCGTCTGAACGGAATTATGAGGCTGTACACAAACCAGATGAGAGCGGGCGCATCTGCTGACTCAGAGCTTTCAAATAGTCAGATAGCTGCCTCAAAGACAGGATTAGTCAAGTCTAGTCTGCCTTTTCCTCGTATGAACGCGTACCATAGTCACAAAGCTGTTAGCAGGTGCCTGCTGTCCCCAGCTCACTTCAGAAGTCTGTGACAAAGACACTGTTTCACACTAATAACCCGGCTTGCAGTTTGACCAGCATTCTAGTCGGCCCGACAGTAAGTCAGCTACTTTCACATGTACCCAGATGTCTGCCCGACTTGTCTCGGCCAGGCTGAAGATCGGAGGCTCAGTTGTAATACCAACATGGAGCGTGATAGTTCATTGGCGTGCATAATTTTGTATAGACGTTTTGAAAAGGGACGAAGAAACAGGATGCAATGGATTCATCCACTGATAATGAAAAGAGACAATTTGGGGGCATTCTATGTTTTGTTTGGGGAGTTACGAAAGTATGAAGTTAAATTTTTGAATTATTTTCGTATGAGTGTTGATAATTTCGACCACCTTCTGGATGGATTGAAAACTTATTCAACGCCACAACACGTCATTTAGGCCAATATAATCAGGTAAGTTCAAAAAATTTGTTACCTTACACATTCCACTCCCACCTTTTCAATTCCTGTCCTATGTTATTAAAGGAGAGTTGCCAGTTCTTGATCACCCGTATTGTGATTTCCTCCGATTATTCCTAAAATTCTAAGAAAAGTAACATAAGTTATACAAAAAAGTACAATACAATGAAAACTTACAGTGATTCTTCATTCTTTATTAAAAAAATATGGCGTAGTTTCGAGTTTCACAGATTAAGGAATACGGAAAAATTACAATTCATGATCGCATTACGTATATGTGTTTTGAAAAACAAAGATGTAATAAATTAATTAAAAAATTAACACTCGTATGAGTCCATAGAAGAGTATTCAGATAAATTTGTAGAAGTTTATGGCCTTGATGTAAAAATATTTCGTTGTACTGAGTGGTTGTATACATATGAACGCAGATGGGAAGATAATTATAAAGTAAAAAATTTGTATATGTAAAAGTATTATTGTATTGTTGAGGTTTGCCGGGCTATTGTCATCTCCTGTCAACGTTTTTACCTTCGCTGTCATGGCATTCCTTTTCTTCTTCCTTCTTTTGATCTCTCGATCGAACGTCTGTGGATCTTTTCCTTCTAAACAAACTTGATGAATTCTTGTTCTTTTCCTCCCCGACGCTATTAGGTAACGAGGGCTATTTTTTCGGGTTAGGTTTTGTTACTGAGCTTTTTTTGTTTAGTTGTAAATAGTAACCAGCAAGAATGGTAAGGAAAAACAGTCCGATCTATTTCCTTAAGGAATGTCTCCGTAAGTCAATATCATAAGGGAAATTTAATGTAACGCGATATTTATATTATTAAGTTATAATGTAAAAATTAGCAAAGAATTGGAAGGTTGAGTGGCTCTTCGATGTCGGCAATGGAAGGTTGTGTGGCGCCTCGAAGTCGGCAGGGAAAGGAGTTTGTAATCCTATATCACAAATACCTACACCTGATCCAATTACTCAGGTCACGCCACAGTACAATATTTACCAAATTAAAATACAACTCAATTAATGTTAGTGTTGCCATTAAGAATTTGCCCAAACAAAAATGCGCTTTGTTTCTTATTACAGATATAAAATACATTTTTCAAAACATATATACCCGTCAGCCATGGTTATAATTTTCACAACACTGAGATAAGTGCACAGTCGGTCGTTGCAGCAATCTATGAGTAAGGGCCGTTGTGTTTGGCAGGTCAGATTTTTTTATCGTGGACGGTCGTTGACCTGGGAGCGGTTTGAAGGCATCTGGACAGGAAGTTGGATTTTGAAAACCTCAGGAAGTGGGGGCAGGCCTGGGGACCTATAAAATAGAGTGGACTGGTGTGGCTTGTGAGGTTACTGTGATTGACGTTAGCTGTGGACGGCGATGTGGAGACTACGAATATGGATGTTGGCGGTGAACGGCGGCGTGGTTGCGGGCACAACGACCGGACGGGTACTGAAAAGTATAATGTCCTATGTAATTCGTTATTATTGTTATCATATTTTAGGTTAGGTTTTAGAGTTTAAGTGAGCGGATGACTGTGCGCAACATTCAATGATTGTGGAGTCAGAGTGGGCTTTGGCCGGGAATTAAATATTAAATTAATTTATTTTAAATCCTTGTTGATTATTAAATCACTCCCCGCCTCTAAATTAATTCATGAAAGCCAAGACCCCTGAGAGTCTCATGCTCGACTGCAAACTCACGTGTCTTGTCTCGACGCTGGCCATCTCCCGAGATCTCGCGATTCGCGATTGCTGCTTAATTTATTTGAGAAAAATATATATATATATATTTATATTGTAATATCCTTTTCAGGGGATAAGACATTAATTTATTAATTGAACAAATTTTAATCAATTTGAAATTTTTACATTTATCAATTTAAAGTGATTACATGAGCCAACATCTCAGGGGATTTTGGGTCTCTCGAGAAGTGGAGTATGCAGTTACTGAAAATTGAAAAAAATAATTTAAATATTATTCAATCAGCACAATGAACAAGTTTCACAGCTTTTAAGAACTTACCCACAATTACTGGGCCTACATACATCCAACTTCACGAATGTTTCCGCGTCTCTCTGGCGTCTTGCAGGATTTATATCGATGAAGGTAGTATGAACCAGGTCCAACTCATCTGCTCTCTAGACTCATCTGACAGATCCGTCGTCCGTCCTCTCCGCAACTCATCTGCTTTCTCCAAACATCTGACCTCTGCAAACATCTGACAGCATCTGACGACGTCTGACCTCTGCAAACATCTGATTTTTGATCCGTCATCCGTCCTCTCCGCAACTCGTCTGCTTTCGTCTGAACTCAATCTGTCGTCCGTCCTCTCCGCAACTCATCTGATCTCTGACACCATCTGACCACGTCTGACCTCGAGCCACCCATCGGCTCCCCTTTTAAATTCTCACATGGGAATTCCCCGCCATTTTTTCTTACACAATTCAGGGGTTCCCCGCCATCTGTTCTTCACAAAATTCCGGGGTCCCCCGCCATTTTTTTACTCACGCCCCGAGGGAATTTCCTGCGGGGGATCCCCATCGGGGGTTCACCCGCTTTCAGCCAACTTCACATTGTTGTTGGCCTCGCTTGTCGCGCACAAGACTTAAAACGTAATAACCTCTTGTTGTAGGCCGAACTGCGCCTCATAACGCCACAATATCACTAAAATCCGCGTTTTTTCATTACAATACACACACACACATATATATTTATATATATATATATATTAATTATGCATATGCAGTGGCGCCTGGGCCGGCTTTGCGGTTCAATACGCGTATTAAAATTAATTTTGTACAACTAATTTCGCTGTAATTTTTAAATTAAATAAATTTGTCTCAATGTACAATACATTAAAATATGTATTAATAAATACAATATATTCATTCATTAATCAAGTTCAACGACATAATATAGTATATAAGGCAGTAAAATGATCTCATCAGCCCTATCATAAATTTAATCTGGACAAAATTGTAAATATTCTTATACTGCATTCTTATCACTTGCATTTCATTTAGAAAAATATAAAAATGAAGTTGACTAAGATTAAATATGAAATTAAGAAATGACATGTTAAAATATTAAATACAAAAATTATTTACAGTATATAGTTCACCACATTTTTGAAAAAGTTCAGTACAAAGTTATTGACTTGTTTAAAATTTATGGTACCTGGTTTATCTACAAATATAACAACAATTTAATGTCTTTAATTATTATAGATAAATTAATAATTTCGATAGACAAAATGTTTTATACCAAATTATCAATATAGACTGCAATTCCTGTTACATTGGTAAAACCATACTCTCATTAAAAACACGCTTTAATGAACATAGAAATAATGAACTATTAAAATGCGTTCGAGTAATGGATTCTGTTCTCAGTCAAGATGAGAAGATTTCGTCAACGGCATCGCTCACCTCTCTGCCTCGCGGTAACAAAATCCAAAGCAAATAAGTTTGCCATTAATCATATCCGTAATTTAGCTTTATAATATTAACGAATATATTCAGCAAAGAATGCTATTCACTGCAACAGAATTCCATTTTCCACTATTTACATTTCATAAACTTTTCTTAAATTTATTAAGTCTTACGTTTCCTAATTTGTTTTAGTAATTCTTTTATGCCTTTAATAAATATATTGTTGTAAATCTACCCTGGCCACTCGGGTTGTATCTAATTCTAATTTATTCTAACATTTAATGCGTTTCTACCATACTTATAAGTTAAATAATTATTAAAATAGAACGGTAACAAATTATTAATACATTTATAGTAAAATATTGGAGTATGAAACTTTACACAACCACTGAAACAGTCAATTAATTTCTCCTAACATTACTGTGACACTAAATCTTTTATTGTCACATAAGATAGTTCTTAAAGCCCTATTTTGCTACTTGTTAACTTTGTCAATACATCGATTACATACCCCACACCACACAAAACAACAATAATTCAAAAGTAGAATTGTATCTATACAAATAAAACGAAATGTAAGACGCATCCAAACTCTGTATACGGGACATGTTCAAACATACTGCGTTGTTTCTGTAGATCAAGTGAAGATTTAGGTTGCTTCCCTCCCCCATTTCAGGCCAAGAAATGTCCCACGTCAATTTCAGCTCTGCGACTTTATGATTATCATTTACGGATTTGTGGTAAATTATTGAAAATTATGGTGTGTTGCAGTTTTCTGCCCAAACAAGGCTGATGTGCATCTTTTGTCGATTTTAGTTCTTTCCTTTCCCCTTTCCAATTAAAAAGAGGTTACCCTGAAAACATGTCAAACTTGGAAGTGGATAGATTATGACCTCACATAGCCTGTCAAATGAGATAATTAAATTTCTGTTTAGCAACAAATTATTCTATAGTTTAACTAAAATCTTATTCAGATATTAGTACTTTTTATTAGGTAATCATAATAATGCAAAATGAGTAGAACAGTAAATGTTTGAGTAGTACGACTCTGGCACCCGAGACGGATTTTTCTGTAACGAAAAATTAATTATTCCATGCGACATTGTATGTATGTATTTATTTAATCTATAAATGGGCAGATGCCCGGTGGCAGATACATAGGACTTAAACAATAATTAATAATCTGGTCGTACGGATCATATTTAACCTATAGTAGGAAAATGAATCATACTGCAAGAAGAAGAAATAAAAACCTTGCGCTTTGCTGACGATATTGTAGTATTAGGGGAGTCAGAAGAAGACTTGGAAACCATAACAAATGGCATGAACGTAGTCCTGGAGAAAGAGTTCAATATGTGGATATTGGAACAAAGAGTGTTAAATTCGGAAGAGATATTTTGACGGAAGTTAAAGAATTCTGCTACTTGGGAAGCGTAATAACTAGGGATGGTAGAAGTATAAAAGTAGGATAGCACAGGCAAGGAAGTCTTTCGCGAAAAAGAGGGATTTACTTACGGGTAATATAAGTGTGAATATTAGGAAATCGTTGCTAAAATTGTTCGTATGGAGTGTGGCGTTATATGGGTGCGAGACGTGGCGATAGGAGTTGCGTAAAGGAAAATAATAGAAGCCTTTGAAATGTGGTGCTATAGGCGAATGCTGAAAATCAGATGGGTGGATAAAATCACTTACGAGGAAGTTCTAAACAGAATAGGGGAAAAGCGAACAATATGGAGGACGTTGATTTAGATAAGGGATAGATTAATGGGCCACGTTTTATAAAGAGATGTAAATTTCTGTTAGTGAATGGAGCGTATTATTCACTGAAAGAGTTCGTTGATAGGAAGGACTAAAACAGTTTACTGGTGTCCTATCAAATTCTCCTATTATTTTAGAACTATACTCTACTAGAATTTAACTGCTGACTTGTTTTCTTTTTCATGTTCGACGGGAACCTACGCACAATCTTATGCTTCCTCCTCCGTCGACTGAAAATTGAAGATTGAATTTTATCTTTCCTCCTTTTGTCCTTCAATTCTTAGTTGTAAAATTTTGTATATTTCTTGTAATATTATATTTGACGTATCCTATTTTCTCAACCGAGGACTAATGGATTGAATAATAATAAATCTAAAAATTTAAAAAAATACACGAGGGTCATGTAGAGGGAAGTGTGTGGGGTAAGAAGAGAAGAGGTGGGCCAAGGATTGAATACGCTAAGCAGATTAAGGAGGATGTGGGTTGTGCTAGTTATGAGTAAATGAAAAGGCTTGCGCAAGATATGTTAGCATGGAGGGTTGCATCAGACCAGTCTTAGGATTGAATACCACAACAACAATTGACAATATATTTATATTTCTTCAATATAAACCATCTATACACCTAAAAAATAAATATAATTGTAATGATATTATTATAAGATAAATTTTGAAAAAGAAATAATATTTTGCCTCAAAAAAATAAAACACTGGAAATATATTTTTCAGTATATTGTTCGAGATTTCGGAGTTAGATGTCTATCTTTACACAGTTCCCTCTGCGTTTGCGGATATAGCTATAAAATCTAACCCGGTCTTTATTAACATTTATAATGTTACGTACAAACGATTCCTGTGCATTTTTTCCTTAACTACAAACTTTAATAATTGACAGAAATTTAAATAGTTAGCGGTATAAATATAAATAGTTGCTCTTTCCTAGAATATGCTCGTCTAACTTTTCTCGTTAGCTGTTTTATGCTTTGCATCTAATATACAACTTCACTATTGCGTTTATTTGTTTAGAGGGACAAGCTTATTACTGTCTTCCAAGTTATATTTAAAATTGGTCCATATTTAGTTTACATCTACCCCACTATTTTAGTGTATCCCATTTCCTCGCACAAGATTTCTTTCTTTTATAATATTGCCAACTAAATAAATTTTCATCTATAAGAATGATATTTGTAATAGAACACTTTTGTGATCGCTAATTCTTGGCAATACGTCGCAGCTATTCACGTCTTCCGCTAGCCTAATTATGAAAATGTCGAGATTCTTTTCCCGCGTTGATTCCTTTACTACCTGCTCGAAACCGTTTGCCCACATCAGAGAATTTACGGCTATTTGTTTTAGGGAATTTCCAAGCAGTTAACCCCAGTTATATTTAGATCGCCTGCTACTAATAATTTCCGGAAGCTCAGGCTCAGTATAGTTTTTTTCCGCTATTGTTTCCAGAGCTAGGTTAGTTTCGTTTGGAGGCCTGTGGAAATTTTAAATGTCGCCCACATGAGGGGTCTACCACTTTCTACACCCCCTCTGCACGTGCTGTTAGTACACCAACTGGAACACAAGGATCGGGGTTTTGTGTTTGATCCGCACCGGTCGTTCACAGAATGAAAAGCGTAGGGCTGAGGGAAAAAAGTGCCGATGATTTAAGCAGAAGGGGAATAAAACCTCAGCGATAGTAAGAGGGGTTGAAGGGCACAATGAGCTAGAATATTGCTCTTGTGCGACAGCAACATGCGATTGGATATTGTTAGTATTTGGGCTTGGGAATCATGCGCGACCGTCACATCCTGATCGTCGAGAGTGTTCTGTAACAATCCGTAAGCAGGCGTGGTCAATAAAATTCTTTTTTCTACGTATATGAGTTTTTCGTTTCCATGTTATCATAGTATGGTTCTGTAGATTTCAAGTTTTGAGAAAATAAATACGCCCTCATCCTGGTCTCCCCTGTCCCTTGTAAATATTTCGAATCTACAAATTTACGTTTTAGTGTAACCACGATTCCGTACCAATTAGTACATCTGGTTCATATGTATCGATTAGAATCCATAATTCAAATTTGGTAATTATGCTACAGCTATTTACCTACAGAAATCGTGAAGAATTTTTCGTCATGCCTTCTTTACTGTCGGCAACATCTCTTCTATTCAATCTTGTGCGTCAGTCGGTTTCGCGTTGGTTGTTGACGTCGCCTCGTAGCCGTCTTCTACTTCGTCCTCGTTACAGCCGACGAGCTGACGACATCGCGCCGCCACCGTCGTCGTCTCAGCCGCCACCGACGTCGTCGCCGGGATCGCGAAAAACAAGTAAAATGTATTATCACTTAAATAAAATGTCATTAATCACAAGTAGTGAAATTATTTAATCAATCAATTTAATAAATACGTCAAATGTTTTATAAGTCGCAGCGCAGATTAATTATACAAAGACCGCGGTCGGCACACTAAATTTTAATAAACACTATCTCATAATTTTTTAGTCCAGTCGGCCCCAGGAATATAGAAAATACCTTATTAGAATTTAGACCAGAAAAAAACAATTTCCATTCTCCACCAACATTTACGAATTGAAATATATATATTTTTAACATTTAATTGAAAAATATACTGATATAACTTCGCATATAACTCGAAATACCGATTTCGAAACATGCACAATATTTTAAATATTCCCCTTTGAATTGGTTCTTTTGCCTTACATATTTGAAAATACTAATATATGGTGTAAATAAAAACTCCACTTCAATTTGCCTTTTGCTGCTTAAGAAGGATTTTAGCGGACTCGAAAAGCACCTACGAGCGAGTTACACCTACAGGGGAGGGGATGGCCATCACGCTGTCACCTGAAGGGAAGGCCTGGTATTGTCCCTCTATCTATTTAAGATACTCTTTGTCATAATACAAGTTGTAATAAAAGCAAAGATATTCCAGCAACATGTGCTCTGTGCGGTGGCACGCACCCAGCTAATTATAAAGGCTGTGAGTACTATCACAATCTCCACAACAAAACCCAAATTATGTCTTATCTTCCAACCACACACTACCAATACTTTAACCGATTTAAATGTAAAAATTGCACCTAAATTATGCACAAAAACACAGACTAAGAATAGACCGAAGCGTATACTTAAAATTATTTAAAATCACGTTTAAAGACTCCCACTGAACTAGAAAAGGTAGTCACTTCGCTAACTACAGAAATGCAGCAAGCTGCCAAAGAAACTACACCTAATCAAGACTCACAAAGAAATGTAGATAATGTGCCACTTGAAATTAAAAAACGTATTGCTGAAAAGAGAAGAGCTAGGAAAACTTGGCAACGAAGCCATATACCATCAGATAAAGAAAATTATAATCGATTAAGTAATAAACTTGGAATAAAGCTGAAAGAACTACGTGACAATAATTTCCTAAATTACATAACAAATCTTAGTAGATACGACAATAATATTTGGAGACCAGTTAAAGCCTCAAGAAAACCAGTAACAGCAATTCCAGCTGTACGAGTTGAGTCTCCATCTTTCGGACCATGGGCAAAAAGTAACAAATACAAAGCAGATCTATTTGCAGAATATTTGGAAACTATATTTACCCCAAATAAGGATTTACCAAATACGTATATTACAGATTTCGTAAGAGACAACACTTTGAATAAACCTGAATCTAGAATACAATATTTCAATCCCAAAGAAATACAGAAACAAATACATTTACTGAATAACAAAAAAGAAACAGGCGTAGACCAAATTACTCCAAAATTGCTGAAAGAGCTCCCCAAAAAAAGGACTTCTAATGCTAGCATATATATTTAGCACTGGCCACAAAATCTTAAGTTACTTGAAATTATTTTAATACCTCAACCTGGGAAAGACTTAAGGATTGTAACCTAGTATAGACCAACAAAGGTGGCAAAAGCATTAGAACGGTTACTACTCACATCTCTTCAAAATATAATCCCTGACCATCAATTAAACATTCTACTATCCAAAAATGTCATAGTAAGGTTCACTTATTGTTCAGCAGCATTCCTTGATGTGAAACAGGCATTCGACAGGGTCTGGAATCCAGGTCTGCTATATAAAATCAAACAGTTACTATAACCTACTAAAATATTACCTGGAGAATCACAAACTCAGAACTAGAGTAAACGGCGAAACTTCCACCTTTCACCTAATCAAAGCAGGCGTTCCACAAGGAAGTGTCCTAGGACCCATCTTGTACTTAATATATACTTATGATCTTCCCTCAACCACTACTACAATTACAGGGACATTATGGTTATTATGCCTACTAATGAAGATCCAGGAGCTTTTACAATACCATCTTAATTTACTTCAGGAATGGGCAGATAAATGGAAAGTCAAAATTAACGAGGCAAAGTCCTTACAGGTTACGTCCACTTTACAAAAACAACAATGCCGACTAGTAACTATAAACATCAAACATCTCCTGGTATCAGCACATGTAAAATATTTCGGAATTCATCTAGACTCAAAATTAACATGGAAAGTGCATATACAAGAGAAAATAAAATAAATGTACTTGCGTCTTGGAAAACTGTACTGTCTCCTCGGTAGAAGATCTAAACTCTCGTTACAGAACAAAATAACTATATACAAAGCCATTATTGAGCCTATATGGAAAGTAGTTGTGGGGATGTGCTAGGTAGTCCAATATTGCCATAATACAGAGGGCACAATCAGAGCCATGGTTGATGCTCAATGATATGTGAGCATTCAATCTGTATATCAGGACGTAGACATGCCTTTCATACAAGAGAGCGCCAATAAACACCACAAGAAACTGGAAGACCATAGCAACTACTGCTGCAATACAGAAACCACACTAGATTAAAACGATGCTGGCCAATTGACCTCAAAGTTGGGGTAACGGGGGTCTGATCACTGGAGAGGAGAAGACTTCATCAAGACACTTCCAAGACATCAAAAATACCTTATAGAACCTATTATTCTGATTTCTGTTTCAATAAGTGAGACTCCTTCCCTGGCGACATTGGGGTTTAGTCTGTTGTTATGAAAACATTGATCCTTTAATTTTTCCGTATTTGTATTTTTCTTAAACAACCTCTTGTAAACCAATTGTATGTGTTTGCGATTAGTAATTTTTGGTTTATAGTGTAGAATCTGTTTAAATTCCAATGAGGAATCTATATCATAATATTTAGTTGATGCTTTAAGTTATCGGATCGGAAGTTTCTGTTTCAGATTCCACTTGGTGTAATTGATGGTCGGATTTTGTCTTAGAATCGTGAACTTCTGGGTTTAATGGATCTTTCAGTTAGTAAAGGGTAGATTTTTGCTAACATATCCAGCAGTACTTCTATTTTTTCAGTGTAGTCTTTCGCTATCAAAGGAGTTTTATTTTGAAATGTCGGTCATTAACGGAGATTTTTGAGCTTCTTCTTCTAATTATTTGTTTGGTGCTAGAATTTCTTCAATCACTTTATGTGCTGTTCGTTCTTGATAAGTTTTAGTTTTCTTCTTAAGCTTATATTTGTCTTTTCTCCCTGGTTTCTTTCAGTTGGGTAATCTTTGTTTCTTTCTTGTTTTCTAGATGATATTGGTGAGAGTTGTCTTTTTATATACGGTAGTTAGAGATGTATGCTTTGATTGAGATGGTGGGTGATTTTTGTTTGAAAATTTTGATCAATGCGATTTTCAATATATGTGGTTATTTAAGCAAAAGCTAAACGACCTTCTTCTATACAGTTGAAGCACGTCTTTGCATAGGTTGTCGTCAAAAAAGAATGTGTGAGAGAGTCTGGAAGTTTGCTTAAAACCTCTCTGGTTCTATGTAGAAATTTCGACAGAAACTAAAAATATGACTATATCTGATTTCTTGCCATCCAGATATGAGGAATGTTATTTTATGAGAATTTTATGCGAATTGTTAGGCTCATGTTTCTCTTGCTATTCTGCTAATTTACAATGTGTTCACTGGTGACAATTAGTAAATGATTTACACGATATTACTGACAACTAAAAGAATCTTAATGGTAAGTCTAAAATATGTCTATGGACATGTTCATTGGTTGCAGATTCGGGAGATGCTCAATCTCTTGCTTCTGTCATAGTTGAATAGATTTTTGTTTGAAACGAGCCATGGCGCGTGCATAAGTATCAAAAATCTTTTCAGGATCTCGAGGTAGTACTTTCTGGTTGTGCCCCATGCCGTATGTCCACGTTGGCTTGATAATTCCTTTCTACAGTAATACGGTTTGTATTTTTAACAGGCATGGTAATTTGATTACTTTGATTTGTGATCTTTCCGTTTCATTTCGATACGGGTTTTCAAGGTTGTACGGCTCCACAAATGTAGGCCAACGTATCTTACTACAGTTGTTTCTGAAAGTTCTGCAGAGTTCATTTTCACTTTTCGAAGTGAAAAATTAATGTTGAGACTTTGCCGTGTTTCTAGTCACTCTCCATTGTTTCGTCCGGATCTTTTTATTTTTTATTTTTTCCAGATGTACTGCGAAGCTTGAGTTGAGTCGCCGGCGGAAGCTACGATAGCTGTGTTGTCGGCAAATTTGGCCATCGTGGTGTGTTCCGTGGTCCACAGATTCTTCCTCGTATATACATGTCCTTATTGGTCTAAATTCAGAGAATGCATCTACTGCCGTCCTCCAAATAGTAGAGCCCTGAGTTAGAAGCCTCACTGTGCCCGTACTTATGTTATTGTGAAACTTGGAATTTTTTAAAACATCGTATGCATTAGTTTTGGCGAAGAAACTGGAAAAAGCCAGGTTGTTTCGTCTTTCATATATTGACAACTCATAGATTTCAAACTATTGCTTTAAATGGTCTGAAAATTTAACAGAAGCCAGTTCAAACCCTTCAAAACCTGTTCGAAAAGTTTGAATTGTGTGCTCCTCATTTAAAAAATAATAATTAGTGCTCCTCTACTAATTCTTGAACAGCGCATCGTAGAAGATTCGGACAAAGCTTCTATTGTAGTGCTTAAAAGTCATAAATATCAAATATAAGCTTCATTCATGTAGCAACGCTCAAAATTTTGTACGATTTTTTAAAATGTGTAGGAATAAAGGAAAGGTTTATTGGAGTAGGAGGGTAAAGTGTGGTGGTTACCCTGCCCACTGGCCTGTCCCCGACCTCTCTTAGCCTCTCTCCCTGGTTGTTTTTCTGGCTCATACTGTTGAATACTGGCAGAAAAAAGTTCCAGTTTCTGACCCCCTTTGGCAGCTTTAAGAATGTATGTGTGCTTCATTAGTCAGAGACTCGTCAGTAAACACTACGTCTAAAGCATACATGTATGCTTATTATATTTATAATTACTGAATTTTTGTTTTTTCATTTATGCATTGTCATAATTACTGAATTTCTTTAATATCACTGTCCGATTCCAAAGCATTCAACTCAATTACTATGTTGCCATTTTCAGGAAAATCTTGACTTAGTTGGTCGTCTTCCCAGTAACATTGTTCAATTTTTTAAATATGGTTGATACAGTTTTTCCACTAATCTGCAGTAACTAATGTCAGTGCTTGGTTGCATAATTCCTGTGTGTGATTAATGCTACTTCGTCCTTTATTCTCGGCATTAGCTATGTTATGTTAGCCACATAATTTTTACATACATCCAAATCAGTTCAATGAGGTTCAACTCGCAGTGAATTACGAGCAGCCAAATTAGCCAATGATGTCTAACGTTTTTGGGGGCACGCCACAAAATGGTCTACTGATGAGCAATATGTCATCTAAAGGAAAACAACCAGGCCAGCGTGCAGGCGTGCCACCCTTCTTTACCTTCGCGTTCCAATAAATTGACTTGTATCAAACCGAATGTATAAAATACTTCTAAAAATTTCATTTACATATCATACAATGGCATGAAATTATGCAATAACGTAGATCATTCCGAATGGGAAAAGTGAGGCTTCAAACTTAGGGCTCTACTATTTTGACAATGGCAGTACGTACTTGATTTGGACAGAGCGATTGCATAGGTATGATTGAAAAAAGTTAATATGCTTGTTGAAGTAATTGTTTGATTTTGTATAATAATCCTTCGTGCCACTTTCTATCGAATGTTTGTTGGCTGTTCAAGAAAGCACCAGAGCAGTATTTATTTTCTCCAAGGCTTTGAGAAATTATGTTCACTATTCTATGTATGTGATCTATCGTCGAAATCCATTTTGGTGCAGTGGAGTTATATCGCCTATTATTGGTTTGAGTTGCTGTAATCATAGTTTTTCAAAGACCTTATATATAATCGGTAAGAGCCTTATTGGTCTGTATGAAATCAGTTTGCCTGGTTTGTGCATGCTTCCATTGTCTTAGAAAGTGGCTCTCTTCTCTTATAGCATTGAAGATATTTATATTTTGTTAATGTTCCTTTATATAATTCTTGCAATATTTTGCCGATTACGAGATCTTACCCTGGTTCATTATATTTCTCTTATGTTGAAAATTTTGATTGAATCCGATTGTTGAGATGGGGTCTGTAAAACTTCTAATACTTCATTTTCCGAAGTGCTTGATTTCCTATTGATTTGAATATTGTAAAAAAGTACTTTCCAAGACATTCGTCTTTCCTTCAAGGTTTCTGTGCCCCGGTTCGGTCGTTTTATCTAATAAGCCAAATGTGTTGTTCTGGTCTGTTCATTTTTTGATTGCATTATTCGGCTCACGTTGTACATGGCAAATGTTTTGTGTTGGTCAAGTCCTTTTGTTGATAAAAATAAACATAAATTCTATTATTTCAGACAGTGGTGCAAACAGCATACGATTGCCGATTGATGGTTGCAGTCATTGTCGTCCGTGTACTTGGAAGATCCCTTTATAAGTTACCGGGTTGCTGACCGAGAGGGCTTTGAGGTTATGCCCTCGATTCATTTTTCAGCACTCGTCTCCTCAGACGTAGACCACTACACAGATAATCGTATGTCTTTATATTTGAAATATTTCAAATTATAATCAAGTCGCGTTGCTATTTTAAAATCAAATATATTACTCCCCACTTTTCAATTCTCCAATTTCCTTCCTATTATAGAGGAGTTGCCAGTTTCAGGATCACCCTCATGCAGCCTGTTACCCCCCCTTTCCACAAATAATCCGCATTCTCAAAATACAGGAAGTAGAGGATGCCCCGTAGTCTCTCTGGTTTTCTCAACGTTCTCACATGCCAATGCACCTTCATCTACTTTAGGAGGTGTATGTACTGGGGTCGAAGACCTTGGACATATGATCCTATTGGATCAGTCGAACAACTGCCTCCTAAAACTGGCGGAGACACGGTGAAGGTAATGCTGCGACTCCAAGGTAAATCCATCTCCCCAATTAGAAAGAGCGTGAGAATATTACCAAAAATACCGACCTACCTGATACAGGTTTTCTAGGGTATCCCCTGCATCTCTTTTAGGTGAAGCACCGGGTAGAATCCTTAAACTATAGCCCGGAGGCCCTAGTTAACACTTGACTACCTTGCTCTACCTTCCACGCCTCCTTCCTTTTCATTTCTCTTCCTATGTCCTGTTTCAGGATCACCCTCGTGTAGCGTGTGTGCTGTGTGACCACGTGGCTGGTCGTAGTTTTGGCCACGTTGGTCCAGGCCACGTGGTTATAGGGGACTGCGTAGGTGAATGCAGGGCTTTTCTGGTGCCGTCAGCCGCGAATAGGAACTCAAGTTTGGAGATAAGCGGAAGTGACGCAGAGTGTTGCAGAGAGGGGAACGCCGGAGGAAAATGTGGGAGAAGACAGAGATCATGTTCATTCTTAATCTGAATTTTGTGAGGGAAAGAGAAAAATTTGGTGTGTTTGTGAAGGAAGGCCATTGTGTACCACGGAGTCGTCGCGACAAGATCCGGACGGACGAACCAGGGAGCTGCTGCGCCACGGACCATCTTCCCGAAGCAGTAAAGAAAATATGATGCAGTCGGTTCTCCATGAGAATGCATGTCCCCACTTTTTGCCCTGAGAGATTGAGAATTATTAATACATGTAAAATTTAATCTCAATTACAATCCGACCACACCTGTTACCCAAAAAAATTTTGGACATGTTTCAGCCAATCTTCCGCTAATACTCCTCTTTTTCTTCTTTTGTGCACTTGCCATATTATTTTCTTTGACGATCTTTAATATCTCGTCCATCTTAAATGTCCATAACATATTAATCGTTGTTACTCTATTATTTCCGTTACTTTTTACACCTATCCTTCATTTTTATTCTTATATCTTCATTTCCCAATTTCAAACACCACAATATCACTTCAGTAGCTTCGGGTTTCTGATGATCTAATTTCGTCGTTTCCTGTGTCTATGATCTACAGAGAAATAATCTTTCAATAATTATATCATTTATTTGATACTCCATATCTTGGCTATATTTTGCCCATTATTATTCTGTTTAAATACTTAGGCCACTATTTGCTTTACTATTTTTCGAGTTTTTTTCTTTTACTCGCTTCTTCTTGCCAATTGTTACTGCTAAATATACATATCCGTTGCAGACTACTATAGACCCTGTTACAGTTTCTATATTTTTGTCGTACCCGTACCATTTTTTAGTTTCCATTTTTCTAACATTCAGTCCGGCCTATCTTTATATTTCTATCTATCTATATATTCTGTCTAAACCTCTCCGCCTGATACTGGGCAAATATTATGACCTGTAGTGTGTTTCCATTAATATCCAAGGCATAGTTCGATAAAGGTAACCCTACCGTAATATTGAGCATGGATACACACTGTTTCTTGAGGAGTCGAGTCGAGCCTTTGCGGCGGTCGGACGTGTTCTGCGTATTCTTCGGATCATTCGGATTTAGGCTGCGGTATAGGTATGAGAGAGTTTTTCTCTAGATTAGTGTGGGTTACTAGGTGAATGTTGTATATTTCTGGGACCCACTAGGATGTTGTTGCTAACCTTGGCGCTTGCCCTGTGACGTCACAGCCATTTACTCCTGATCCGCGTGGTCGGGATCTAGTCGTCAAAGAGCATATTAAGAAACAGAGCAAACTAATTAAAATCTTAAATTCCCTTTAAGATCCATTTGCGAAACATACTAATGGCGCATAGAAACGTCGGCCTATCTGAATTATATTGTAAAAATATCTTATTTTCCGAATTCAGATCCTAGGAAAACCAGTTTACATTCTGCTCCAACATTTGCGAATGGAAAGTAATGCATTCATAACAATTGATGAATAAATATGCTGATATAATACCGATTTCGAAACATGCTCAATATTTTTAATATTCCCATTTGAATTGATTCTTTTGCCTTATATATATTTGGAAATACTAATATAAGGGATAAATAAATAATCCACTTAAATTTGTCTTTTGCTGTTTTAAGGATTCTAGCGGACTTGTAAAGCGTTATTTCTACATGGGCTCTTATGGCCCTAGGAGCGAGATACACCTACAGGGGAGGGGATGGCCGTCACGCTCCCAGCGCCTCTATTGCCTCTCTATCTATTTAAGATACCCTTTGCTAGCCGTCGTGTACCTGCTTTTATCGGCGGGAGGAAGCTGTCCTCGGCGCGATCTTCATATCCGGTAATGAGACGACTGAGATTATGCAGAAGCGGTAGGAGGCGCTGTGTAACCTAAGCCATTGAATAGACGAGCTGCGGAACTATACCAAAGGAAGTCTAATGTCATAAGAGCATTAACGGCTGACCTGAGACTTTTGTTTGACGCAGCCAAGCCAGTCTTATCCCCACGAGGAAGGAGTCGGTGTTCCTAAAGAGACGCGATGCACTCAGACACCATTCGCAAGGGCGACCGTCTTGATGAAGGCCGCCAGAAGGAAGGGTAACAAATATAAAGCGACGAACAATGATCCCCAAGCACCAAAGGAAGTGCAGGTAAGTAGGATCACACTATCGAGTGGGAGATGGTGGGAAAGAAAACAAGGAAGCAAACTGGTACCCAGCAGCGTCGAGGAGCTTTAATTATTAATGCAAAAGAGAGCGCTTCCTACGCCAAAATCCTCAGGTCCCTGAAGAGTGACGCGGAACTAAAAGACCTCGGGGAGAAGTGTAGAAGAGTTGGAAGGAACACCTCCGGAAACTATATATAAAATAATTTTAATGAAGGATTTCGAGGAACTAACTCAGCTGGCGGATGTCAGTGTTGCCCTCCAAAACCATTTCGGAACGGCCCATAAAACAGAACCGTTGGCGGTCAAGAGGATGAGGAAGGCGTATGGAAACACACGGTAGCCGAAGTAGTACTCCCCGCTGACCTACCACAGTACAACTGGGTAAAATAAAAATTGATTGGGTGGTGGGGCAATACCACATTATTACGGTGACGTGCGTAGACGGGCGACATGCTGTCGCTAAGGAGATCAAGGCGAATAAGTGGTGCTGCTGGATGGAGTTGTTCAACAAGGTGTACAACGACCCATGGGGCATGTCGTATAAAGTTCTTAGGGTTTGGACATTTTGCCAGAGACTGCAAGGGCCCTGAGAGGTCCAAGTGCTGATACAATTGCGGTGAGGTGGGATACCGGGTCAAGTAGTGCAAGAGTGAAACGCCGAGGTGTTTGCTATGTGGAGACACAAAGAACCATAGTACAGGCAGCTACGGTTGCCCCGCCTATCCAAGGTATTAAGGAACGGAGATGAGAGTCCTACAATTAAACCTCGATCACTACGCGGCCACCCAGAACCTCCTGTTCCAAACAGTGAGGGGGATAAGGTGGACATGGCGATCCTATCGGAACCGTACAGGAAAAGAAGGGAGAAAGGCTTGGTCGGCAGAACTGTCGGGACGTTCAGTGGTATGTCGAAGAGTATGGCTTGATATGGATCACTATATATATCGTGTGTACGCAACACCAAACGACACCCTGGAGGAATTCGAAGCCCTGATGCAAAGACCTCCAGATGACGTACGTGGCCGGCGGAACGCCATCATTGCAGGCGACTTCAACGCATGGGCCACTGACTGGGGGAGCAGGGAGACAAACAGGCGCGGAGAGGCAGTCTTGGACACCAAACCAGCTCTGGATTTGGCTCTCCTGAACAATGGCACGACCCCAAAATACGTTATTGACGTTACCTTCGTCACTGAGAGTTTGGTCCCGCTTATAATGTCGTGGGTCGTGAGCGACCACTATACGAACAGCGACCTCCAAGCCATTACCTTTAAGGTTTCCGAATATGGTAACACGAGGGCGAACAGCCGAAGCCTCGATCAGGAATCCTTCGTAGCCGCGATGGAGGAACATATAATCATCCCAGCAGACTCGGAGCTGAGATCGTGGATTACCGACGCATGCGTCGCGTCAATGTCGCGGGCCGGGGCCGGGGCAGGAAACAAGCAGCGCCCGGCTTACTGGTGGAGCGAGGAGATTGCTCAGCTTATGAAAAAGTGTTACTGCAACAGACGGCTAGCACATCGCTCCAGAGAACGGAGATACATGAAACTCTGCGCCAACTTCACGTAGACGTGCGACGTGCTCTCGCTAAGGAGATCAAGGCGAATAAGAGGCGCTGCTGGATGGAGATGGACAACGACCCATGGGGCGACAGTATAAAATAGTCATGGTCAAGGTGAAGGTCCCAACCGAGACGCCTTTCACGTTCCCTTGTTTTGCTGAAAAGAATTGTGGAAACACTCTTGCCGCAGCAGCAAGATAACGTCAACATGGTCGACGCACTAGCCGACAATACTGACATACCACCGGTTCTCATAGAAGAGCTGGAAGAGGCCTGCGGGAGAATGAGGGATCACAAGGTCCCAGGTCCTGACGGTATACCTAACCGGTCTCTGAATCTGGCCATTAAATCGAGTCCCGAGCTATTTGCTGCAGTATTCAGTGCTTGCTTCGCGAAGGTAAATTTGAGCTGCATGGAAGAAGCAGCTGCTGGTTCTTCTATCGAAGGGAAGTAAACAGCCAACCAACCCGTCATCTTATCGTCCAATTTGCTTGCTGTGCACAATGGGTAAGGTGTTGGAGAGGATCATCTGCTACCGAATGGCGTCTTTAATCGAAGGTGGCAGAGGGTTCTCTGACTACCAGTACAGGTTCCGAAAAGAGAAGTCCACGTTAGATGCGATCGCCGCCGTCGTAGATATAACCAAAGCAGGCACCCTCTGGAGGAGAAGTGGAAAACAGTATTGTGTCATCGTGACATTAGACGTCGGAAGTGCCTTCAACTCAGCGAACTGGAGTCACATCCTAGACGCGCTACGTTCCATGGAGATCCCAGCGTACAATCTCACTTACCGTGGGGAACTGCTCTATACAATCCAAGCCATCACTACGGTACCTGGGAGTACAAATTGATGTCAGACTTTGGTTCAACGATCACGTCCAAATAACGAGTAAAAGGGCAGCAAGAATGACAAGTGCCCTCGCTAGAATTATGCCAAACATAGGCGGTCCTAGTGAGGATCCTGGCAGATCTACACCGCTCTACGCGGCCCACATATGGGCTAGTGCCATGATGGCCTCAGTCTGTGACTAAGACTATGGACGTGTTCTACGAAGGGCAGATGGACTTGTCGACTCATCCCAGATGTAACCGAATGGCACAATAGGAAGTGAGATAAAGGGATACTACTCCTCCATGTTGTGCGGTATTCCGAATATATACAAAGATGGGGTTCCACTTCGTCCTGTAGTTTGCTCAATCGGATCCGTGACGTACAAAATAGCGAAGTTTCTAATAAAAAATCTCGGCCGCCTAGTGGGCAAGTGTGAACATAATGTGAATAATTCAACGGAATTTATCCGCTTAATTAAAGACAACATCAGTCGAAATGTTTGTTTAATAAGTCTTGTAAAAATGTAACAAATGAATTTTTTAGGAAACTTGCTTTATTTCTCCTTGGCTATACAATTGACCCAACAAGGTTTCAAGTTTTTTGACCTATCAAAAAATAGAATTGTCAAACTCACGTGTCTCAACCACTTCATCATTTGACGAAAATTTCTTCCCAAGCCAAATTTCATGTTCGAAAACGACAAGAAGTCAATTTATGCTAGGTCTGGTGAATAGGGTGGATGAGAAATGTTTAATCCCAACTCCAACATTTTTTGATTGAGGCTGGTGCGGTGTGAACTGGCGAATTGTCTTTCGTATCTCAATCGGCACTCATCTCAAACGATCCAAGAGAGCAGGATATAGAGCCTAATTACGGTTGTGCGCTTTTCCAAGAAATCCATTAATATTATGCCCGGAGGATCCCAAAAGACTCTTTTCCTGGTGCACTTTCACCAGCTCTTGTCCATTGTTTTAATTATTTTCTGGTCTCTGGAGTGAAGTGATGGTTTCATTGACTATTGTAGATTCTGCATTGAAATGTTTTTCTGAATCCGTTATTGGTCCCATGTCAACAGTCAAGGCATCCACCGCTTACAAAGCTTTTCATGGAGGATGAAATGAACTGGTTCAGTTGAAAAGTCTAGGGCATCACCTACCTCACGAACTTTTAGTCTGCGATCTTCTTTTACTATATTGTGAACTTTTCCAGAGTGATGACCTCAAGTGGATAGCCAGGGCAAGTTTCTTCTCTGCTTCTGCGACTTTGTTCAAACTCGTTAATCTTCAAAACTGGTGCAGATTCCGAATGAATTCCAATTCGTTTTTGGTTTGTGCTTCTGCCCAACCCTTCATATGAAAGTATTTAAAGAGTGTGCGAATTCTTTTTTTACATTGTTTCCGCCTGCCTACGCATCTAACACTATAGACGGCTGCGAACAATAAACTATATTGGCATATGTTTAAATCTTTTATGTATAACTTTGAAACGGTAATATTTACCAGCAACCGTGTGGAAGTAAAAATTTACCGCTCTTTAATAAACAATTACGAGGCTTATCAAACAATTTTCGTTTTACGTACAACACATTTCCAATATAACGGAGGATACTATGAACAGAGTGATGGAGTAGCAATGGGAGCGCCATTATCTTCAGCTATTGAAAACTTATATGGAATATTTTGAAGATGTTTCTTTAATCACTGCACCATTTAAACCCCCGTGCTTTAACCGTTATACGGACGACACATTTGTCATCTGGCCGTACGACTTAAAAGCACTGAAGGTATTTACGAATCACCTTAATAGCATTCACGACAATATACGCTTCTCAATGGGATTGGAGAAGGAAGGACTGCTACTTATTAGGAATAAATCATATAATTCTTGGATAGCGTATTAATAGAAATAAAAACGAATAATGGTTTGTTGAGTAGGGATTCAGGGTTTTTGATAAGTATTTCTTGGAAACCACCCTTGACAAGGAAATAAATTACAAGGAATAAGGAAAACCAAGCGATGAGTCCATCACTCACGCTGAATGACACTATGCCACCCAACAAACAAGCTGTTTTGAGGTGGAGGAGGAACCGGACAGTAACTTCGCCAGATGATGATGAAATACGTCAGCACTACTCGACAACTGTTTATACAATATACAAATTCATACCTCTGAACTTTTTATGCCTTTCTTTGAGTTGAAAAGTGTTAGTGATAAGCAATATTCTTGACTCAGACCTCTAATGATTTTAGTGACCGAGATGTCTGTTTTTCAATCTTTATCCTGGTTTCTATATCTTTATATAACTAGGATCTTTTATAGCTAGTATAGATTTAGAAACTAATTAAATAAAGATAAATATTATTAATTTGTTTCATTTTATGAAGCATATAAAATTAATTTTATCAAAATTATTTACACAATTCATCTCAACCTGAGTAACATTAAACAAATGGATATTTTAATGGTAAATACATTTATAACAAATACATCTTTGAACAGCGTGAATAAAATACATGTAACAGATTTGAATAATCGCTCGTAGGTGTTCTGAGTCCAAATGTTTTAACAGATTTTCGATATATGTTAAACAAAATACATTTTTTACATTTAGGTTATTTTGTCATGGAATATTATAATAAACGGCCTAAATTACTTGGAGTAATTGTAGTTACAAACTAAAAATTTATCATTGGCTTAGGGGTTATAAATCATTTATACACACTATGGAATTAAAATGTAATGTTTGGTGGGAAATTATTTATTCACCTAGTGTAATCTATCTGTCCATTTTAATGTAAATACTGTTTTTTTGCTTGTTCTCACATTGTAACGTAAACGTAATATTTAAACGGAACGTACGGCCCTGTCGTTTGCAAGGACAAGAAGATCGTGGAGTCACGATCTCGTTGGTTGATTAGTTTGTAATGCATGCTAATTGGCTCAGATTTGATTCCAGTCGCTCTTGATGATGTCGGAGCCCTTCTCGCCAATCATGATGGCCACCGTGTTGGTATGGCAGCTGGGTATTGTTGGGGCGACGGAGGCGTCGATCACCCGCAGACCCTGGACGCCGTGCACCCGGAGCCTCGCGTCCACGACGGCGTCGGGGTCGGACCTCGGACCCATCTTGCACGTGCCCACCTGACGGAGAAAAACATTATGTTACGCGCCATATACAATTACCAGTATTTTATTTCGTAATTATTTTAAAAACTTAAATCAAATCTTGTTCCCTGGGAAACTTTGGGGTACTTTCAATACTTCTGCTATCTAATAAACTCTAATGCTGTAAAATTAACCAGTCTAGACCAGTGATGGGCAAACTACGGCCCGCGGGACAGATGCAGCCCCCTGAAATGTTCTATCCAGCTCGCCAGACATTATTCCTAACATGTTGAATAAAAAATGAATACTGGCTATAAGAAAAATAAATATTTTCCTCCCTTTCGTTTTTTATCAGTGACGACACACAAATGTATTGACTTAACCTAGATATTGGAATGTTATGCTGGGAAGTTTGTAGCGAAGAGTAAAATTGGCCTCGCAGTAGCTACCCCCACCACCATGACTAGATATCGAAAAGCGTCTCTTCATTCAGACCTGTCTTAGCTTTGTTGGTTTAATAGTTTTACTCTGTATATTGTAAAAAATTTAGTCTTAAAATGTCGTGTAAAAATGTTAATTTTATTCTGACTGTCATGTTTTCAAATGAGAATGGAGTTGCAAGTACTTTTTCATAGTTTTTAGGGATGAACTACTGTAGCAGCTAGATACGTGCGACTGGCTCATAGGATTTCACGGTTTAAAAATAAACCATAGACAATGGAATACGTTGCGTCTCAGGTACGAAGGAATGCTCCCTTCTTCCTACGCTACACGGTGCTAAGGTTCTTGGAAAACAGTCCCCGTTTACACTACACTGACGTGACGTACAAAGATAAAGCTTTGCTAATTAGTAGTCCCATAAAAGCGTGGATAAGAAGAAACCAATCAGAGCTTTTTGACGATCACTTATCCAGGGAGAGGGTGGGTGATCAGACATTCTGTGGTTGATGATGAAGAAAGAGTACGTCTGGTGCTGTTGTAGCCTGATTGCACGATCGAGCCCCGTTGTAGCTGTAAGACTGTTCTGTGACGATCAATTTGAGCTGAATTTCGGTGATAACCTATTTACTTCACTGTAAACCTTGAGTGGAGACAACTTTTGCATATTTAGCTAGGCAAGGAATTTTTTTTCAATTTTTCGTATATTAATTATTGTTTTCCTAAAATAAATAAATATTTATTTCCTTAAATTATTTCCTTAAATATTTCTTAAATACCAACATATAGAAAGTTACGCTACACCACTTTGTCTCACCTGCAACGAAACTGTAGCATTCTACAAAGAATATAACGTTTCACGACGCTTCAACTCTAAATTATATTGGCCAGCCTCAAGTTTTTTTCCCCTTTCATTTGGCCTCCTCTTTAAAATGTTTTCCCATCCTTGGTCTAGACGGATTCTAACTCCGGAAATAAATATTCAGGTAATGTTCTATAACAATGGTTCCCAAACATAATTACTTCCCGGCGGCCTTAAAAAACACAAATTTTCCACGACGTCCCAAGTCAAAAATTCACAAACAAATTATTGAACAGGCGTAATTAAATCAATTAATTAAACTGAATATTAGCGTAGTATACTAAACTATAATATATTGTAACCGTTAAACCCTGCCCCATTTCGGTCGACAAGTGATGTAAATAGTTTCAGTTCTAATATGAATCGTAAGAAAGCTTAAGTGATTCTGGATATAAGTTCTCCAAATCGTGCTCAGTCGCTAATGACCTTGTAGTTAATGCGACCATAAGCAAGTAATAATTAAAAAGTGCTTCTGGAATCTTGGACGAGTCCGTGAAAGTGAGGGGGTTGACTTCCGATGACTCATGGCCACACACTTCACGAGGGTCAGAAAATATTAAAAAACCAGACAGTTATTCTGCTGCTGCTACAAGAAAATATTTATACAGGAATCCGAGTTTCCAGGACGTCCTAGCGCGCATTGACGGCCAAAAAAACGAGTGATGCCTGCATGGTAAGGTGTGAAATTAACATCAGATGGATCCGCCCCACCCTTTACTTAACAAAGTTATTGCATAAATTGGTCTTTTGAACATTGTTTTGTTAAATTCATTCAATTCACTTCAAGGATAAGCCGGTAATAATTTAAATGAGCTGTAAATAGATTCACGTTTAACTCGTTAATTGAACATTTTTGTTTTCTAAGACTGATCATTGGAAGTTTGTTTCATTTTATTTTAATAACTTGTATAATCCTGGAACATTTGAAGACATTCCTCTGAGTCATGCTCTGTCAGTCCTAAACCCGAGTGTGTTCCTATTATATAAAAAAATGTGTCCTACGTAACACGTAGGTGGGGCCCAAATAATATATCGGTAAAGTTTTAACATATCGCCCCGATAAAAACGTCATAATATATCTTTTGTATCACAACGGATCGCGAAAAAAATTCAACGGATTTTGAATTACGCTCTGAATCACTTTACTACGCTGAATGAGTCTAATGTAATATTTTCACAGCGCCCCCGCGCGTCGCGACGTATAGTGTGGGAATCACTGCTCTATGCAATATGTCAATGTTAAGGATTTACACTGTCTCAAAGATAGGAGTAAAAGGAAATGTGGCATATAATGCAGAAAAAAACAATGGATTACAAATGTAAGGAATGAGGAAAATATACGTTGTATATAGATGTGACGCTCTGTTAATCAAAGAACAGTCAAAAACTTCAAAACATGAATAAGATAAAGTTAAAATATAAAATTATTTTAATCTGTTGAATTAAGAATTAATTTTTGATAATACTCATATGATTTAGTTAAATCATACGAGTATTGTCAAAAACTATTATCGAGCGAAACCAATAATTGATGTTTGGTAATTCTTTTAATATAGGAACTTACGCTTTACAAATAGACTAATCAGCAAATATGTCATCAAAACAAGTTCTCTGCGGCGTTTCTTCCTGATTCAAGTTCTCAGCAGAAACGACACGAGTCATCAACAATGTACAACACTAAAAGTTTCTTGTACCTGCGACGGGTGATAAAAAGTGCCTCGTACTCTGAGGCAAGTCAGTCTGATCTGTAAATATTGTCAATATTGTGAACAAATAGAACAAGAAGCGAAATAGAGACTCATAAGGCCTCCAATTTACTTGCCGCAGCCTAGCTACGGAGAGAAAATTGCAGTTCATTCAATTACAAGGGATGTTACATTTTAGTGTGTATTAATATATTTAAGCATTAATGAATGCAGTCAATCTGCGTTTGTGAAAGATAGAACGACTTAAACACCGATTTACTGTCGTAGTGTTTTCCAATATCTGCGTTGATGTCATTTACTATATAGAACAGGTTTCATGGATTCTCTGCTATAAACATAGATTTTTCCGCATCTGTTGGACTCCATTCTTGGTCGAACACAGTATTCACGGTCACTACTAACACTGCTACAGGGTGTATGTGAATCATTTCCTGCTTGAATTTGAATTAGAAGAGAAATTATGCGAAACGCCCGGAAGAGTGCTACTAATTAGAAAGTTCCTTCAGGTCGTGTCCACGTCAAATCAATGTATTGAAGCCGGCCAATTGTTTTCTTTTTTTGAACGGGACTATTTAGTCCACAATTACCTAGTGAAGCTGTTTCTTCTTTGACTTCCAACGTAACATCTATCAACGCTGATTACCCTCTAAGATATTGTGTCTAATTAAATTAAATGATTCATTTTTAACGATTGTTAATTAAAAATGGCAATTACATAAGGTTACCCTGAATTACTAGAATTGTTTTGCTACTTATATATAATTGACTTTTAAAAAAGATAATATCAATGAATATGTAACTTGAATAATATTTTTAAGGTGCAGATTACTTGAGCATCGTCCACATTATGGTACGTCCTTCTTATAACACAGGAATTAATTCGGAGATGAGATGAGAAATCGATACTAGTAAAGGCAATGGTTAGCTACGAACCCACCCAACATTCGTTATAGTGAACTGTTTATATCTTTGGCGAGTGAGGTACAACGTCACTAGTAGAATAAGAATAACTTTATTTTTCCATACAATTACATAAATGCAATATGGGATATCGTCAAGGTTGTATAAATACACAAAAACAGAAATAATTTTAATTAATCAGTTTACAGTTCTACAATTGTATCACCAATCCCTTGACTTATATACTACTTTATTTACTAAGCACTCTTTCAAAGTTCTTTCAAACTGCTTGCCTTGCATTTCTTTTATGTACACTGGCAGTTTATCATAAAAACACATTACCTTCAAAAATGGGCCATGCTCAGTTTTTTAAAATGAGTATGCATTCTAAAATAGTCTGCATTACCCGTAGTATTATAAGGATTAGTTATAGTTTTTCCTGGGAAGGTTTTTTACGATTTACCCTCATAATATTTTTGAAGATACATAATATTTTATTTTATTTTTGCGAAATATTGATTTACATGAATCGGTTATTTTCATACCAAATTTAAACCTGATAACTTTTTTTTCGTGAGATTAGAAATCAGTCCATTTTCTTGGAAGCAGCACTTCCCCAAATTTCTATTCCATAACTAATATGGGAGTATACATTGTCATAGTAAATGTTCAATAAGTATTCTATTGGGAGAAAAGAAGACAGTCGTTTTAATGCATACGCATATCTGTTTATTATGTTGCATAATTCATTAATGTGTTCTCTCCATGTTAGTTTACAGTCCACATTAATTTCTAGAAACTTAACAAACTTTATCTTTTTTCCATCACAAGTTAGTGCATTTCCTATTTCTGCAGTCTGCTTTTTATTACTGAAATATAAAATGTTCGTCTTATCTGCGTTGACTTGAAGGTTATTCAGCTTGAGGTAATTAATAATGTTATTTATACTAGATCGCGTTACCTTTAGTAATATTTGGATATCATTATAGGAGAACATGTTTGGTTATCGGAAATGAATGCCGATATGAAATCAAATAAACTAATGGATTAAACGTATTATATGGAATTGCTTTCTTTGTGTATTACTAAACATAAATTACAGTGTCTTAGTACAGGACAAATGTCTTCAAGAGAAACAAAAAGCTGTACAAGATTACAAATATTAATGTGGCTTATAGAAAAAATCAAAGAGCAATTTAGAGAAAATAAAAACAAACTCGGATGGGATGTCAATACTAGACTATTAAGAAAATGAATTCGTCTACAATTTAAAAACCAAACACCTGCTATGAATATTTGTACAAAAACTGGTATCTCAATTTTAAAATACCGTTCTTCAAGTATTCTACTTTCTGTAGAGCCATAATTGAAAGGAGTAATATAAACTACAAATTACTGTAAGAGTATTGTTTACTATGGCTAATCGAGAAATAATGCATACTGTATTCGACGATTGCGTAATGTACATCACTATGACACACATCTCGCTGTTACGATAGCTTTGTCAAATATTATTTGTGAACAAAAAAAGCAATGTTTTGTACGTGAAGAGTATTATACACAGGAAGACGGTGTGAGAAAAAGGATTGTGAACCCGTTTGTCAAGCATGAGAATAATAATTTGACTGTGTCCCAAACACGAGTATATATACAAATTTTGGGTCAATGTAAAAAAATGAGTATGGTAATTCACAAAAAAAATGAGAGTGTTGCAAAGTTCAACATATTTATGTGAATCAGCAATTTTTAAACGATGCATATAAAATCCAAGCAAACAAACAACTTGAAAATTAGTCCGTTTTTACTCCTAGCTGCAATTGAAAAACAGAAAACAATAGTCACATTCACTTTTTTATTTTTATGTACGTTTTTAACAGTTTTTTTTACCTGACATTCTAAAAGCGCAATAAATTTAAATAATTTTTGTGTAAGTTACTATTTTATTATTTAATTTTTGCGTTTTATTTTCTTTTACGAACATTTTCATGCGAATAATGCATATTTCGTTTATTTACGAGCTACGTTTTGTGATGAGGTATAAATAAATGTATTTCGTAACTCATTTAATTAATTTATTTTATTTAAAAGCATAAACCAACGTTTGTTATCAGTTGAATATCAGTGGTCCGTGGTGTGATTTTGATTGAGAAACATTGATGTCAAGGATATCAGTTTCTAGAAAAAATATCACCTATATAAAACTTATAATCACATAAGAATTAACGACCTGAAAAACTGAAAATTGCATTAAAATTTTAACAATACAAAAATATAATAAAGAGTAGGCACTTCGAACAACCCTTTCGATCCTTGAAAACATTTTTTTTTGCTCTTCAATATTGACAAGTTCGTAAGGATTGACTGGGACATTATTGATTTATTAATTTTTGTATTTTTTATGTTATATTTTTATTATGTTATACGCGTCCTTAATTCTTATCTTATTTTACAGTATATTATAGCACGATAGTTGATATTACATGAATTCGTACAATAAAGTTGGCAAGGATTGGATATTTGGGATTGGGGTCAGCATATCGAGGTTTGGTGCCTTCTCTAATCCCCAGAGATGGCTTCTGGGTACATAGGAATATGACCTTGGAATTTCCCACGAAGGAACGAAATATTTAAATACCACGTGGTTGCCTCAACCAATTGATTTTGTGGTCTAAAGAAAAATCTATTATCAAATATCGATTTCGATGCTTCTTCACACGGTAGAAAGGCTGTGTCACTTATCATTAGGCTCTTGAAACTTGAAGGAGACGGATGAGAACCGACGGATGGTCCCGACGTTTCTGAATGTGGTGAACCGTCGACTCTTAAGAAGGTATCCTACGGAGAAGCTTGCGGAGAGGCGACGCCACATAACAAAGGAGGTAATCTGTCAGGTTTCCAGTCCTTGACGTCTACGGAGGGTATCGTCCACGGTGTATATCATGAGATTAGTAAGAGATCAGGTTGCTTCGCCGTACTTTCAAAATTTGTAAATATTTCCTTGAGTAACGTTTTACCTAGTTAGGTTCTGTTGTAAATAAATTTTAATTTCCCTTATCATTTCATCCCAACGCGCACTACATAATCAGATTAGCAAATTGTATTGTGACGGAATTAGATGAACTTTGCGACTTGGGAGTAGAATATTCAGGATTTATAAAATTTCGGATAGCATACGTAAGGAAAGCTTTCGCAAAAAAGAAAAAATTGATTACGTCAAATATAAGTTTGTAGACTAGGATGTCAATTATAAAAGTTTCTGTGTGGTACTTGGAGCTGAATGGGAGAGAAACTTGGATACGGAAATAGAAATGTGGTTCTACAGAAGAATGCTGAAAGGCATATCGCGAAGTCTTGAGTAGAATTGGGGAGAACACTGAAGGGATGGACAAATAGCACCCATTTTAAGTTATTAAGTTGTCCTTAAATTAATATTAGCAGATAGTATGTTTGGTAGGAATAAAAGAGGATTAGAATATATTAGGAAAATCAGAAAGGGTGAGCTACATCAAAACAATCTGTAGACTGAGTACCTCAACAACAACAAAGAATGCAAACTTCTGTGGATTACATATGGACAGTAACTTTTTTTAAATCACTGCATAGTTTCATACTAATACTCCGGAATATCATTGTATTATTTGTCTTTCATATAAATATGATTAATTAAAATAAGCGTTCCATTATTAAATAAGAGATTTAGAGAAACCTCTAGATAAACCTGCATCAGGTAGTGGGAAACAGGAAACTGTTCCGAGGTCCACTGAGAGAAGCAAACATCCCTTGCCCTAGTCCTAGCTTGAATGCAACTCTCAATACTGACCTAGGTGTTTGGGTTTTCGGGATTTAGAAGCAACACCAGTCAGTCCCCTTATCAATGCGAATAATTCCACTTTCGAAATATGTTATCATCTGCGGGATGCATTAGTATTCCAGGCTGTGTTTTTCTGACTATATTCCGAGCCCGAGCATTGGTCTGGTCTGGACTGGAATAACAAAGCTGACGGAGTAGTCGTTGGACGTCCAGGGATCCTGATTACATGCCACTGCAGTTCCCCCACCCGCCACGCTGCGCCGGAACCAACATGCACTCAAGGTCCAAAAGCAACTAAATCTCTGTCGCCTTCCTGCCTACTTGTTATGTAACTCGGCACCAGCACGCCTCCTTTATGAGGAATATTTCCCAACACTCACACCTTCCTGTCCTGCCTTACGATGAGACATTTTATTCCACCCTCCGAGGGCCAGGCTGACAACTGAATTATAAGTACAACAATAACAACGTTACGTGGTATGAATGAAAAATTCTTGAGAACGTTTATGATTTACACGCAGAAACACAACGGATCGTCGCTTTGATGGTACCGAAGTATTGGATTTATACGTGTGGCGGAACTGTTCTTAATAAGGAAACGAGAAATCGCCTTAACAATTGAGTACATAACTTGCATAGTAATTTTTATCAACATGTTTTACGATACTGAGGTGTAATAACTTAGTAATAAACAATAAATAAAAAGACAGCATATAAATTTGCCACTATTTATTCAAAAGCGACGTTTCGTCTCCATTTTGAGCCTTCCTGAGGCGTACTACAAACATAATATTACAAGAAACTAAATATGGTTTCTATGTAACAATGTTTTAATTTATATATAAAAAACATGGTTCAAAACGTATAAATTTAGCAATTCATCATGTTTACTCCTTGACTCCCCCAGCTGAAGAAACCATGTTTTTTACATATAAATTAAAAAATTGTAACATAGAACCCATATTAATTTATTGTAATATTTTTTTGTAGTACGCCTGAGGAAAATTGAGACGAAACGTCGCTTTTGAATAAATAGTGATAAATTTATATGCTGACTTATTGGCTGTCTTTTTATTTATTGTAAATTTTTAAGTCAGAAAACTATTTTCTAACTTATTAATATACTTTAATGGCAAGTTTTTATTTTGCTTGTGTATTTTGAGGAGCCACCTGAAAGCGCAAATGCGAGTCGGATGATTTCCATTTCTTGATCACATTTGTCTAAAGAGTTGCTGAGTTAAACGACGCGTTATCGGTTTTATCAGATTGGAAAGGAAAAAATTAAAGAAGCGTGGAATGGCCAATAAAGTTCATTTGTTTTGTAATTTAAAATCTGTTTTTGAAGTTCATAATTTGTCAACCGGTTCGAAAAATACTTTAACGCAAATGAAATTGACAATTATGTATGGATTCAAGACCCATTTCGATCGAAGCCTCCATCTAAATTTATATAACTTGAATAAGAAAATCATGAACTCATTGTAAACTTGAAAATAAAATATATATCTAAGATGCGCGAAAAAGCCAAAACAGCTCAGAAAATACCAAAATAAACAATTACCCCATAGCACACCTAAAATCATTTAAATACTTGGGAACTATAGTAAATAGTCATAACTCACTAAGAAGAGTTTAAACATAGAAACATGTTAGGAAACAATGCTTATCATGCTAATAAATAACTCTTCAAAAGTAAGCTAATATCACGGAAAGCAAAGGTGAAAATATTAAACACTACAATAAGCGAAAAATGGCTGCTCAAAGAATCAGATATTCAAAAACTGCTAGTTTTTGAAAGGAAAATTTTAAGGCAAATCTATGGACCAATAAAAGACACAATTGGGAAATGGAGGCTAAGGAGAAATGACTAATTGAATAATCTCATAAGAAAATACAATATAATAAGTTATATCAAAGCCCAACGTCTGAGGTGGTTCGGTCATGTATATAGGATGCCAGAGGAAAGATTTGTAAAGCGAATTCACAAGTGGACACCAACTAGACGAAGAAGTAGAGGACGTCCCAAAACAGATGGAAAGACTTAAAAAAGATGAAAATACTCAACTGGAAGAAGAAAATACAAGAGCAAACCAAATGGAAGTTTCATGGCGCTTGTATATTTAGAAAAAGCTTTTGATAATATAAAGTGGAACGAGACGAGAAAGAATGCAGTCTGTCCGCCATGCTCTTTAACTTATATATCGAACGGGGGATGAAGAAATTTAAAAAGGAATATGAAAAAGGAATCGTAATCCATGGAGAAGAAGTAAAAATCCCTAAGGTTTGTGATGATATTGTAATATTAGGTGAGTCAGAAGAGGACTTGTAAACCATAATAAGTGGCATGAACGTGGTTCTGGAGAAAGCGTTCAATATGAGAATTAATAAAGGGAAAACCAATGTGATGGAGTGTAGTATGGGAAATAGTGGAATAACAAAGGGTGTTAGATTGGAAAATGATATTTTAAAGGAAGTTAAGCAATTCTGCTAGTTTGCCGCATAATAACTAGGGTTGGTAGAAGTATAGTAGATATAAAGAGTAGGATAACACTGCCAAGAAAGGATTTCACAAAAAAAAAGAGTAATTTACTTACGGCTAACATCAAGAAACCATTACTAAAAATGATCGTATAGAGTGTGGTTTTATAGTAGGTTTAGGTATAGCCGAATTAGTATTATATTCTTTCGAAATAGTGGTGTGTCGACTGAATGAAATTTTTTTTTTTTGGTTTGTGGTTCAATAAATTTAACGTTGGTATTGTTTGAACTTAAGTTCGAGGGCAGCAGTCTGGATAGTAACTTATCATTAATTTAGTTACATTTTGCATAATTTATATGGTTTTCTAATGTAGTAATGACTAAATTAATTACTTAAAAAGTAATCAAATATATAATTATCTGTCTTTAAATCTGCCACCAACTGTAATGTTAGCTTTCAAAAAGATTAGTAAAAGTAGTAGTGAAGTAGTGGAGGAGGCTGAGTGGCAGACAGGCAGACAGGCAGCAGGCAGCATCCCCTTTAAGAGGTTGTCGACCTGGTAACAGAGCGCCGTGGTCGATACGACGCAACGTGCAGGGCTTCCACCTAGCCCTAGCCCTAGCCCTGGCACTCAGCTTTGGCTTCGGCTTCGGCTTCGGCTTCAGCAAGGCAGCTCAACAAAATCTCCATTACCCTAATTGTGTCGGCGCCGTCGTCCGTCTGCTGTAATTTAGGTTGTTATAGCGAGGACACTGACCGAGACAAAGCAACAAACGCTAATAACCTGTCCACTCATAAATACTTCTGACGAGAATATTTGTGGCATCATTCCGAAATTGTCCTTAACCTTACTCAACGTAAAAGCAATTCTGTTTTATTGCAGACGTGTGGCTGTTTACTGATTGCATTAAGAAACTTCATTAAAATAAATTTCATCCATTCAAAAATACAGTGCTGAGGATCGTTTGAATAAACAGTCAATTCAAACAACCCCTTGAAAATAGGTTGTGAGTTATTATTTATAATCCTGTCGAACAATAACAAGCTACAAATAAAACAACACAGACAGCATAAAAAACAAATATATAAGGAAAAATATTAACTTCAATTGTTGTTAAGGTATTCAGTCCTAAGACTGGTCTGAATGCAACTCTCAATTCTTACCTATCTATCGCAAGCTTTTTCATTTCCGCAATACTAACACATCCCACATCATCCCTTACCTTCTTAGCGTATTCCATCCTTTGCCTCCATCTTCTTCCCTCTAATGTTAATTTTACAAGACCCTCATGCCTTAAAACATGGCCTATTAATCTATCCCTTCGCTTGGTCAACTTCCTCCGAATTGTTCGCTCTTCCCCTATTCTGTTTATAACTTCCTCGTTAATTACTCTATCAACCCATCTGATTTTCAGCATTCGCCTATAGCACCACATTTCAAAGGCTTCTATTATTTTACTTTCCGTAACTCCTATCGTCTACGTTTTGCACCCATAAAATAACGCCACGCTCCATACCAATATTTTAGCAACGATTTCCTAATATTCACACTTATATTACCCGTAAGTAAATTCCTCTTTTTCGCAAAAGCCTTCCTTGCACAGCTATCCTACTTTAGAAATTACGCTTCCCAAGTTGCAGAATTCCTTAACTTCAGTCCAAATATCCCTTCCCAATCTAATACCATGTGTTATTCCAGTGTTTCCCATACTACACTCCATTACCTTGGTTTTCTCTTTATTAATACCCATATTGAACTTATTCCCCAGGACCCCTTCATGCCATTTATTATGGTTTCAAAGTCTTTTTCTGACTCCCCTAATACTACAATATCATCGGCAAGGCTCAGGGTTTTTATTTCTTCTCCTTGAATTATGATTCCTTTTCCATATTCCGTTTTAACTTTCTCCATCGCCTATATATATATATATATATATATATATATATAAGTTAAAGAGCATGTGCGACAGACTGTATCCTTTTCTTACTCCTTTCTTGATTACGGATTCATTTTTTTGTATCTATTCTAATTACTGCTGCCTGTCTTCGGTAGAGGTTATGTATAAGCCTCCATTGTTGATATTTTATTCCAGTGTTCTTCAAAATTCGTAATAGTGTGTTTCAGTTCACATTATCAGGCGCTTTTCCTAAATCTACAAATACCATGAACGTAGGCCGGTTTTTTCTTATCGTATCTCCTCAAATTAGTCACAAAGTTAATATTCCTTCTCTTGTCCCTACATTCTTCCTAAAACGAAACTAATCTTCTCCCAACTCGCATTCTTTTTGACGTTCCATCCTCCATATACTAATTTCGTTAAATAAGCTTCAATTATATGTAATAATGATATATAAACAGAGAACTCAATAAAACAGAAATATAAAATTATGTCCCTCTAACTATATTGATAAATTGAAACCGAGAGTAGTTAAAAATTTCAAATTTAATTGGATAAATTAAATTCCAGTTAAAAGCATATAATGAGATAAAATTTATCTAACAACACTTTAGTAAATGATGTAACATGCGCAATGTATGGAATGGATTGGAATAGATTGTGGCAAAATGATATAGGATATGTTTGAGTAAGTGTAGTACTAGTATATAATTATGCAAAACTAAGTACAAAAACCAATACTGCATTATCATTACACAGTTTTAAATCAAAACGGTAAAATAAAAAATGTCAAAATTTAAAAAAAAACCGAATAAAAATTTAAACCACTAGAATGTATATATATGTATACAAACATATATATACCACTATGGTATGAATTGTACTAACAAATACGGTGAAATTTCTAAACACTTTGCTAAAATTTTGTAACATTGCGGTTACATAACAACTGACATAAAACTTAAATCCTCAGCCTACGTGCGCGTTGAATACAGCTTGTATCGATACAAGTTATTCCGTCAGATAAGAGGAACATTTAACTTGACGATCTAAAATTTATGAAATATGCAAAGTTCGAATGTGAGATTGACTTGGCTGGAACTGTATCCGAACCATAGGGACGAAGTCGTTTTATTTTGACAGGAATTATGCAAGGAAGACCTCATAAAGAAACCGGTGCAATGAGGGACAATCAAAGCTCCACTTAAGAAACATTTGAAAAATATTTTCGAGACAAATGGAGGGTACATAAACTAAATTTAGAGGTCATTTACGTTTAATTACGTGTATTTGAAAATTTTGAATGTTGACAATAGATTATGGGATGCTCTTATTTGAAATAATATTTTAAAAATATTCTTCCTTTGTATCGGGGATTATGGAATATTTATGCCGAAAGGTTTGTGAGACATGTGACGAAAATAATTATTAATGAAGTAAAATTTTTAAGACTCACGTTAAACATCCGAGGATATAATAAAAAGTAATGTTATTATTTTAAAGCAATTAGCTTACTTTGAGAAGTTCCACGTCGAATACGTGTAACATCGTCGCTTTATAGAACACACGGAATAACAAACAAATTGGTTTTCTCATCATGTTTTCTATTAATTTGAACGAAAAAAACACTTCAGGAGACTAAAGGGAACCTAAGTAGTTACTATGGTCCATGTTTCACTCATGTCCAAATAACAGGATACCGCTCTGATATTTTTTAGAAAGCTTGCAAAAGCCTGAAGAAAATAAAGAAATTTGTTTACAAAAGTTAGCATTATTTTTATATGAATATTTTTACTGGTTAAACCAAATGAGTGCCCGGGGTTTATTAATATTAGCCATGAAAATTGATTAATTCGGCATTAATCTCTCATAAAATGCGTAAATTATTGATGGGTACACATTGACCTATACCGTTTGGGGGTCAGCTTCAAATTAACCAGAATGATGATTGACGGTACGTTAACCAAGTCAAACATTCCATTGTTACATTCAATAAGCACGACAACTTACAAGATTCTAAAAATCCCTTTTTTCTCACTCAGTACATTGCATTATTAGCAATTTCTATGTAAGTTTTTTTGTAGTTGCCAAGAACGTCCACTGTTGACGCGGCTATAATTTTCAAGTTAAAAAAATAGTTCAAAATATTGCCCGTACTTTAGATAGGTAAAATTCTCCCAGAACTTTAGAGGAGCCAAAAATCCACGCAGAATAATGAAGTAAAAATATCCCTTCCGTTTAAATGTTAAAAATAATTCCAATACCTTAAGGGAATAAAAAATATTCCTACTTGCCTACGTTACATTTGGGATATAACAAAATCTTTGCCTTAAGTATATGACAGAATTATTAGAAACATTTGGGAATCATACATTAGAATTCTGTACTAACTTAACACAAGGAATTTTAAATATTTAGAAATACAAAAATACTTTCTGTATAATTATATGTAGTTTTTTTAAAAATTCATTTTAGTCTATAGTGTTTAAAGAAGTGTAATAAATTCAAATACCCGTATAAAATACAATAAAGAATTACTGAGTGTGTGTGCGATATAGGTTGTCGCTTGGGTAGCATAACTGATTTTAAAGCGAAAGCAACGCATTGTGACGCCCTGTAGCCCTCTATGAGACGATGACTGAATTAATTCGAAAAGTTCGCGGCCATTGTGGCGCGATCTGTTGAGTCCTTTCTGCAACTGAGACGAGGGTAGAATATTTTTTCCTTGAAATGTAGGAAGGTACCTAAAACCTTCTCTGAGGTGAGCACTACAACTCACCAATTAAATCATATGATGATCATCACGTGATAAGTGGTAACGAGTAAACAAAACTCTGTGGTAGATTCCCTACGCTTGCGCAGATTTCGTGAATAACTCGATTAACCTTCCTTTTAACTTTTAGGTTCAGACTTATCGAACCTGTCTAGTATACGATAAATTAGTTCCTGTTTTTACATATATACTCAATGTTAGAAACCGTATTTCGATTAATGTAACAATATTTACAGATTGTAGCGTCATGAATTACACTAACTTATTGGAATACACCGTTCATTTAAACTAATCTCATGAAACCCTCAACAGGAATCACCGTTTTATAAACAAAATTACTTTACTGAAGCTCATTTGTATACAAAGAAACTGCAATGAATATGTAAAACACTCCTCGTTAGAAATTCGACTAAGACTATGAATGGAAATATGTCTCCCCCTTTACATGCGTCTTCAGATTAAGGCACCTTTCACTTTACTAAATAGATTAAAAATCAGAATTACTCGCAAGTAATGTCAGAAACATATTTTCCACTTATGATGCACTAAGAATTTGAGTTTCAAACAACCGATTCTTTCGGCAGGTGCATTATTTAAAGCGACTTGATTACAATTACGTTCACCGATTGGATTTCTAGCGCATATCTACTATAATTCCTTCCACGTTCGTTCTAGAAGGCTTTCTTTGGTTTTTAATAACAAGTGTTCTAAGTTAAATATCTAAGGCTTTCCTGGTGAATTGTTTCTAATACAATTCTCGGGTCAAAGTTTCTTTGGACAACGTTTCGACAGCAATCCTCACCTTCTTCGTCGGGTAGACTGTCCACCTGACGACGATGGCGGGGCTTGCTGTCAAAACGTTGAGTAAACAAGAAAGCCGAGAATTGTATTTGAATCCTTTTCATTATTTAGATAGATACAATTTCCCTTGTTCTACATTTAAATCTGTCTGCATACAACGTAAATATTTTTGTTTTAAGTATTGTGTTAATTCAGTCAGGGAGCAACTTTTTTATCCAGAACTAAGAATTCGTGTGCTTACATCCATCCTGCTTCAGTGACTATCCAGATTTGAAACTTTCCATACTGTACCTAGAACGGTTTTCACAAAAGAGGATACCTAAAATCACTACATGACATTGACAATATACGGCCTTCCTATTACCATTAAAATCACACGAAGGTATAAGATATAAAACTGTATGAGTTTCGAAATAAATTGCTTCTATCATAATATTAACTCCAAAACTAAAAAAAGGAAACTATTGAATCTACTTTATATTAGAAATTTGACAATATTTAGTTAATACTTATTATTGTAGATGAGGATTTATTCTATTTAGGCGACAGAAAATTCGATCTTTGGTTCCTTAAATATTGAATCTATATCGGAAACTCATAGATCAATCTTTCCTCTTACAGGACATATGGGAATAATGATTAATGAAAATGTATACACTGACGAGCCGAAACATATCACTACCCACTGCGCGATTGACTGAATCCTGGTAGCATTGAGGAAACTATATAAGCAGAGCAAAGAAAAAAGATGTGACAAAGTGGGTCAGCGCGTGGGAAGGAGCATCTCGTGCAGGGCGAAGCTGGTCGGCTTTCCGCGCAGTACTGTCGTGAAGCTCTACCAGAACAGGTGGGTGTACTGCACCACGTCAAGTGTTTCAGAGCACACAATTTGGCGCACATTGTTGAACATCCTTTCATACCCCAACGGTGGTGCCATCTTCCATCAGAAAATCTGTCCGTGTTACAGTAGTTTGAGGAGCATCATAGCGAACTCGTGTGATACTATTGAGTACTATACGTTTAGGAACAGTTTTCTGAAATAATTAATATAAAATTAACATCAGAAGATGTGTATTTAATCCAACCTCTGGGCCATTCGAGATTTTTTATCGTAATCTGTTAACTAATGAAATTACTACATAAAATACAAACTTGTTAAATGCATTATTGAAGAAAACTGACCTGATTGTGTGAATTTAAATAACTAACGAAACTTATAATTTTGGAGTTTCTCAATCCAAATTTCATACTATCTAAACAATGAAGATGTATTAAAGCTCTTACAAAAATCTAAAATGAGATTAATCATATCAGCATGGTTTAGTTAAACTTATTTTCAGTCCCTTGTGAGACAATCTTGGAAGGTGGCAATTCAATAGACAAATTTTATAATTCCTACACGTAATTTGAAATTACTTATGTATTTTGCTGCTTCAAAAATTTCTTCTGCAGTATAAAATGCCATTCCACTTCTCGCCCCACCAGTGAAACGACGTTTTCTGTATTTGAAGAAGGAAAATAAGATTCTCGAGACAGGAGAGGTGCAGTTGCGGCGTAGAATGGACACGGGAGCAAGGAAATATAGGGGGAACCAGATATCGGCTTAATGAAGCCAAATGAAAAACAGCTGTTACAAAAACTCAGCTCTGAGAGTTCACTGACCTACAAGTCATCCACTACGTTCTTCAACTCAGCCGTTTTACAATAACGCTATATTTTCCGTGCTTCACCTTGCTCCAATAAACTCGTTAGCAAATAAATAATGTGCCGGAATCTTATAGAACATTATTTAAAATTTATGTATTTTCAAATAATTAAATTATTATTCATTCAATATTTACGTACGTAGGTCAAATGATGACTATGTATTAATACGTAGACAAATTTTTATATTTATAGGTATAAATATAAAGCATGTCGCAAACGCTATAAAATTCGTAGCATCGAATCCTTATTTATGACTTCTAAAAATATATTTCAGTTATCCGTCCTTTGACAAAACTCAAATACATCTGAAATTATATAATTTTAACGCATCAAATTATGTGAAAAACTTTGTTTGAATTTCATTTCCGCTCAACTTATGTGGTTTACTTTCAGCACATTTCAATTTGAGAGTCGTAGCCTGTGAAGTGAAGACACTTTAGAAGTGAGTTGCGCAAGCCTTCGCATACAACTTATATCAATTGAAAGTCGTCATATTTTTGTCAAAAATAAACCAAATCGAGGAAACGGAACGGAGATCATGCTTCTATTATTACCTTTATTCATTACTAACGATTTCAGGGAATTAATTTATTATTATTGAATAAAAGCTACATGTGGTGATCCTTGAAACAGGCAACTTCCCTTTAATAACATAAGGAGGGATATAGTTTAAGGATACTACCCGGTGGTTCACCTAAAAGAGATACAGGAAAATCTCTAGTAAACCAGCATCACGTAGGTCGGACTAGTTTTCACGCCCTTACTTAATGAGAGCTGAATTTCATCATAACCACCGCGAAGACTGAATATCTTAATCCAGCCAAGACATCTCCTGGTACCTTAGAATAAGTACTGTAACTTTTAAATAGTCTAACAAATATATATAACATCGAGATGCTATTAATCATAATACGAGGAAAAATTTATTCGCATGAAAACATTTGCCGTTTGTATGTGTTTTAATTTTAAGTACCCTTCTGGTAGCAGTTTGACTATAGGACTATAGTCTTAGCTTGCCTTTGGATCGCAAAGAACTTGTGTACAAAAGTTGGTCAAAATTGCTTCACTAGTGTTGCACAGAAACAGTGAATTATATTTATAAGGAGAAAGTACGTGAGCCATCTCTTCGGTATGATTACGTTGAAACTCTGTGTAAAGACACATGTAAATACCTAAGAAGAATAAAGATGAGTGTGAGGCCCCCTGGTCTTTATAAATCAACTGCACTGCTACTTATAAGCCATTTTTCGTGTTTGTAAACTAGTAACAAAGTTTCATTACTTATCAATATAAAGTGTAAAATAACGTTTTATTTAAGTAATGATACTTTTTAATTGTTTTTCGCAAAATGCCCCATCGGATAATTAACGACATTGTGCATAATTATTATTTTTTCCACACTAAAAATTGCGAATATGTTTGTTTTGTATAGTGAACTCTGTTTTTGCCAAATTATTTTTAAGCTTTATACTTCTTGCACGGACTTCCAGCAGTGACTTTTAAGTTCGTTATTTTAAATAAATTTATGATAAGCTAAATTTCGTGATCTTTTCCCGGTTATATCCTGAAATGCAATTCAACCTATAATGTGAACTGGGGGATTGTATTGTATTTAAATTTTAAACAATTTATTTGGTTAGATTTAAAAAAAAAGATAAATTTATTAACAGAAAAAGAATAACAATCAGTACAAAACTTTGGGTTCAATTAATGTTTACTACGACTATCTCAGCATGAGTCTCAATCCAATAACGGTAATTTGGTGGGCGTTTCGTGCAGCAGGAAAGTCAGACATAACACAATTCTCTATATTGTCACCCAGGCGTGTGGCATCCGTGTCTTAGTGGCGGCTCCTTGGAGTGTCAACTTCTGCGTTGGTACCTGCGACTGGCTTCTCAGAATTACGGCCGCTCGCATCCAAGTTGTCTTCCTCGAGTCCAGGGAATTAGGTGAGCAACTTTCCACCTGCCGCTGTCTTCTCTCGGTTTGCCTCGAGAGATTCAAAATACTTCTCTTATTCGCGACCAACTCTCGTCCCCTCGGTCTCTCTTACTCTCTCAAGCTTCTTCTTCACAGATTACTTCCCAACTCTATCAATTTCTAAATGCAATTGCGCCGTGGTTCAATCACCACGCACCCTCCTGGCTTCTTCCTTCTTCAAACGATCCTACCCAGCTGATCCAATTTCTCCATTCCATCTTCCCAAGTCGTCTCTCTCGTTCCTCCCGCCATGAGGTACATTGCGGATCACGTCACCCTCAGCCCCAATCAAAATCCAGCTTGGTCCACGGTTTCTCTACCTAATTTCTGGAGGGAGATATGTCCTTCAAAATACCCGGGTGTCAAGGAAGTAGACTCATGTAACCGTTCTGTAAGCCGACAAACGGTGGTTGTGAAACGTTCGGGTCCCCGATGTCTCGCCTCTCTGTCGCCTTAATGTTTTCTCAGACTGAGTGTCTCCAGTTGAGGAAGTTGACACACACTGATGAAATAAAATAGCGATTGCCACATACACTCATTATAAGCCATATAAAACGTAAAATAACATTTGGTAACTTGCAATTAAAATATGCTTCGAAACCTTGTTTTTACTTATAAAATAGTAAGCAATAAAATATGAGAATCTCTTTGGTAGTCGACAGTTAACTACATGGATAGCACGCATCCAGAGGGCCTATTCTCCTCAGTCCTATCATCAGTGCTCTTTACTTGGACTACAACTTTGTACCTACGTGAAGCGAGGTAATATTGCTGACCATTCCTCTGAGCAGATTAATAAATTCTAACCGTTTTCCTAACTTCTATGTTGCTTTCCTTCCAAATCAGGAACATTAACATACGACTAATTATTCAGAAAATTTTCCCAAAATCATTTACAATATATTATCGGCGTATCCCACAATTCATGTCTCAACTGGCACGCCAATTCCCACATAACCATCATACTCAAGGGTTCGGGGGTCCAGACCAAGGATGTGGTTACTTTTGCCTTCTTCCGGCTTTATCCGTACTCGATTTTTTCTATTATTTACTCCAAATACGCAGATAGCCATCTCTTTCACGCATTAAGTATCCGAATATATGGAACGTGTCTCAGAGAGGCTAGAGCGAGACGCTGAACTCATTCAGTTAAATAAGTATTTCATGAATAAATTTCGCCGGACGCTGGCCTTTCCGGAATGGCGATTCCCATCTGCGCCTTTCTTGTCTTTTCCACAAATTCGCACACTGGATTGATTGCCCTCTCCAAAATCATGTCGACGGAACAAAAGCATTTGGCATCCTATAAGACAGAGTATTCTGGATTAATTAATAAAAAAGAGCTAACTGTCCACCAATATCAACCTTATTCAAAATTGTTCGTCAATATTAACCTCAATAACTTTCAACTATTGTAGACACATTCTTCTGAAGACTTCATAAGCTAGCATTTGTGCATTGCACCTGTGGTTATTAATTCCCGTTTGAAAGAGGTCAGGATTCCACCCTGACAGGCTTAAAGTAGTTTTTGGAAGTCAGCTACGTGACCAGCCATCTGCGAGACAGATTAGATTATACTCATTTAGCGTTAACTAACGGCAGGGCCAGTCCTGTGGGCAAGGGAAGGGGGACTGCAGGGTCGATGAACCCCAAAACTAGTCTTATCTTATGAACGTCAATTTCAACATAACCTTTTCCCATGCGTTTGTGTTTTAATCCATTACCATAAGAAAAAATAATGTCACTGTTAGCATTGTTAACGTATATTTCAACCCACCGCTCAAAGACGTCTGCCCACGTTTTACACGAGTTGTTAAGGAATCGTACATAAAAAAACATGCTGCGTCTCGTTAGTTTATTAATTATTATTTCTCACACTTTCTGTATGCAGGAAGTAGTTTCTCACAAAAGAAATCTGTGTTGGTTTTGTCATGAAAAAGGCAGGAAAATGAACGTTCCGTTAAAACTTTTTAAAGTATCTAGTTTGGAATATTTCTTTAAACCTGTGGAGAGTTGATCAGGACGTGGAAGGGAGGAGAACGGATTTTGAAAGGGAGGAGTAACCTGGAGTGTGCTACAAGAGTTGAACGTGAGTTGTGAATTGAAGGTATTGAGAACAAGGAAGGCTAGAGGGAAGAAGATAGAAAATGTAAGTTTTCCTCTATCACCGGCAGTATGAGTTTCATCCCACTTTCTGCCGGCAGAGGCAAAATCTACAATTCAACTCAAATGAAGAAGGAAGTTCCGGTCGCCTAGTAACCTGCATCAAGACTCAAATGAAGATAAAACAGGTTTGTTAATTGAACAAAATCTCTGCTGCACGTGGTTACCCCAATAAATAATTAACCCTGATATCTAAAATCGTCCCCTTTAATTAATTTATATATTTGCATGGCGCGTAAGACCCCATTAAGTAACTTTTTTTTAATAAATAAAATTTTCACGTTATATCCTAAATCAGGTAATTACATTAAATGATTTAAATAAAGAAAACCTATATCATTTACAAGCTCTACACAAAAGAAATCTTATAGCGTTGTTTTGAGATGACTGAAGGGGCCAATCTCAGTCTCTCAAAGTTTTGGAAATATCACTTCCACGTTGTTGCCTGTCTGAAGATGGCTGAAGAGGGGTGGGAAGCAGTTAGCAAGACATCTCTCACTTTTGCTTGGCAGTGTTTTGGCCAAGGAGCGTTGTCGAATATGACATTTCGAGGTTTTTTACAGTATCTGAGGAACCTGTAGCCTATGAAATTGTGTCTCTGACCATGATATTGGGGCTGGATGTTGATTACAACTATATTAATAAACTTATGGAACAGCACAGCCAGGAGCTGTCCACCGAAGATCATATTGAGTTGCATTGTGTTTTGTAATGAGTGTATGTGGCAATCGCCATTTTATTTATTCTGAGGGGTGAAGAATTCCCAGTATTGGAGAGAGACTCAGTGCAAGTAAACCCCAAGGCGCCAGAGAGGCGAGACATCGGAATACCGGTCGTGTCAAAATCATAGTTTGACGACATAAAAATCTCGTACCAGAGTTTAGTTTCTTGACCCCGTGAATTTTGAAGTGCGCGTCCCTTTCCAGAAATTAGGGAGTGAAACCGAGAGCTATGCGGGATTTTATTAGGGTCAAGTGATCCACCATGCACATCATGCTTGGAGACATGGAAGTTGACCTGGAGAGGTGAAGTGGCAGAATTTTGGCAGTCAGGCATGAAGAAGAAAAAGTCTGGAGGGTGCGTAGTGTTTGACCCACGGTACGGCAGTCGGGCATGAACATTTGAAGGAGAAAGAAGTTGGGCAGTCGGGAATGAAACGTCGAGATGAGAGATGGAGTTTGGTGATGAACATCAGAAATTAGGAAGAAGTCGCTTGAGAGTAAGAGAAGTTTGAAATCTAATCTGGGGGCAAACTGAAAAGATGATAGACGGCAGCGAACAGCTGCGTAATTCGTGCAAAAACATTCCAAGAAGGAAGACCAGAATTCCGACGCCAGAATTCATCACTGAAAGGAGTTGCCTGACGAACGCGGAAGCAGCCTGAATTACGAAAAGGGAGGAGAAAGCCGTCGTTTCACAAAGGAAAAACATGCGTGTCTGTGCCAATGTCTGAAATGTTTCATGACTGTCGTTCTGCTGTAAAAATTACCACAAAATGACCCTTATGAAATTGATTATAAGCTGAGCTAGTCGTGGTAAATTTTTTAATTGGACCCTAAGTTGTAATTGTTGTTTTCTGTTAGAAAATTTAATTTGATTTTTATTCAATCCAACCAAATAATTCATTTTGACTTAAATTGAAATCCCCCCCAGTTCATTATAGTTTCACAGCAAGAAGGTGTGAAGGTGTCAGCAGATGAGGAGGTAACAGCAAAGCAACAATCTTCAGGAGAAAAAAGAGAAATGCTGAAAGCATTGTACAGTGAGAAGCATCACCCTAATAATACGCTAATAAGACAGTGGCCATGAGCGCTACAAATTTATTTGATGTTGCATTTATACCAAACTTTTAATCTTCAGCAAAGACAAATGTCTCTAGACTTATTTCTAGAAATAAGGTATTAGGTATGTTTTTAAGGAATCCAGCTCCATTATTAAGTTGCGAGCAGCATTTGATGGCTCATTTAAAATGATAGACTCCATGCAGGCCCAATGATCAATCTAACATAGGGAAATAAAATGTTCTGACAATTAAAATTCACCCTGATGACAAAGATCTTCAAAGAATTTTGTGACAGTATTCTGTTACAAACCATTAGAAGAATTTCAACTTCTAGCAGTGACATATGGTTCAACTTCTGCACCATGGATAGCCATAATTTTTTTACATCTGCTAGCCAAAGAATAGCAGGAAAACTTTCCTAGTGCTGCCGAGATACTAATGAACGATGCATACGTAGATGGTGCAATCTCAGGAGCTGAAACTCTAGAAAAGGAGTACAACTGCAACAATAATTATTCAATCTACTGGCAACAGGTAAATTTCCATTAAGGAAATGGAGTTATAGTAATTTCCAGATTTTTTAAACCATTCCAAGTGATTTATGAGAAGGAAAACAAGCTCTTCAGTTTCCCAAAGATGAAGGCATCGAGGTATTAGGAAAATTGTGGTATCAAGTTTCTGATCATTTCAGGTGACATACAGTAAACAAACAATTCCTGACATACAAAGAGAACTATATTATCCACTATTGTGCCTATGTAGAATAAATTACTCCAGTTATTATTAATCATAAAATGTTAATGCAAACTTTGTGGCAGACAAGCCTTCAGTTGGACAAAGAATTGCCATTATCATTGTACTTTAAATGATGTCAGTTAAATCAAGATATTTGTATGTAAAATAAGTGAAATTAAAATTAATAGAAAAATGTTATGTAACAAACCAAGCAGAATGCAATTACATGGGTTTTGTGAATTTAGCACATGAAGAATGTTTATATAAGAAATCTTTTTCATCAAATCAAAGGTGTTCTGTTCATCTTGTCTGTGTGAAATCTTGATTAGCTCCAATCAAGAAAATAAATCTTCCAAGACAGAAATTATGCAGTGTGTTGATATTAAAGAAAAACAAGAATGGTCAGTTAAGCACTCAAAGTGAAGATTAATACTTTTGGACAGACTAATCCGTTACATTATGCTGGATTTATGGTGACAACAGGTTTGCAGAAATTCTTGACTTTACTTCATTATATAACTGGAGGCATGTACCTACAACAGTTAATCCAGCAGACTTAATAACTGGAGCATACTTCTCAAGAATAGTTACAACACAATTCAAGTAACTTGCCCTTGTGTTAGTAAAGGCCACAACAGATAACCAGAGTTTGGAAACAAAAGGTTGCTTATTTGTTCAAGCAATTGAATTTGAACCTATTATTTAAAAAAAAATTTCAACTCTTTCTAAACTTGTCAGAACAATAATAGCCTATTGCTTAGTATTCTACAATAACTGCAAAACTAACAGAATGGAAAAAGATCACCTACCCATTACCAGCAAATGAAATGTATTTTAAATGTGGAACACACTTATAATAGAGAATACTCTAAGAAAAATTTAGTTGAAATCATTGAATGTATTTCTAGATAAATTAAACTACTTGAGGATTGGCAGTTGATTACAAGAATCTAATCTTCCCACAATGCCAATCAGTTAATACTTCCAGTAAAACACAATCTTACAAAATTGTTTATTGAGGCAGAACATAATGACTTTTTCATCCAGGGTCATCACAATTAATCTCCTCATTGTGAATGAAATATTGGATTCCCTCAATAAACTTATTTATTTAAAGTTAAACAGCAATTAATGGAATCTCTTCTTGTGAAAAGAGTACAGACGGTTTGGGCATTCAGACAGGTAGAATTTGATCTAGCAGGACCAACTCTTATTGTAAAAAGAAGCAAAACAATTATAAAGAATTATGTAGCAATATTTATTTTATTTACAACAAATGCTGTACATGTAGAAATAGCAGGGGTAAAAGTGTAAATAATGTCTTATCAGAATGCATTTTGTTGAGTGCAAATGAAAGATTCATAATCATAATTTCCTTTTATATTGTAAATTATCACAAAAATATCAAATTAACAGAAAATCACATACTTAATCACACAAAATCATGTAACTATAATAGTTTCTACAAATTCAAGTAGAAATTATGCATTCCCCTCAATGAACCGACGTTCTTCCTTTCCCTGGCCAAGTTTTTACATATGGTCTTGGGACAAATTCGTTTATAGGCTGACATCGAAGATTTCTGTGATGAATCATTATGCATTGATGTTTATTTCAATTTTAACAAAAAGTAATTGTTTTTTTTTTCATTCTTGTTAACATTTTAAACAGGAACAGGGTTTCATATCCAAATCTTTTACCTGCTTACTTTCACCCCTGAGAATTAGTATCCAATTTTAGTACAAAAGTAATTATTGCAGCTATCATATGAGTCAGTCAGAAGTGGAAAACCATCTAAAATATGTTCAGACAATGGTACTAATTTCATCAGTGCAGTAACAGAATTAAAGGAAATTCAAGAAATTTTACAGTCAAGTTCATGTAAGGAAGAAATGCAATCCTATTGTGCTACTGAAAACTGTGATTTTAACTTCATTTGAGCATGTGCTCCACATTTTGGCAGGTGGTGTAAAGAGCATGAAATACCATTTACGACATGTAAGAACATTGTTACAATACTAGAAGTACTTTCATACATATAGGCATGCATGAATTCTAGACCCATATGTATACTCTTTGACGTTACAATCAACATTCCTTTTCCTCTCCCAGTCATTTTCTGTTTGGTGTTCCTCTTATTATCTGGAAGTAGGCGTTATTCAGAAGGGTGTGAGAATAGTACCCAAATGCCTGACCTACCTGATGCAGGTTTACTAGGGTTTTCGCTGCATCTCTTTAGGTGAAACACTGTGTAGGATCCTTAAACCACAGTCCAGGGGGCCCTAGTCAACCCTTGACTACCTTGCTCTACCTTCCGCATCCCCCCTTTTCAATTCCCTTCCTATGCTCTATGTTATTAAAGGGGAGTTGCCTGTTTCAGGATCACCCTCGTGTAGCTTGTTAAATCCCACAAAAGAAGAATAAGAAGATTAATGAAGATATATTTTTTACACTCTGTCTGGGTATCAGTTTATGTAAAAGTTATAGCATCAAATATGGTGGAAATGGTCAATAGAGTACCTACAGTTCCTTCAATGACAAAATAAATGAACCTCAACATCTGAAAACCTAAAGTGTGGTGATCTTGTGACTGGATCAGATGCTCCTGCTTCAGTGGAAATTAAATGCTGAATCAGCTTTTTATCCAGACAGTCAATGCAGTTATAACAGTGACTGTAGAAACTGTCACCTGTGGGTTTCTTGTTTTGTAGAAGTAACCTTCACCCAGCCACTGGTGTCGAGTTTGTAAGATCGCTGGCTTACCGAGTGATTCTATATGTGCATGAAAGGTGGACTGTGGCAATTGTTAGTAACTGAACCCTTGGGCTATACAGTAACCCAGTTCATGTTAAGCAAGCTGGTAGCTTGCACTCTAAATTTCCTGTCACCTGGGTGCCTGGGTATTGAATCAAGGCATTGGCCATGAAGGCATTCCATTGTTGCATCTCTCCTCTTTGAGTGATAAAAACTCAGGTGAGGGAGCCATTGCAATCTCTGTAAACTTTTCCTGTCTCTCTGAGGGGGGCGAAATTGTTAAAATCTAAAAACAGGCTGTAACAGTTTAAATAATAGGCAATAATAAAATAGATAGAGTTACCAATTTTAAATATTTAGGGATCATGTTGGAACAAACTTTTAAAATGAATTGTCATATAGATTTTGCAGGTAGAAAGATAAGTAAAAGGTTAGGGTTTTTATATAGAGTAGACAAATGTTAACTAAGGAATCTAAAACTGTAATTCATAATTGTATTATACTTTCACTTTTCAATTCTTGTATTATATCGTATATCTGATAAATGCCTTGACAGACTTATCAAGTTGTAAAATAGGCCATTAAGAATTGTCTGTTGTATAAAAAAAACGATTTAGTGTCACAATAATATTAAGAGAAATGTTGTCTGTATTTCAGTTATCTTGTAAAGTTTCATATTATGATGTTTTTGCACTAATAATTTGTTACCATCCTGTATTAATAAATAATAAATTTATGATTATGATAGGAACCCTAACAAAGTTAGAAGTAAAGCCAAATTAAACATACCTAGGGCTAAGTTTGATTTCAAACAAAACTATATTTCTTAAAGCATATCAATTATGGAATATGAAACTATTAATAAATTTAAAATAGTATATTTAAACACTTAAGTTTATGAAACATAAACATTGAAATTAGAATACTGTAGTAGTGAGTAGCATTACTTTGCTAAATAAATATGTTATTGTTTTAAAATACTGGTTCAAACACTCATGTATAGAATACTATTGGGAAAAAAAACATTAGAAAAGTCCATTATTGATCAACTTTACTGTGACTAAGTCATCAGGTAAAAGTACAATAAACTAAAAAGTGACATTGGTTGGTGTTGTGTTTGTTCGTTAGAGCGTTTCGTTCGTGGCGCCGCCTCCAGAAAGCGCCATCGGCTGACGCGAGAGTGGGGAGGACCCGTTGACAATTCGAATGCGTGAGCAGTCGTCTTACAGAATGTATCCATATAAGTCATGTCGTATTATACTAAATAAAGTGCCAATCTAACGTGTATACTGCTTATTCAATACTACCCGTACTCACCCGGGGATCTGAAAGGACTATATACGCAACAACTGGCGACGAGGATGGGATCCCTGGGTGAGAAGAAACAACTCGGAAACAGCAAGTGAGCAAATTTCAAAAGTGAAACGTAGGCAGCTATTGCTGTGGCAGTTGAACATTCAAAAAGTGAACATTCCGTTCGTCGAAAATATAAGTTCTGAAGTGGAAATTCGTAACTCTAGTGATCAGTCACACTACAATTCAGATAAGTGGCATTTTAATTCAAGAAAATGGCTACATTAGGCGTGATTGAGGAATTCGACGTGAGTCAACCGCAGTCGTGGGACGCTTACGCTGAACGACTGGCGTTTTACATGCAAGCGAATGGAATCGAGGAAATCGGTAAGAAGAGAGCGGTATTTTTAACTGTTTGTGGGACAAAGACGTACGCCGTTGTTCGTTTTCTTGTGTCGCCGGAAGCTACGTCAACGAAGTCGTATGACAAAATAACCGCTCTTCTTAAAGCACATTTCGCGCTGCAACCATCCGAAATATTTCAACGGTTCAATTCCACCGTCGAAATCAACTTCCGGACGAAACTGTTAATATGGATATCGCCGAACATCGTCGTTTAGCTGAACATTGCAATTTTGGCGCTACGCTAGACCTGACGTTGCGAGATAGACTTGTCTGCGGTATCCGAGACGAAGCTCTACAACGCCGGTTGCTCGCCGAATCTGCTTTAACCTTCGCGCAAGCACAGGAAAAAGCTTTAGCAGCCGAAGCTGCTACCCGACATACGAAAGAAATCCGAGGTGCTGGTACTATAAATGCAAATCTAGTCAACACGGATCCTCCGAAATACGAAAACCGACGCCAACGGTCGAACAAGTGTTCCGCTAAGCCACAAGGTGGACAGAATTCAATCGGAGCTTGTGCAAGCTGTGGTGGTAGTCATCTTCGTGATAATTGCAAATTTCGAGATGCTGAGTGTCGCCGTTGCAAGAAAAAGGGACACATCGAGCGTGTTTGTCGTTCGAAGCCTGCGGAGAACTCGCAAGGGGACCGTGGAAGTTTTTCTCGTCGCCCACCGCCGACTCCAAAGGATAAGAAGCCTTCCAAGACGAGTGTATACAACCTCCAGCATATCCAGACGTGCGAAATATCGTCCACTGCGACCGAAATCAAGACCGTCGTGCGAGTAAATGGAGCATCAATTGAAATGGACGTGGATTCTGGTGCGAAAGTTTCAATCATAGACCTGGAAACTTGTCGACGGATCTACGGTAACAAATTACCTCGTTTTAAGAAGTCGCCGTATATTCTTCGCGACTACAACCAGCGAACTGTGGAGATTGTAGGCATGTTGGATGTCCCAGTCTGCTACGGAAAATTCAATGGAAAGTTGCCACTACTAATCTCGAAGAAGGAAAGGAGAAGTCTTCTGGGATTGAGTTGGTTTACTGCGCTGGGAATCAAACTCGACGGTATTCTACGCGTGAGTTCGACGTCGCCAGAGGCAGTGTTGGCAGAGTTTCCCGACGTTTTCAGTAAGGAACTGGGGGCATACAAAGAACCGCCGTTAATGCAACGATTGGATCCGATGGTTAATCCTATCCGACTCAAGACTCGGAAATTGCCCTTCGCACTTATTCCGAAGGTGGATGTGGCAATCGACCGACTGAGAGATCAAGGAGTTCTTGAAGCAGTCGCAGACTCCGAATGGGCTACTCCAGTAGTCCCTATTCTAAAACCCGATGGTACTATTCGTCTATGCGGAGATTACAAATGCCCGATTAATAAGGCTCTTCGACAAGATCCGTATCCAGCACCTGCCGTCAACCGACTCCTCGCCGAACTCGCAGGAGGTCGTCACTTCGCAAAACTGGACTTGTCGCAAGTGTATTTGCAACTCGCCGTCGATGATGCATCCGCAATGGCCCAGACCATTGTCACTCACCGAGGCGCATTCAAGTGCAAGAGGTTGCAATTCGGGGTTTCCACTGCACCAGGCATCTTTCAACGATTCATCGAAACGTTGCTGGCTGGGATTCCCGGAGTCATTCCATACTTTGATGACGTGCTAATCAAGGGTGCTACGCCGGAAGAACTCGCAGGAAACTTACGCGAGGTGCTTCTACGATTTTCTGATTCTGGCATTCGAGCGAATCGAGAAAAATGCATCGTCGGGACTACAAGCGTTACATTCCTGGGTTATCTGGTTGATAAGAACGGCGTGAGACCTACTAGAGACAAGATCGACGCTATCCACAACGCGCCGAGACCTAAATGCAAAGAGGAATTGCAAGCATTCCTGGGGTTGCTGAATTTTTACCACGTCTTCCTTCGTAACAAGGCCGACATCGCGGAGCCACTGCATCGCCTACTGGACAAGGGAGCGCCGTGGAAGTGGACTCAAATTCATGACACCGCATTCACAGGGGTTAAGAAGCTGCTGTCATCGGACACTCTTCTCGTCCACTTTGACCCCAAGAAGCCCATCATATTGACGTGTGATGCTTCACAGTACGGTACCGGAGCTGTGTTGGGACACCAGTTGGCACCGGAAGTGGAGGCACCCGTCGCTTTTCATTCAGCGACGATGAACGATACCGAGCGTCGTTACGCCCAAATCGACAAGGAAGCACTTGCGATTATACGCGGCGTTAAAAAATTCCACGATTACTTATATGGTCAGACATTCGAGATCCGGACGGACCACAAGCCGCTGCTTGGTTTGTTGGCTAAAGACAAGCCTACTCCGGACATGCTATCGCCACGCATGCAGCGATGGAGTCTTTTGCTGGGAGCTTATGACTACAAGCTGGTCTACAAGCCGGGGAAGACCATTGGCCATGCTGACGGATTGAGCCGATTACCTCTACCCACCGACGAACTCGAAGTTCCGCCGCCGTGCGAGGTCCTCTTGCTTGAGGCATTGGACAAGCCGCCGCTTACAGCTTACAGTTTCGTTCGTGGCGCCGCCTCCAGAAAGCGCCACCGGCTGACGCGAGAGTGGGGAGGACCCGTTGACAATTCGAATGCATGAGCAGTCGTCTTACAGAATGTATCCATATAAGTCATGTCGTATTATATTAAATAAATTGCCAATCTAACATGTATACTGCTTATTCAATACTACCCGTACTCACCCGGGGATCTGAAAGGACTATATACGCAACAGTTGGTTACAGTATTGCTTGCTTTGAAAATATGATGATGTTATATGTAAATAGAAAAGTGACTAAATAATGAAAAAGAATATGGTGAATTAGACTGAAGTCTACCGATCTGATTTACACTTCGTTGTTCTTTAGTCAGATGAGTCAGTCACATTAAAATTGATCCAAAAAAAAGATTTTATGCTATTTTTCCATTAATCCATTACTATCATATTGTCAGCTTATTGCTTATATTCTCTACAGAAGGCAGTCAGTAGTAGTTAGAGTAAAAGATCAGGAAAGAAAACAGAAATCAAGAAAGGAGTAAGATAAGGATGCAGTCTGTCACCCATGTTGTTTAACTTATATATAGAACAGGCAATGTAGAAAGTTAAAAAAGAATATGGAAAAGGAATAGAGAAGAAATAAAAACCCTATTTTTGACAACAATATTGTGGTATTAGGGGAGTCAGTAGAAGTCTTGGAAAACATAATAAGTGCCATGAATGTGGTCTTGGAGAAAGAGTTCAATATGAGAATTAATAAAGGTAAAACCAAAGTATGGGAAACAGTGAAATAACAAAAGGTGTTGGATTGGGAAGGGATATTTTGAAGGAAATCAAGGAATTCTGCTACTAGGGAAGTGTAATAACTAGGGATGGTATAAGTATAGCAGACATAAATAGTAGGATAGCACAGGCAAGGAATGTTTTAATGAAAAGATTAATTTACTTACAGGTAATATAAGTGTGAATATTAGGAAATCATTGTGAAAAATGTTTGTATGGAGCATGGTTATGAAATGTGGACAATAGGAGTTGTGGAAAGGAAAAGAATAAAAGCCTTTGAAATGTGGTGCTATAGGCGAATGCTGCAAATCAGATGGGTAGGAATCACAAACAAGGAGGGAAAAGTGAATGATAAGGAGGACATTGATGAAGAGAAGGAATAGATTAATAGGCCACATTTTCAGGTGTGAGGGTCTTGTAAAACTAGCATAAGAGGGAATTATGTAGGGTAAGAACAGAAGAGGGATGTCAAGGATGGAATACACTTAGCAGCATAGGGAGGATGTGGGAAGTGGTTGTTGTTGTTGTTGTGGTATTCGGTCCAAAAACTGGTTGGATGGAACCCTCCATGCTAATTTATCTTGTGCAAGCCTTTTCATTTACTTATAACTAGCATAGGGATGTAGTAGTTTTGCAGAAATGCATTGCGATAGATAGGTTATCATGGAGGTTTGCATCAGACCAGTATTAGGACTGAATACCACCACCACAACAACAACATATATAAAGTAAAGATATAAAATATGGGAGAAAGTTGGGACAGTCACTTTAAGTCACAAGCTTGGCATAGAAATATGCTCAGAGAAAGGCATATGTTAAGCATCAAGAGTAATAGAAGAAGAATGAAAGACTTAAAATATTTGGACTCAAACCCATATCATCATAGAGCCCTTGCTAAAGCCACAAGTTACCTTTACCATCTTTGCCTCATTATATATATATACATATATTGTAATGTAAAAACGCAGATTTTGGTTATATAGTGGCATTGTGAGGCGCAGTTCGGCCTATAATGAAAGAAGTTTTGTGCGCGACAAGCGAGGCCAGCAACAATGTCGAATTGGCTGAAAGCGGATGAACCCCCGATGGGGATCCCCCGCGGGGAATTCCCTCGGGGCGTGTGCAAATAAATGGTGGTGTGGGATAAAACTGATGGCGGGGAACTCTGGGGGCGAGAACAAAAAGGGAGCCGTTGGGAGGCTTGTAAAAGCAGATAAGTTGGGGAGAGGACAGACAATGGATCTGTCAGATGTTTGTAGAGAGCAGATGAGTTGGGGAGAGGACGGACAATGGATCTGTCGGATGAGTCTGGGCATCAGATGAGTTGCGGAGAGGATGGGCGATGGATTGATCAGATGAGTCGAGGGAGAGTGAGGAGACGGATCAGTCAGTGAAGCGAGCAGTTACGGAGAGACAGGAGAGAGCAAATGATGAGTTGGACCTGGTTCATACTACCTTCATCGGTGTAAAAAAACCTGCAAGATGCCAGAGAGACACGGAAACATTCATGAAGTTGAATGTTTGTAGGCCCAGTAATTGTGGGTAAGTTCTTAAAAGCTGTGAAACTTGCTCATTGTGCTGATTGAATAAATTTAAATGATTTCTTTTCTATTTTCAGTAACTTTATACTCCACTTTTCGAGAGACCCAAAATCCCCTGAGATATTGTTTCATGTAATCACTGTAAATTGATAAATATAAAATTTTCAACTTGATTAAAATTTGTTCAATTAATGAATAAATGTCTTATATCCTGAAAAGGATATTACATTTTGGCGCCCAATGTGGGGCTTATGATCTCTCGAGGGTGAAGTACTGCAGAAGTTTTTTTGTAAAAGGTAATCTTTCCGAAATTTAGAGTTACAGTTTTTTTTTGCTTTCTTTTGTAATTTGTTTTAATTGGTTGTAATTTAAATTCTGTGTTGTGCCATTTTTATACGATGCAATTTCCACAAGTACAAAATCTTCTTGGTTAGAAAAATTCATACATGTACTTTTAAATTAATATTTTGGGGTTTTATTTTGTGATTTTGTTTGATATATGTTGCTTAGAAGTAGTAAACGTGTGATAGACATGGAAAATTCACAGGAACTAGAATTTCAGTGTGCAGAGGTTGAGAATTTGGAATCTGAGGAAGTGATTGGGTTAAACGAAATGTTTGATGAAAGTGATAAAGGGCATGAATCAGCGATAGAAAATGTAAAAGTCAGTAATAGTGATAATATGAATGCAATAGGGGAAAAGACTGATAAGCAAAGAAGAGACAGTACTAGTGTGGATATTGATATGCTGATGAAATATTTGGGTTATAAAATGGATAATATGGGAGAAAATTTTAATAAAAGTTTGGCTGAAATAAAATTATAAAATAATAGGTTGGTAGAAAAATTTGATAAGAGTATGGCTTCCATGGGGAAAAAATTGATAAGAGTATGGCAGAAATTAGAATAGAATGTAAGGAAAATGTAGAGAAAATGGCTGAGAAGATAGACAATAATTGGAAACAATTTAATGGGGAAGTGAATAATGAAATTGAGGTAATAAAGAAGGAAATGAATAAGATAAATGATAAACTAAATAAACTAGAAAATGAACATGATAGAGATGTGGAAGAGATAAGGAAGACCACGAAAGATAGTATGGGGAAACAAAAAGGGGAACTATTAAATAGAATTGATTTGGAGAAAAATAAGTTAGAAAAGAAGATGGAAGCTGAGAAAGGGGTGATTGTGAAAAGGATAGATACAAAGATAAAAGAAGTATAAAAAAGGGGATGGAAAATCATATAAAGGAAGTAGAGGGTTCATAAATAAGAAAATGGAATAAAGAATTAGGAAAACAGAGGGTAGCGCCGAAGAAAAGTTTAAATCGTTACCAGAAAAGATAGAAAACGTCAAGGAAAAGTGAAAGAATTAGTATGTGCAGTAGATGGGTTAGTAACCAGATATGTAGTGTCGAAATTCCGTTACCATGCTTTAAAGAGCATAGTAACATTAATCCAAAAAGATTTATCATTGATTTGGAACAATATTTTAGGATAAAAGGGGAAGTAAATAAGAATATGGAGGAGATAGAGGCAGTAGTGGAGGAAGAAATGATTCAGAACGAGGGATCTGAAAAAAACATGTGATGATAAACGTATTGATATTAATGTGCAGGTAGAAAAATAGATAAGGTAGAAGTGAAGCGTAATTTAGTTGTTAACAACACTCAAGGAGAAGTTATTAATGTACAGCCAGGGAAAATAGTTAAGATAGGAAATAGTTCTGTGGCAATTAATAATGATATGCAGGGTAATATTAGGGAACAGCTGGAACTAGAGATAGCTGAAGTGTTAGAGACAGGAAAGTTGTATAGTTACATGGTGGAGAAGAAAATACTCAACTTAGCAGGGTTAAAAGGGGAAGCTCTACTGGGGAATGGGAGAAAAAGACATAGTTTGGGTCACATTAGTGTAAGAATTGATATAAAGTTTATTAAATTTAAACAATAGGTTCGATCCTTATGCAGATGAAATGTATGAGGGTATGTTGAGAAAGCAGTGTAGAGGGAGAAAGCAGGATCATTTTACTATGGAGTATGGAAAACGCAGGCAACAATGATAAATAGTATAAATTATGTAGTGACCTGATCAATTAAAGGATTGAGGAGTAATTCATTTGGTGAGGTAATTAAATGGTTTGGGAAAAATCTGTTTATATGTCAATGGAATATTAAGCTGTATAAAGAATTTGGCCATATATTGTTAGAGATAGAGGAAAAGAATAGCACTGAAATATATGAGGTACGTGAAAATTGTGATGATGGCAGGGGTCTATTGCTATATCAGGTGATATGTTAGGTTGATAGCAAAGTAAACTCTAGGAGCATCATTACCCTTTAATGATTTCATAATTACCAATTATGGAGACTCCAGCTATAAAGCATTTTCTTCCATTTCAGTGCTTTATTTCTTACATACATTCTCTATGCTATTTTCTAGTTAGGTGATTTTAATGGGGAATTCTAGATAGTTCAGTTGTATTTTGTCATGGGTGTATTTTTTTAGTATTGTAATAGATTTTGGGGATGATTTGAGATAGTGTGACAGGATTTTAGGTTAGTTTCAGGAATCAGCTATTTTGTTGGTCATTGTCTTGTTCTGTCATTTTGTTTCTGCACAAAGAGTATTTTGGGATTTTTGTGAGTTTATGTGGTTGTTGGGGTGTGGAAAGTAGATGATTAAAGTGGATTTTATTGTGGGAAGAAATAATGAGAATTCTGTCTGTTTGGAAGAAATTAGAGTTGAATTAGTGTGAGCTTATGGAAGGAATATGGTTTGAAGTAATGTTGGGAAATGTCAGCTGTGATTTTGGAAGGTGTTTTGATTTATGGTACTGGAATTTGGTGGAAAACAGCAGTGGGAGGGACCTCATAATGTTATTGGAGGATATAAAGGATTAAATGAATCAGTCGTCATATTATAATGAAGAATAATAAGTTGAAAGGTTGAAAGCGTCATTTATTAAAGTGAAGTGAAGGATTTGTCGAATTATAAGTATGGAATAGTATATGAAGTCACCGTATTGAATAATGGTGTTGGGGATGGCATAAATAAGTCCACAAGATAAGTTTAGTTGGTGATTAGCCCAAATAGAAAGGGGATCACAGCAGTACAGTAAAATCTCGTTTAAAAATGTTAGATGAGAATGTGCCACTGAAATAGACCAGCTGGTACCTTGGATTTTAAAGATTGTGAATTGTCAGAGCTGATAGAGAAAGAATATGGGGATAATCTTGCAGGAATTTTATGAGCTAAGTGGTGACTCAATGATGATTATGATAAAGAGACAGGATTTCATTTAATGTGGAGATAGGGATGGTTTATTGGGTAGAAATTGAAGACTTATTTGTTGGGAAGTCATGGAATGAGAAACTATTGTGCAGAAATAGGGTGCCATCTGTTTTTTTATATATTCTGTTCTATCAGGAGTTTGTTTACTTATATTAATTGTATTGCTGGGTAATTAAATATGGTATGGGGGCTATCAAGCTGTTTCTTTAGTTTTTTTATTGTTGGATAAGTAGCAGTCTTATTTAGGAATAAAAATTTAGCTTATTATAATTTAACATTTGGGGTTTGTTAAATGTCACAGGAAGGAAACATGGTGCCAAATAAAGGAAGGTTTTGTTTGAGGGATGGTGTTGGGGACAGTTCAGCCATATAAGTTTGTTGTATTTTGGAATTATGTGTAATGGGTGAATTTATTTTGAGTAGGTCATATGTCAGCCAACTTCTTATCATGTTTAATTCATCAAGAAGCGCTAAGGGGTAATGAATGATGTTTTTATACTGTAATAATTGTGCCATACAATGGAAGCGTTTAGTTTTATTTTGAGAGGTATCTAGGTCAGGCTGAAGGTCGTAATTTTGTTAGTTGAAAGGAAAAGTGGGTGGCAGTTGAAAGGCCACGCGATAAGATGGAAGGAGATTTGGTGATTATCCCCGAGTAGATGGGAATCACACTCCATTTTGAGTAAAGCTGTTGTGATACAGATATTTTTGTGTGGGAGAATACCACGTGAGTTGTTTTCAGTATAGCTAATAAATATTATGAATCTAAATCAGTAGGAAAGTTTATTTTAAAAAGTTAGGTGTACAATGTGCTCAGACTATTTAGATTAATTTGAAATTTCTTGGAGCACAAAATGATTGTAAAGAATGAGCAAAGGGACTTGACGATACAATATGGAGATAAATTTCTCAAAAATTTTGTTTTCAATGTAAATTTTTTTTTAAATTAATTGGGGGCAATGTAATGTAAAAATGCAGATTTTGGTTATGTAATGGATAATACATATGCGTAGTTCAATTATAAATAAAATTCACCTGTTTCTTGGCTTTTTCTGTGTGTGGGTGGCGAAACTCTAACAAAACACCAAACCCTTTCCGGTTTGAAAGTGGGAGGTCTCAGGGTGCATTCCTTGAACAATAGACTTTTAAACGAGAGCAGCCCATTGATGAGAGGGACTATCTATAGAAAGTTAAGTTGCTACCGGGAGTGGGCGTAGCTAATTTGGAGGACCGGCCAGAAAAACGGAAGGTCCATGAATAATCTGGAATGCTACGGATAAATGCATAACATATACAGCATTTACGCACTCCAAAACAAAGAGTTTTCTATTGGCTGCAATTGTCAAACTTCAAGCCAATAGGAGACTTTAGTGGACAACATCTGATTGGTGGTTGAAGATGGTGTGGCGTCCGACCGAGGTGATGACTGAGGAAAGTTTGGGAGAGCAGAGAAGAAGTTGTCAGGAGAGCGGAGCGAGCTGGTCACCAGATGCTGTCTGCGAATCGGAGCAACATTGGTGGAAGATGCAACTCGTAAGAAGAGACGGAGGCCATCTAGCTGCAGTCAACCAGCAAGCGCCCAGCATATAGAAACATATGCATTTTATGCGGTACCGTACATGTATATTTGACTTTGAGTTCACATTTGCCATGCCTATTGCCATTAGGGATAAAATTAAGCTTTCTCATTCACCCCACTGTGAAACCCTGTGAAACCCTGAGAGTAAAGTCAGATGCTAAATGAATTGCCTTTTTTTAGTATCTAATGCTGTAAAATAATTTTCATATTAATATTAAAGCTTAAAATTTAAACATAAACTTTTATTTCCTTTTTTTTATAATCCCCAGCAATCAATATAATATTAATTAATTCCATTTAAACCCACCCCAAAAACATTTTTAATCAATATAAATTAAGATAACCATGGCCATAGTTAATAAATATACTTCAGTAAAGTTTTAGAATAATAAAGTATTGTTCACAGTAAAGATTGAAGATGTATAAGATGTTACCTGGTGATGGAAAAGCATGGTGTAGTGTCGCAGTTGACATTCCCAATAGCTGTCAGATGCAAACTCGTGAGACTCGCATCCTGGGACGGGAATGTCGTGCAGACGAGATCCGAACCGTTGGAAGGCTGGAGTTCTGGAAATTCTCACAGCTAACTGTGCACCCTCCACTATTTTCTTCACGTCATTGGGGTCAGCAAAGTAGTTTGGAAAGAATAGAGGGCTGTCAAAAGGATTACGTGTTTTCAGCACAACACGTCCTTTACTACGAGGCCTCAGACCTAAAAAGGAGAAAATACGAGTATTTTTAACTACAAATAATCGCTATAATATTGAAATATACACTCAGATAAATTTTTGTATCTATTTTTCCTATTTTATAACATATAGGAATATATACTTTATGTCTACTGTTTAGAACAAAGATTTATACTGAATAATATTATAGCCAAAGAAAGAGGATAGCAAATAGTGAGGGGGGGGGGGGGAGGAGGAGGACATACAAAAATCTTTGTTGCTTTCTTCAAATGTGAAATGTAAATAAAACTAGAAACATCTTGTGAATAAGTTCCAGTAAAAATAGGAAATATAAACTGTGTGTACTGCATCATTTCTTGTTAATAGGTTTGAATTATAAATAAAGGTACTATTTGTAAGGATTTAATTACTTGATGTTTATGAAGACAAATGTGAGGATACCATATGATCATGTGATGAAAGTGGGTTTAAATATATTTAAGAAACAATCATATTACCTACCAATGTCGGGCATTTAGCTATACAATTTGTAACCAAATACAAAATACATTGTTGCTTTACAATAAATCATAATAATGGGATGGTAGTATGTCAAAAGTAATAATAACTGATCAAATTTATTGCTATCGAAGTAGAATTAAGGCAAGTGAGTGTAGCAGCAATGAGTTTTGGTCAAAATATATTGTTGTCAACTGCTTTAATTGAAGTTAGGAACATTTAAGGAAAATACCTTTAGTGCAGAGCATTATTGCACAAATCAAGTCAATCAAATTTTATAAATGATGGTTGTGTAAAACAACTAAGTTACCATGTAAACAAACAAGAGTAAATAACAGTCAAGCCATGGACACCTGAAGTACATTAATAGAATTCAGAGATTCTAGCACACATATTCATGAATTTACTGCAGAATGTGTTGTCTTGACAATATAACTCAATAACTTCCCTTTGAATTAATTGGCATCAATAAACTGAAAATCCCAGAAAGGTTAATGTTGGTTGATTGTACATTTAATATCCCCGGAAAGATAGATTTAATGTTGGGAACACAATTATTTTGGGAATTGGTTGAAAAAATGTGTCAATATTGAATGAAAAAGGGCTATCTAAGAGCTAATAAATTGGGATATACAGTAAAAGGAAGTTATTTAACAACAGTACTTAGGTAAACAAAGAGTTATTCAATTAAGTGTAATTAAAAAAATCAGTGTTCAATTAGAAATATTTTAGAGCATAGAGGATGCATCAAAGAAAGAGAAACTGTGACTTTCACTTTTAAAATACTTTTCCGATGGAAGATATGTTGCTACAATGGCAAGAAATAATATATTTACACTGGGAATTCCTAAAAAACAGGATTTAAAAAGATTAGATCAATTATAACACAGATTTAATAAAGTTCCTAATCTCAATACATTACATTCTTGCAAGAATGCTGTATTCTAAGACACATGAATATGGTTGACAAAAGAGATGGTTCTAATTGTCAGAAATTTTATTTACCACATTATCTAGTTTATTGTAGTGACATGCCTGATCACACCAGCACAAATGTATTTAATGATGGTCCAATACAGGGATTTCTCTTAATGTTACTTTAATGGTTGGTCCAATGGTAGTCAGGTAGATCTATTACCTTGTATGTTTAATTGTCATAAGCTTGTGTTTGTTGCTTATGGTGCATGTGTATATATATATATATATAATAGAACTAAACATGAGCAAGTTCAATATTCTGTGAGGCTAATGGCAGTTAAATAAAAGTTGTTCCTTTAAAGCAAGTGGGGTCACCTCAAATCATTGAAAAAAAAACTTATGGTTCCTCTGTTCCCACACTCATCAGAACAAGTTAGGCTAGAGGGAAGAAAGAGAAAAACTGAGTTTCCCTCAATCACCGGCAGTATGAGGTTCATCCAACTTTCCACACGCAGAGGGAAATTCTACAATTCAACCCGAAGAAAGAAGGAAGTTCTGGTCGCCTACTAACCTGCATGGACTCTGGAATGAAGATAAAACAGGTTCATCAAGTGAACCGTGGTTACGTGGTTACCGCAAAGTAATTAACCCTGATATTTAAAATTCGTCCCCTTGCATTAACTTATTTAATTTTAATAGCGCGCAGGACTCCTTTTAAAGTGATTGTTGAATTTTATGTGAATAAAATTATTATATCATACCCTTAAAGAGATTTCATTAATTATTTTAAGTTAAAAAAACCTAAATTATTTACAGAATATGATTTCACCAATATTAATGTTTTCCACGTATATGTTTGTGGACATACAGGAGTTAATACAAGTAATATATTAAAAATCAAATGATTTCCAAAACAGCACAAAAACACCATATTTTTAATTTGTTTTACTCCGAAAACGTTCTTTGTTCTATTGTAATTTTTTGCAAGAGACAAAGTGTTACTAATATTTATTCCTAGAAAAAAATAGCTTTAGTAGGTTTTGTAACGGTCAAACGCATCTTTTCGGACTTTGGCGGTGCGGAATAAAAAAAAAGAAAGGAGATATCATTTGAGACAGGGACAAAAAAAAACCATACATCACGACACGCCGGGGTTGTTTCCCAACTATGGTGAGATTTGACGGCATCGCAAAAACCTTGAAGGAGAGGGACAAAGTGTGACTCCCAGAGAATAGCAGCCACAATTGTTATTGGTTAACATCCATCCCTGCCACTTTGGTGATATGAACTAAAGAAGTGGGGAGTAGGTATTAAAAAGGATTGCAGAGTGATTTTTGAGATGGATTTTGAAATAGATGTTTGTAGTTTAGGCAAGGGAAATTTCGAGACGGATGATTGGAGTTTAGGCAAGGGAGATTGCGAAGATGAGGGCGGTGGATTGGATGATATTAGAGACAGGATGAATAGCAACGGCGGCTCTGATTTGGATGGAGGACGACCCAAATTAGGAGGATATTGCAACGAGTAAGTCGCAAGAAAGGTCCATTAAGTCAACACAGTATTTACCCCTGTATATTTTTGATTATTTCCTATACTGCCAGGTCCGAGTAGATTTTGTGTGTAATATTTTGATCTATGAGAAGTCCCATAACATACGACCCTGAGTTTAGAGACAGAGAAGAGTTAGCATTGAGAAATTTTATATATATATTTTTTTTTGGTTACCAGGCTACAGGGTGATCCTGAAACAGGCAACTCCCCTTTAATAGCCTAGGAAGGGAATTGAAAAGGGGGGATGCGGAAGGTAGCCAAGGGTTAACTAGGGCCCCCGGGCTATGGTTTTCACCTAAAGAGATGCAGGGAAAACCTGCATCAGGTAGGTCGGGCAATGGGTACTATTCTCACGCCCTTCCGAATGACGGGGGATGAGTTTGCTGTGGGGTCGCAGCATTCCCTTCTCCATGTCTCCATCATTTTCAGGAGGCAGTTGGCCGACTGATCCAATGGGATCAGCGGACAACTCTTGTCATATGCCCAAGGTCTTCGACCCCAGTACATATACCTCCCAAAATAGGTGGAGGTTTCTCGGCATGTGAGAACTTTGATAAGAAAAACCAGAGAGACTGCGAGGCATTCCCGACATAAATCAGGTGAGCGATCATTCTGGGGTGAAGGTCCTGTGAGAAAACTCGCGCAGCGCCTTTGCAACCGAAATTTTATATATATATATATATATATATTGGTAACTTGACTGTACATATTGGATACATTACAGGTGTGCGAATGATATGAAGTATACAGTAATAAAAAAGAAACTTGAAGCATGTGTAGCTGCAGCCACACATCGGTAGGCCGCAAAAAAAATGTACCTTAATGGGAACATTATTATTATTATTTCATTTATATTACAATTTCTGGAATAAGTCAATCGTTTATTTGTCTTTTCTTTTTAGTCTTCTTGCGACTCTTCTAGGCGGAGGATTGTGGTAAATTTCTTGCAAGAGCTTATTGGAGTGATTACTCATATGTTGGTGGTGATGGATATACGTAGTTTGACGAACCTGAGTAACGTCAGGTATAGCCAGGTCTCGGTGCAAGTTAATGTTTCTGACGTACCAAGGAGCGTCTGTTATGAACCGAAAGATTCTATTTTGGATTGTTTGGACTTTTTAGATTTGACCAAATTGTACACGCGTATTGCCATATGGGTCGAATGAGAGCTAGATATATCATTTTCTCTGTTCTTTACTGACAAGGAAGTGTTTGACGAGATACAGGCGACCACGTGTTTTCGCTCAATACGTGGAAGTTCCATGTCAGTTTTGAGTCAAGTTTTAATCCCAGGTAGCTCGTTTCTTCAAAACGATGAATATCAGTCCCGTTGAGACGAATAGACACGTTTTCAGGCAAAGAGTATCTTAAATAGATAGAGAGGCAATAGCTTGACGGCCATCCCCACTCCTGTAGTAACTTCCTCTATAAGAGCCCATGTAAAAACAACGCTTTTTGAGTCCACTAAAATCCTTCTTAAGGCAGCAAAAGACAAATTAAAGTGGATTATTTATTTACACCATATATTAGTATATTTAAATATAAAAGGTACAAATATTAATTCAAATGGGAATATTAAAAAAATTGAGCATTTTTCGAAATTAGTATTGCGAGTTAGATGAGAAGTTATATCAGCATATTTCTCATTAAATGTTAAATATATATAATTTTCTATTCGAAACTGTTGGAGGAGAATGTAAATACTTTTTTCTTTGGTCTAAATTCTGATAAAACGGTATTTTCTATATGCTTAGGCCGATTGGACTTTAAAAATGAAACACTATCTCATTAAATTATTTAATGTCACCTTTTTTAATTCATCATGAAATATTGCAATACGTTATTTAAATATTTTGATAAAAACTATTTATATTTATAAAAATTCTAATTACGAAAATATGTTTTTTAAACTTTCGACGCGAAGATTTCATTAAAATAAATGTTTAATATCTTTTAAACTATTCTTTGTGTGTTTTGAAAGTATTAAGATTTTATTCAATTTTATAAAAAAAGCCTGACTGACTATTAAACAAATTTTGAGAATGGCAGAAACTGCGTACCGATTATAATATTAAAACACAAAAGCACCGTTTAACTGCTTCAGCTTAAGGGACACGGGGACTGAAATTTTGGCCAAAACCTAAAAAAAAAATAGATTTTCTAATTTTTCATATTAATTTGCCTACAAATTCAGTAAACTGAAAAAAGAAGCTGCCAAACAAAAGAACAAAGGTGCAGCATATGCTGCAGGACAATTTTAAATAATATGTTTAATTTTAATTTATAAATTATTACTGATTTTCAGAAAAATGTGCTTTTTTCAGCTTCTTGATTTTTTGCACCAAAAACCTTCCATGCGTCACAAATATTAAGATAATGTCTTCATTCTTTTAGTACATAATTTACATACTAATACCTTCAAAAACAAGTATTAGTTTTTTAATTTTTTAAGTAGTTTAGGTGAAACAAATTTTCCAAGTGCTGTAAAATGCTAATTTTTAAGTAACACTATGAAGCTCTTAGTAAAAAATTATTTGCTCCCCACAATTTTAATAAATTTCAAAAATAATACTGACAATTGATAAAAATGGTCAGCCGTATATACTAATGTAAAAATGCTAAAATATATTCAAGTACGTAAGGCAAGAAACATTTTCAAAACTGAAAATAGTTTTCAAAATATCTGAACAAAAAATAAATTTTGTGCATTGTTACACGTGTGTAGTTAACACAGAGTGAAAATTTCAGCTCAGTAGCAATTAATTTACTGGAATTTCAAATTTCAGTCCCCGTGTCCCTTACGAAACAGAGTGAACTAGTTAAAAACTTCAAATTCCCTTTATGAGCCAATTGTGAAAGATGCTAATGTCATATCGAAACGTCAGCCTATCTAAATTATATTACAAAAATATCTTATTTTCCGAATTCAGATCCAACAATTTACGTTCTGCTCCAACATTTTCGAATAGAAAATTATATATTCTTAACACTTAATTGAGAAATATGTTGATAAACTTCTCATCCAACTCGCAATACCGATACAATATTTTAATATTCCCATTTGAATTAAAATTTGTACCCTATATATTTCAAAATACTAAAATATGGTGTATATAAATAATCCACTTTAATTTGTCTTTTGCTGCTTTAAAAAGGATTTTAGCGAACTCCAAAAGCACTGCTTTTACATGGGCTATTATGGGCCTACGAGTGAGTTACACCTACAGGAGTGGTGATGGCCGTCATGCTATTGCTCTCTATTTAATTAAGACACTCTTTGGTTTCAGGTAAGTTCCTTCGGTAGGTAAACAGAACAAGTTGAGACTTTATGAGGTTGCAGCACCATTGCTCAACCTCCAAGGCAAACTGTTGCAGGTTATCCCTGGCGTATTTGCAACATGCATTTGTGGCAAGAGCTTCCAGGTTATCAGCAAAGTGGCGATTGTAATTATATTGTTGACAGGGCAGTGACTAACGTAGATTAGGTACAAAACAGGGTCCACAATGTTGCCCTGCGGCACGCCAGCGTGAATGTCCGCAAGATGTTCCTTTAGTTTCACTAGGAGACCATCGTGCCATACACGGTCAAATGCCTTTTTGGTGTCCAGGAAGAGATCTAGGCAAACCTTTTTTTCTTAGTATGTAACTAGAACCCAAACTGTGTGGGTGGAAAAAGCGGTTCTAGGTATAATAGTAGTTTTTACATGAGTGGCAATAAGCTAATAGGTCTATAGATCATTAGAACATCAATACTATACTGTTGGAGGTAAAGCTCTATTTCAGGGATTCCCAAACTTTTTCTGCAATGGAACACTTCCCAAAATCAGACATTTTAACGGAACCCTTGGTTTATTTTTTAGGTTGGGTAATTCCTACTTGTAAAAATTAATTATTAATTAATAATCATTTTTAAATATAAATGTGTAATATAATGTAAACAGTAAAACATGAATAAGTAACGCACTTAATGACATTGATGATTTTGGATCCTTGAATTGCATATCTTGCTGATATCAGGCAAAATATTTGTATGTTGAATTCTAATATGTGTTGTGGCGTCCAGTCTGTTTCTGCTCTTTTACTTCATTGCAGCATAATAATAAAATCCCGTTTCGCATAAGTAGGTTATAGAAAACTGAAGTAAAACAATAATACTGAGGTTTTCAATATTGGGATACTATTCTGACAAACTCACCCAGAAATATTTGAATTTTTATTTTAAATTAGAGGCACTGAGTAAATAAATTAGATTTTCATAGTCATTTGCATTAAAGCTACTGGTTTCGCTGTCACGGAAAATGAATTCTGAACCCAGGAATCGTCCTTACTATTTTTATTTTTTGTAAAATATTGTAAAAGAGTTGATCTCAAGTATTGTAGGTGTTCTAAAAATATTTTGGAAACTTCATCATCTACTTTAAAGTTTAATTCATTTATGTAAGGCATATCCGGTCATGGAAGCTCATTGTCAAGTTAAATAAAATATTATCTGTACAACTCTGGGCTATGGCAATCCCTATCTCACTCGTACAGGATTCTAGTTGACTGAACACGTCCACACTTGTTCATTGTTTCCCATGTTTCATATTGCAGAGGGAAACAAGAAACAGGGTTTCTTTGTTTAGTAACGTTGTTGAAACATGCTATAAACAAAGAAAGATGTGAGAAATCATTCCACTCACTCGTTACATGCAAACTTCTCGCAAACGGAGTCTTACAAACTGAATTGGTATTATAACAGGATCGAGGTATTGTCACTTGAGCCGCGATTTTTGGTACTGGCCATTTGAACTTAGGAAGGGCGATCATATTGATGATTTGGTAAATTGTCTAAGTTATATATTAGACGAGGCAATTGTTTATTCTTGGTGACTGGTTTCTGGGTAATGTCATCATTAAAGTTTCTTTTGCAGCTTGACTGATGCCGGGTAACCTTTGTAGTTTGCAGTGTTCTTGCCGCTGCAGTTTACACATTTTAGAGGGACTTTCAGGTCTTTGAGACAACCGACTGTTAGATGGTTTTGGTCACATTTAACGCAACTTGGCTTCTTGTGGCCGAAGTTTTTGATGTGATTGAATTCTTGGAATCTTTTACATTGTACAATACTCGGTCTGTGGCGTGGTGGTTCAACTTTAACTGTAATTAGATTGAATATTTTTTCATTTTCCATTGCCGGTCAAGAAAGGACATTGGCATAGGGGCTTTCTTAATTGGATGAATAGCGTTTGTCATTTGGATTGGGTCAAATCCTAGTTTTGTTTTTAAATTCATCCAACATTGAAATCATGTCACACGAGGAAGTGGGCCTCTTATTACAACTGTAAGTAACCTTTCATGTTTTATTTGGAACGTATGGCATTCAGCCTTTTGTGATTCTAAGAAGTCTACAATTTTTCTGTAAACTTCAGGTGTATGAAGAACGAGTTTAACCTTGTTGTCAACTGTCCTGTAGTGAAGGGGGGCGGAAGGGGGATGATGTGTGTACAGCCTCTCATCCTCAAGTCGGAGGTCGAACCTACCCGTGGTGCCCCTGTGTAATCTAATCGGCCACGGCGTAATTGGGGAGCAGCGTGCATCTCTCATGTGCCTTGGTGTCGGGTCCCGCCTGCCATTCCTGGGTATGTGAAACCTAATAGTAGGGGGCGGACCAGGGTGGCTCCTCGGGAACTAGTATCCTTTATGAGCACGGGGGATGGATTGAGACGGGTCGGAGCCATTGCGCAATGGTTCTAGTAACAGAGTAGTCCATCTCAAGACAGTCATCCCACCCTTGGGTTATCATGCCCTTGAAAGAAGGTGTCGAGTATGGAAGTTGCTAGCCATACTTAGTTATCCGATGATGAAACTGTCTGGGTGTAATTTCCCTAGAATTGGGTGGTTGCGCAAATCATTCATAGGGGATAGCTGCTAGCTTCTACTTCGGATGGGAGTGCGCCTGGCCTCGGAAACCAGGTGCTGCAATCCAGAAGAAGCAGGAAGCTTCGAATGCTAATCGTAGCGTGGTACTCTCCTTCATCAGGGTGTGGGTCCGCCTTTATCAGGGAAAAAGGCTACGCTTGACTAGAAGTGTCAGCGCTACCGTAAGGTTGAACCCAGCCAACTGCAGGGGGGTACTCGCCCCCACCGGGGTTTTGCGTCTGGGCCCTTGTCGGGGAAAGAGGCCTTCCGGGTTGGCTTAAAGTGCGACACGGGGCTGACCTGAGCCTTCAGCGAAAAATACAGGTAGACAGGGGTGAGCTTAGGCCCAGCTGTCGCTCTACCGGGAGGCAGCCCTGCTCACAATTGGGTTGGACTCTGTCGGGCAGTGACATGAGCTCAAAAACCAGGGTGCGGTGTAGCAGGGGCAGACAGCCTTGGTGCATTTCCAACAGGTCAAAAGCACGGGTGTGGGAGCCGTAAGCAATCTGAGCAACATAATCCGCAACTCGCGAGCCGGCCGGGTGGAGAAGTGTCTCGGAGCAATCCTTGGCTAACTCCACTCGGCCGGATTTGAACAGATGCTTGAGCACCTTCCGTGAGGAACCTTTCGGGGTTCTGTACACCAATTTACGCGCATTCGCCCTGTAAAGCCAGTATGGCATACACGGGGTCAGGTGCTGGTCCCATCCAGCTTTTCCTGTAATCATGACTACGTGTTTCTCACTGTGTGCTTGTTTGTGTTTCCCAGTGTGTGTGTGACATCGTGTGTTCATGTTGTGTTTATATTGACTTTTGTCTATATACATTTTCTTTTATTAATTTATTTTAAGATTATGTCTTTAATTGTGTACCTTATTTTGTTCATTTGTAATGTATGGCGTATCCCATTTCCTCAATCGAGGACTAATGCCGGCTTAAAGTTTGATAATATTAACATTGTAATATTAATGTAAATTTGTTTAGGATAAAATAGTTATCTTTTTTATTATAAAAGCTCATTATTAATATATTAATATTGCACTAAAATAGAAATATATTCCCCCTATTCATTTCAGTTTAATGTTTCCAAAAAAATTATTCCCAAAAATTTGATAAGTGGGCTTGTCCTGTGCTTAAATTGATGATTGTTGCAATGCACAATTTTAAAAACCAATGAACCCCCACTGTTGTACCGCATACGCAGCCTGCATTATATTAAAGAAGCACGACACTGGTTACTCAGAAACGTTTGCTTTACTCATCTGATACCGAATTGCTATGAACCCCCAAAAATACTGTTTCCCCTTCCTCGCTTTTGAAGAAGGCAGCAAGTCCTTTTAACAAGTAACAATTCTCTACGGTATGTAACGAACAAATACATCTGCTCGGGCTTTGGCGGCGCGGAATCAAAACAAAGGAGACAGCGGTTGACACTTGGGCCATAAAACCTAGACTCGGCGTCTCGGTTCGGGAGTTTCCCAAAATTGTGTGAGAATCGGCACCGGGTGGCGTGTTTTCCCCATGTTTAACCATGGATATTATTACAGGAGATCCATCCCTGCCATCTTGGTGATGTCGCAGAAGTGGGGAGGAAGTTTTAAAGAGGCAGGCGGAGACCTTTTTGGTATCAGATTGTGGACAGATTGGTGGTCGAGAGCGGTGAGATGAGACTTGGTCAGATGGTGCGAGTGCGGTGAGAAGGAATTTTGAGATATATTTTGAGGGAGATTGTTCGAGAGCGGTGACGACCTGAAGTCAAGACGAGGAAGGAGCTGGAACCTGAACTAAGCCGATTAGGTAAACTACTGCATCTGTGACTTTTCGTAATTTTCTGTTTGCTGCCAGGTCCGAGTGGATTACTGTATATAGTTCTGTTCTATGAGAAGACCCATAAATACGACCCTGAGATTAGTCTTAAAATTGTTAGAATTGTTTAAGTTTAATATAAATCATGTTGTAAATATATATGTAGTTTTATTGAAAATAAGTGCGGGCATAAATTTGAAATATTTAAATTTGTAATTATTATTGTATGTTCTGTTTTGTTAAAGTTAATTGTTTTAACGTTTTTATTATCATATAATCATTCATTTATTTAATTATTAATTAATGTCTGCCCCTTTGTTTATTCATAGGTAAATAAAACTGCTATTCCGTCCGAGTCATAGATGTTCATAGAAAATTACCAACCTATTGGGAAGATAGTCCACGAGTGTTGTCCTTTGATAGGCAGGAACACCTTGTTGTAGAGTTCGTCGGAAAGACCGTGCGACATTCGTAGGCCGCCTTCGTCGGAGTTGGTAGATCCTCCGGCGAAAAGCAGTTCGAGGTCGGGCCAGTCGGGGCCCTGTTCGTTGGTAGACGAGCTGAGAACGCCGATGGCCTCTGCGCCGCCCAGCACGGTGAGTGGGCCCTTGCCCTGCAGCCACGCGAGCAGCGAGGGGATGGAGCGCGCCGCCAGCTCCGTCAGACCCACCGACTGGTTCACCAGGAACGTGATCCCGCCCAGACCCACGTGGTCTTGCAGATTGTAGCCCACCGACAGGTTGCGCAACACCGGAATGCCCAAGTCCTATAAATCAATCAGGTGGAACTTGTTAACTTTTCTCATTTCTTGGGGTGATATATTTCAACAACAGACTTGGGTGGGAGGAACAGCGTGGAATTACTTACATTTCGTAATGAGGAACGTAAAAAAAGGGAAGTTCAAAATCAAAGGAGGTGCCATATTTCTCCTTAGTTAGACCAATTTTAGAGAAAGTTGAGAAAAAACAGGACCATCAACGATTGGAATAATTTACCTGTGGCAGGAGTGTTTGGAGGAAATCCTCTTCAGGAAAATAAATTCAGGACAAATCCCAAAAAAAGTGTGAAGTGCTTATTTTGAATAATATAAAATCATATATTCGAATATACATGTTAAAGTCAATGTGTTAAGTTATTTTAATTCTTGTAGTGTTTCTCCTTTTTCTTTCAGTGCTACAGAAATCTTAAAGGACTATGATATTTTTAGGTTGGGAGTATTTATGTTTAAGTAATTTCATTTTGTATCTGCCACCGGGCTTGCGCCCAATTGTAGACTAACAATGAATACAAATTTAATTTACTTTAGTAGTGAATCTATCCATCGTTCCCGGTGTCGTTCAGAAGAACAGGAAACAATTCCAATTGTCATTATGCTTCGAGTTCAACCCCAGCGGCATGATGAGATGGATTAATTAAAAATTTCGAAAAGACAAACAGATTAGTTTATATTCTTATTTTATGATCTACAAACAGATAACTTGGTTCAGATTTAACCATTTGTTGTTGTGGTATTCAGTCCAAGACTAATCCAACCTTCCATGCTAACCTACCTTGCGCAAGCCTTTACATTTCCGCATAATTTTCACAACCCACATCCTCCCTAATCTGCTTAGCCTATTCCATCCTTGGCCTTCCTCTTCTCTTCTTACCCCTACACACTTCCCTCTAGTGTTAATTTTACAAGGCCCCCCGTCTTAAATGTGGTGCGATAATTATCCATGTAATATAGTATCAAAATAATAACATTTGACGTATTTTAAAATAAATAAATAAGTGAATGAGCCTATTAGGATTGTGGTTGTTGTGGTATTGAGTCCTAAGACTGGTCTGATACAACCCTCCATGCTAACCGATCATTTCCGCATAACTACCGCATCCTGCGTCTTCTTGGCGTGTTCCACCCTTGGCCTCTCTCTTCTGTTCTTACCCCACACACTTCCCTCTAATGTTAATTTTACAAGACCCTCGTGTCTTAAAACGTGGCTATTAATCTATCCCTTCTCTTAGTAAACGTCCTCCATATCGTTCGCTTTTCCCCTATTCTGTTTAGAACTTCCTTGTTAGTGATTCTATCTACCCATCTGATTTTCGGCATTCGCCTATAGCACCGCATTTCAAAGGCTTCTATTCTTTTCCTTTCCCCAACTCCTATCATCCATGTTTCGCACCCATACAACGCCATGCCCCATGAAAACATTTTTAGCAACGATTTCCTAATACTCACACTTATATTACCCGTAAGTAAATCCATCTTTTTCGCGAAAGCCTTCCTTGCCTGTGGTATCCTACTCTTGTTATTACGCTTCCCAAGTAGCAGAATTCCTTAACGTCCGCCAAAATATCTGTTCGCAATATAACAGCCTTTGTTATTCCACTGTTTCCCAAACCAACGCCACTACCTTGGTTTTCCCTCTATTAATTCTCATATTGAACTCTTTCACTAGGACCCCGTTCATGCCACATTGTTCATAAATGACAGGTTGCTGCAGTCGTGTCTTTCGTGTTCAGTGCATCGGTCACGTACAGTACAAACTGTTTGCCCAATTAATTCTGTAGCACATTGGCACGGTATACTGAACACTCCGGGAGTCCTTAATCCGATCCCGTCCTCCAAGGAGACAACCATTTCTCCAGTCTTGGTCTACAGAAAGAATGCCGCCTTTAACTGATGTTTTGTCAGAATCTGGCCAATTGTGTTCTAGGAATTGCCGGCAAAGGGAAGGAGGGTAGAGTTCATCTACATCCCACCCCTATCGCTTGTTACCTTTTTCCCACTCTTGGGTCTAGATATATGCCTTAAGACGGAAAACAGTTCTGAGGTGTTACAATTCCCGAGAAACACTTTCAAAATTGCAAATTGCCAAAGCCCTGTGAATTAATGTGTCTAGAACCACATTGTTCTGAACCGGATGGTGGAATTTCTCAGCATTCCATTGTATTGGTCTTTGCTGGTCGTTTTCTGGTATACAGAAACAACATGTTCCTTCCCGATGAAGGGGCAGCCAGCGAAGAGCAAAGCTGCGAAAACAAACAATTGCTTTCCTATTAGAACACCCATAGGTGGGAAAAACACCCATTTCAAGAAAGTTTCTTTCCGTTGCTCTAGTGCCATTGCATGAATATTGATAATTTTATAGGTTCTTTATTTGTGCGCGTTGCCCTTTGGAATGAAAGGAATGCTCAGAAACACAATAGATATGTGTTGGATAAATTATGGGACGAGGTAGCTTCGGAAATGATTACGTCTAGTAAGTATTTTGTAGCATACTCATTTAATAATACGAACACAATAAATTTAACATTTTATTTTCTTGGCGGATATATACCACGTGGTTTATGCTAATGACACGTCGTCAGGGTTTTGGGCGATGGTTCTTTCCGCGGGAATGAATTAAATAAAATAAATCACGTAAAGTAAAACGTGGGTTTATTATATAAGAAAATAAAAATAAATTACAATTTTAATTTGTATTGCTCTGAATGAACCCAAATTTACCAATTGCGCGGGCTAAACAAATGGAATATCTTTTTCCCAGGATAAACCGTGGTGGTTTCGGTTACAAAACACGCACACGCCATAATACAAGGCCAACACTCACCAAACAGCCGGAACGATCTGGAACTCTGGGACGCCGCCGTCTTTTCCAAAAGTTTCCTTCCCACAAAATCTCTGCGAGGACGATAATATTTCCCAAACTTCTATTGGCTATTTATCCCTACCTGTCTACTTTTTAAAACGTTTCATTAGTCAGCCTACGTGAACGTGACTGGACCCATCAAGTATTTATTTTTTCAGCTCCATCCTTTGTCCCAAAGGTTCCTGCTCTTGGCTTTGTTTAGGCCTATGTCTTACTACAAAACTTACTATAAAATAAAATATAATGCACCATAATATACATCTTAAATGTTTTTTTTACAATATTAGCAATTCTGATGATCTGTTATTTTACCGAGTTCCGGTAATATTCCCGACGTATACAATATGGTAACGATTAATTTCGTAGTGCATCTACTCATTCTTTGCCAAATATAATATTATGCAGGACACATATACACTTCACAATCTTATCGGCAAAATCGGAATCATTTGGTTTCCATAATACGCGAAATTTGGCATTAATTCTTCCAAAGACACATTCAAGAACGCACCTAGTTCGTGAAAAACGAATGTCAAATTATTCCTTATCAGCGTCATGAGGATGATCCTGACACAGGCAACTCCCCTTTAATAGCATAGGAAGAGGATTGAAAAGGGGGATGTGGAAGGTAGAGCAAGGTAGCCAAGGGTTGACTAAGGCCCCCGGGCTATAGTTTAAGGATCCTACCCGGTGTTTCAGTTAATGAGGTGCAGGGAAAACCCTAGAAAACCTGCATCAGGTAGGTCGGGCATTGGGAATTATTCTCACGCCCTTTCGAATGACGGAAGGCGAGTCTGCTGTAGGGCCGCAGGATTCCCTTCTCCGGGTCTCAGCCAGTTTTAGGAGGCAGTTGCCCGACTAATCCAATGGGATCTGCAGACAACTCTTACCTCGGCATATGAGAACTTTGAAAAACCGCAGAGAGAGTGTGAGGCATTCCCGACATAGTCAGGTGAGCCCCGCAGTCGCTTTGCGGAGAAATGCCTGCGAGAAGAAACACCCATAGGCATTCCTTCTGGATCCTTATCAGCGTCCAAATGTATTCCATTTAAGATTCCAGCACATATTTTCAACAGTGGGTATGCCTCGTCGCCAATAAAGTGCTCGCTCTATGCTTGCTCTTCGCTTTCATCGCAGCTTTGCTCATTGCATATAGAGAGGAAACAGTACTTAATTAAGAGGATATTGTGGGCTTATTTAGACAACTCTTTTGAATTGGAAAAAAAAATCAGAATCCTTTTTTTCTGAGTAACTTTTTAGTTAAAATCAACTTACAGTTTTCGAGACCGTAACTGAAGAAAGTTAAAACGGAATATGGAAAAGGAATCATACTGCAAGGAGAAGAAATAAAAACCTTACGCTTTGCCGACGATATTGTAATATTAGGGGAGTCAGAAGAAAACTTGTAAACCATAATAAATGGCATGAACGTAGTCCTGGAGAAAGAGTTCAATATGAGTATTAATAGAGGCAAAACCAGTATAGAAAACCGTGGAATAACAAAGGTGTTAGTTTGGGAAGGAATATTTTGACGGAAGTTAAGGAATTCTGCTACTTGGGAAGCGTAATAACAAGAGTAGGATAGCACAGGCAAGGAAGGCTTTCGCGAAAAAGATGGATTTACTTACGGGTAATATAAGTGTGAATATTAGGAAATCGTTGCTAAAAATGTTTTCATGGGGCATGGCGTTGTATGGGTGCGAAACATGGACGATAGGAGTTGGGGAAAGGAAAAGAATAGAAGCCTTTGAAATGCGGTGCTATAGGCGAATGCCGAAAATCAGATGGGTAGATAGAATCACTAACAAGGAAGTTCTAAACAGAATAGGGGAAAAGCGAACGATATGGAGGACGTTTACTAAGAGAAGGGATAGATTAATAGCCACGTTTTAAGACACGAGGGTCTTGTAAAATTAACATTAGAGGGAAGTGTGTGGGGTAAGAACAGAAGAGAGAGGCCAAGGGTGGAACACGCCAAGAAGACGCAGGATGCGGTAGTTATGCGGAAATGATCGGTTAGCATGGAGGGTTGTATCAGACCAGTTTACCACAACAACCACAATCCTAATAGGCTCATTTACTTATTTATTTATTTATTTTAAAATACGTCAAATGTTATTATTTTGATACTATATTGCATGGATAATTATCGCACCACAAAATACTTTCAATTTCCTTTGTATTTTTTCACGAATCCCATTTTACGCCTGAAAACTTTAATTATTCGAGTTGCTACAGTTTAATACGAGACGGAAAAATCTTGCGGTATAACGAGTCAAATATTTTTAGTAACGTTGCTACAGCAACTTTTCGGCTACGCTGTGGTGTGCATAGAAAGTTATTACATCTTTCCCTACAGTTTACAATAGCAGCGACGTCACAGACTAGCGCACATTAATTTTTATCACAAATTAGTTGCACATCTTTTCACAAAAATATCTTCCTCCTTTATGATAGGGGTTTACCATCCCCAAACTGTTTTTAAGAACGAACATATTAAGTTTTGTTACAATTTATCTACGCGTTTATATTTAAGTGAAATATATACAAACATACATATTTCCTCCTTGTTATAGATAGTAAAAATTCATTCTGCAGAGAAATAGCAATTTAAAAATTACAGTTTACACGTCCGATAATTGTATTAGTCATTTAGTCATTTAGTTCTGAAGTGTGTTGTGGGGAGACTGATTGTGATGACTTACCTGAAGGTGCTGCTGAGGCCCGATGCCTGATAACATGAGCAGCTGCGGGCTGTTCAAGGTACCAGCGCTGAGGACGACTTCTTTGCGCGCTCGTACCACTTCTCTTGGGGAACCTTTGCGTACAACCTCGACTCCTACTGCGATGCCATCCTTGAAAACAACGCGAAGAGCTCTAGTGCGGAGCCACAGGGTCAGGTTGGGCCTGTCCCGCACCTTTTGCGACAGGAACGCCTTGTTCGACGAGCAGCGGGCACCATTACGAAGAGTTCCCTACCAAATACATTTAACTAAATAAAAAAACATGCAATAATGGTAAATTTTAGTATAAAACACAGTTAATAATACAAAATTCTACAGAATATATTAGCAAAAAATAATTCCTCAACAGGACAGAACGTAGTGAGGGTACTGTAAATTAAATATATATATATATATATATATATATATATATATAAGGAACAATTTTGTAGTCTTATGAAATTTTGACTTGAAAGAAAACGAAAAGTCAGAAGCCACTCGCAATTCACTCCACTACACTTCACTATATTTTAATGTTTCGTTCAGAAAATAATTTAGTGTAATACATACATATATATATATAGTGTGGTACGCGATTGTCATGTACAACATTAGATTAATTTTATTATTATTTATATTCTTATATATATATATATATATATAAGTATCTGGCCCTAAGTTGGACGAAATCGGGAACATGAATGAACGAGATAGGTTAATTAAATGAATTTCAGTCATCTTCTCGGCCATGAAAACGGAAACATTAAGGTTCGGTACGATCTGATTGGACGAGGTAGCTTGAAGCCTAGGCTGCTGAAGACATGGGCGACAGATGGTATTTACCAGGAATCCATCTGGTCAGGACTTCAAAACAACAATTTGTTATGCAGTGTCCGAGGATCTGAAGGACACATGCCGAAATAAACAATATCACAAGCCTATCCATCCATAAGGAAGAAGTAGAAAATGCACGCCCACCAGGAGAGATTTGGGCTGGACGTGGAGATTAAAAACCAGGGTGCACTGAGAGAGAGAGAGAGATAGAGGGGGAGAAGGAGAGGGGGAGAGAGAGAGCAATTTTTAGAAAAATTTTCCGACGCCTTCAGGAGACAATCTTACTAAATTCAAACAGTTACGTCGTTCTAAATTTGAGTTTATTGGACGCAATCTTAAAACTTCTGTGAAGATAAATCAGCAGAGGCTATCAAGATTGAAATGCGAGTCTAGGAGCAGCCCTGGAGTGACGGAAACGACGCTCAGCCTAGCTCCGACGCTTGGGAGACTACAACCAGCAGTCACCAGCCTGCAAGGACGCCCTGGTGATGTTATGTACCCACCTTATTGTTTCTTGTCTCTATAAAGTGTTCGCCCTCCTCCCGTATTTTATTAATAAACCCATGGAGCATTAGCTTTCACTGAGAAAAAGTAACTTATGTTCCCGATTTAGTAAGCGAGGATCCCATAAAATACATAGTTTAATAAGTCCCTTTTTGTTAAAATTAAATGTTATAATTTTTGCCCTTATATTGATCAAAATAATAATCGTCACAATTTAAAATTCATCCCCCCCACCTACCTAATATTAAAACCCATATCACAATAGTAAGACAAGCATGCAGTCTGTCGCCCATGCTGTTTAACTTATACATAGAACTGACGATGAAGAAATTTAAAACGGAATATGGAAAAGGAATCATACTGAAAGGAGAAGAAATAAAAACCTTACACTTTGCCGACGATATTGTAATATTAGGGGAGTCAGAAGAAGACTTGGAAACCATAATAAATGGCATGAACGTAGTACTGGAGAAAGTTCAATATGAGTATTAATAGAGGCAAAACCAGTATAGGAAACCGTGGAATAACAAAGGGTGATAGATTGGGAAGGTATATTTTGATGGATATATTACATAATATTATTAATAGGCCACGTTTTAAGACATGAGGATCTTGTAAAATTAGCATTAAACGGAAGTTTGTAGGGTAAGAACAGAAGAGAGAGGCAAAGGATGGAAAACGCTAAGCAGATTACGGAGGATGTGGGATTTGCTACTTATGCTTGCACAAGATAGGTTGGATCTGTTGAACTATCCCGAATATAATTTTCCCCATAATATGCGACTTTTTTCTAAAATTAACTTTATTTTAAATATGTAATAAATGAAAATACTGTCGTGTTAGGAATTAACGCCAATGTGGTTTTATATGTATACAATTTTAAAAATTTCGTTTCTATTATACATTATGAAGACGAAATTACAAATGTAGTTTATTAAGGGTCGTGGAATATTAGAAACGCTGTAGATGTCGTGGTATTATTAATATATTTATCCTCCTAAAATTATTTCCTAGACACGAGCCGCCACTGTATGCATATACCGGAAAAAACCAAGTATGTAATTTGTATTACATAATAAATAAAGGAAAATCATCCGCATAAAGAAAGATTTCTTGGCTCGATTGAGTTTCTGAAAAATTAATATTCTGTCGGCACATGTAATAAAAAGGTAAATGTTTAAAAATGTGACGCTTTCGACGCGAGTTAAATCACCTCTGTACCTAAACAATGCGGGTCCACTTGAATACTTTACGGAGATAAAATAAATATTACCAATAAGAACAAGATGCATTTCCTAACATTGAATGCTGTTTCCAAGTGTTCGACGGCCACTTACTATACGGTCATCGATGTTATACCTGCATGAATTGGAATCCAGATTGCGGCTCAGCTGTGGTGTCCCTGAGGGGTTGTCCAAGATAATCGGCTGCCTCCAGAAAGGCCCTGGACAATTGTGTCCTGTATGGAGCTTCGCTCACGGTTAAGGGACCTCCCACGCTATGGTACCGCAGGTTCATAGCAAGGTACGGGTTCTTCTGGTCTTCCGACTGAAACAAGTCAACAACATTCATAAACTCAAATGGAGCACAAGGATGTTCAACACTTTCTCCTTTTACACTGAAACTACGATATTATTTTCTTTTTGTCTCTCATTTTACACGGAAAGTACGATTTTATTATCATTTAGTAAAATGAGAATGTCCAAACCTTGATATGTAATTAAATTACCAACAATAAGTAAACTTTCCGACCAATTTCAGACTTTCTTTTTATTTATGACAATTTCCAAAGAGGAAAAAAAGTTTCGGTAGTTATTTGTACCTTCTTCAGGTTATTATCCTGTGGAGAAACATTGATAAACCACGTGTTAATTCTCATTTGTGTACCTCTTTTTGTTTAGTTATATATTACTACTACAAAATATGTAAAATGTAAAACACGTGGTTAACATGAGAAAGAGTAAACTTATTTGGATCGTCGATACGATGTGTACGCAAATTGGTTTTATGTTTCGCATCAGGTAAATTTTAATATTTAGTAATTGATGATTTTTATTGGCTCCGAAACGTGTCAAACCTGTTCAAAACCAACTCCGTGTTATGTTTGCCTGAAGCGATCATAAATAAATGATACCGTACTTTTTATATATTCAATGAATTCAACTGTATCAGAATTCTCTACCTGTTGTTTCGTTTTTAGGACAAAATAAAAAGAACTATTTTCGCACGAAGTCTTCTTGAATGGAGTTGGAGTTTGAGAGAGTTGCTGTATAACTTTGTGGGATGGACTGGATAAAATATAGCATTAGAGTACTTGGAGTCTAAGGCTTTACCGATGAAGTGTTTTATAATAAGCTGTCATTACTTATTAATACTTTTATGACAATACAGTAATTCTTTAACAAATTTGAAAACTAAAAAATACATTTCTGTCTGTCGATGATTTACCTTTTTGAAGTATCGCAAGACGTCCTCATAGTTCCACCCTGGGTTTCCCAGTTGTTCCCAATGGTCATAGTCTTTTCTTGAACCCCGCGTGTAGAGCATGTAATTAATCACGGAGGTTCCTCCGAGAATCTTTCCTCGTGGCCAGATGCAACGTTGGTCCCGCAGGCCCAGGCAGGCTCCTGGAGTCTTCTCAGTACTGTATCCCCAGTTCCACGCAGTGGGAATGGTGTAAGAAACCAAGCTAGGAACCTAAACCAATACAGTAAAACTTTGAATATTATTCGAAATCTAAAACTTTCTGCCACGAACGTCAATAATAGACCGCAAGCTTTATCTAGTTCTGGTTCTGAAACTCCCCCCTCCTCCCAGTACAAACATTACTTTTCCGTCAAGACAGTGAACTCGATTTGTCATTGTATGCTGCTGTCAATTGCCACACACTGGTCCCGGGTCTTTGTAGCGCATGCTGCTTGATCTGAGGACGTGTGGGCTGCTAGAGAAGCTGTGTTCTTAAGACATATTCACAACCAAAACTTTTCGGTCATTATGGACAAGTGTACAGATCTCAGATATATACGTTTCGTGATCCATGTTTATTGGACGTTTTTCTCTTGTTTTGATGGTTGCTACCTCCACACTTTTATAAGATCCTGTTTCTTTTGCAAAACCGAACCTGAGATCTCATCCTTTTAACCCACGCCACTACCGACACCTGCTGTATTCTGGATCACAATCAGCAAGTAAATTAGTATTGTGTTTTGATATTAATAATGACAGGTGGTAAAAGTTTTGAAGGGACGTAAAACGTAAATAGCTGTTGTAAGTGACGTTTATACGAGAGTCAAGAACATTTTTCATCATTTGGCTCTACAGTCCAAGCACAACCTTCGCCTCCTCCAATAACTTCCTCCATCTTGACCTGTCCAAGGATACTTCCTTCCATCCTCGTATCTTCGCCCTTCATAAGTCCACCTGTACATCGTCCCACCACCTCGCCCTCGGTCTTCTCCTTGTTCTTACTCTATCCACTTCTCCAAATACTACCTGCTTAACTTTTCTCTCTTCCCTCATTTTATTGACATGTCCCAACCATCCTAATCTATATATTATTATGTAATAATGCCCATATTTTGATATATTTCTTTCACTTCATCATTGTATCTTATTCTCCATTGTCCATCTATATTAATACCTTCTTAGTATTTTTCTTTCAAATATGCTCGGTCTTTCACACACATTCTGAGTAAGCGTCCATGATTCCGCCCCATACACTATTATAGGTCTTATTAATGTCTTCAAGAACAATTTTATTTTTAGTTTTTTAAGAGAATTTATTTGCATTAAGAATTTGCGGGAATATAATAATAAAAAAGATATACAAATCCATTACAAATTAGAAAGCGGGTAATGATGATTTCGGGATTACTGAATTATTTTATGAATAAGTAGAAGAAGATCAGTTGAAATAGCTGATTTATTTATGTCACGGAGTTAATGATAATCGAACTAGTGAATTAATCGTTTTTCCGTCCATTAATTACTTTTAAATGTATTTTTCTCTTTCCTCATTCTGAAATGCAATAAAAGAAATAAGAAAATTTTCTTTAATCAAACGACGAGAAAAGATTATACTGTGAAAACATGATGTATTTATCAGTTTGAATGAAGAGTACCTGGTTGATTAATGTTTCTTCCCATCCTGCCTCTATGAGAAGGACGGACCACTCCGGGATCTCAGACAAGCGGGAGGCTACGACTGCTCCTGCAGATCCTCCACCAACAACTATGAAGTCGAATTCCTTTGTAGCAAGGGCAGGGATCGCTAGCACGGCTACCGCTACGAGGATCAGCATGACACTCTGAAAAGACAATGCCAACTAAATCACTGACATTACATTACTGATGTATTGTAATAAGTGATTCGACCTTCAGGCGTTTTGTGAAATTTTGTCATTTAAATGTGTGCGGTCGGTCGTTGTAGAAGTCAATGATGAAGCAGGAGGATATCCTGCTGGGAAATGAGTGAGAGCCAGGTGGATGTTGACTTCATCCTGGTTTTCCTCTTTCCTTCCCCCCTTGGTCCATGGCCAAGGTAGCTAATTTAATACTCCTGCAGGCTGAGACGACCTTGGGCAGTTTGAGAGGTGTATGTACGTGGGTCGAAGACCTTCAGCATACGGTAAGAGTTGTTCGCTGATCCTATTGGACCAGTCGGCTAACTGTCTCTCAATACTGAACAAGGCACGGAGGCGGGTTTGTTGCGTTCCCACAGCAATCCAGTCTCCCGTCATCAGAAGGGCGCAGGAGTAGTACCCACTAGCCCGACCAGCCTGATGCAGGTTTTCTAGGGTTTTTCCCTGCATCACCTTTAGGTGAAACACCGGGTAGGATCCTTACAATGTAGCCTGGGGGCCCTAGTCAACCCTGGGCTACCTTCCACATCCCCCCTTTTCAAGTCCCTTCCTATGCTATTAAAGGGGAGTTGCCTGCTTCAGGATCACCCTCATGTAGCCTGTTACCCAACAAAAAAAAAGTTGTAGAAGTCGGCGGGTAAGGACTTATTGTGTCGTCGGATCCCTAAAAACAGGTCTAATGTTTTTATTTGGACGGTCATTGACCTGGGAGTGGTACGCGGTCAGGGCGGACCATAAGCTTTAATTTGAAAACCCTCAGGAAGTGGGGGCAAATTTGGGAAGTGATAAATAGAGCATGGGAGAAAGAAGATTGCTGAGAGCGGTGAGTGAGGACAGTGTGCTTTCGAAAGAGATATAGTACAAATATGGATGTAGGAGAAGTTGTGAGCGGCTAGTGAAACATAGAGGACAGTGTGTACGTTTTGAGGAGGTGAAGTAGTGAGAGAATACCGTTTTTCGTGGAGTTGACTGACGGCCAATGAGATCGCAAAGCTATTGCGATTTGGAGCACATGTCCGCGCGCCTATGACCAGCAGAGATCGTGCCTGTATCAAGGGATCCAGCCAAACCCGTGGACATCGTCGCCGCTGCAACTAGATCAACGTACAGGTTGGTAGTTTTGAATTACAGGAAGACTGGATGGGACCAGCACCTGACCCCGTGTATGCCACAAGTGGCTTTACGGGGCGAACGCGCGTAAATTGGTGTACAGAGCCCCGAGGGGCTCCTCACCGAAGGTGCTCACGCGACTGTTGAAATCCGGCCGAGTGGAGTTAGCCAAGGATTGCTCCGAGACACTTCTCCACCCGGCCGGCTCGCGAGTTGCGGATATTTAATTGCTCAAGTTGCGTACGGCTCCCACACCCGAGTTTTTGACCTGTTGGAAATGCACTCCGCCCGCAACGACGACAGTGCCCTCGGGGCCGCTGCCTTACCCAAGGGCTGGTGGCTTCAATTGCCGGGCCTGGTCCACCCCCCACTCTTGGGTTACACATGCCCAGGACACCGTGAGTTTGTGATCGCATACCACTGCCCGACAGAGTCCAACCCAATTGTGAGCAGGGCTGCCGCCCGGTAGAGCGACAGCTGGGCTAAAGCTCACCCCTGTCTACCTGTATTTTTCGCTGACGGCTCAGGTCAGCCCCGTGTCGCACTTTAAGCCAACCCGGAGGGCCTCTTTCCCCGACAAGGGCCCCGGTGAAAACCCCGGTGGGGGCGAGTACCCCCCTGCAGTTGGCCGGGTTCAACCTTACGGTAGTAAGCCCTCCCTTCTCCTTTTATTTTACTTCATGTGGTTGAGGCTACAATGACCAACAATAGCATTTCAGTAATTTCGGACGCGCCGTTGAACAATTTAATATTTAGAAAATTTGAAACCTTTGTAATTATTTTGTAGTAGGTTAGGCATTATAATTTAAGTGAGTATGAATGTGAACGTGAGCGTGAGTGGGAGTGAGCTTTGGCCGGAATTTAACTGATAAACTAAATTGTTTGAATTTTAATCGTTATTAAATAAACCTTCCCCTCCCGCAATTAATTATTTAAAGCTAAGACCCCTGAGACTCTCCTGCTCGGCTCAAAAACTCACGTGTCTTGGCTCTCCCTCTGGATCACGTGGTTCGCGATTGCTGTTTTCTTTTTTATAGATAGATATATATTAATTGTGCGTATGCCGTGGCGCCCGGGGTAGCTTTCGACGTGAACGGATCCGTGGAAGAGGGGAGCGTTACAGTATGTCTCCTCAAACATCAACCAAACGTATTTGAAATTTTGATAATCGTCTCTGCATAATTGCAGTGACGGCTCGTGAGTTTTTAAAGTTATGTGCTATATTACTCCAAGAGACAGCAATATGTTTTACAAGGATAATTATGGAAGAGACTAATAATACTTTCATTCCTGGTGGTGAACTTGTGAATCCCCTTCATGTTAAATTCTTCCGTTTGTAAGACTAACCTATTTTCAATTGACAACATTGCTAACGCTGTCAGACGATCCTGATTCACAGAATTCCTCAAAGAAGTCAGACTGAGAAGCACTTCTACGGTTGATTGGTTCCGTTACCAGAGTATTCAAAAGTTTGCTAACTACATATACAGCTAAATTTTGAGTTATAGTAAGTCGTAGCAGTGCAGCCACGCCTACGGTGTTTGGGAAGTCAGATCGAGATACTCAACACTTAATTATGTCCTTCTAAATCTAATTTAAATTAGATACTGAAGCAAAAAGGATGGGACTTTCGATAAATGAGGAAAAGACACAATATATGGTGGTTTTAGAAAACCAACCGGGGAGCAAAGGGTTGGTATGGCCCGAGGAGAATACAGATACCGACTATGTATATCTCATAAATCTCGGGAAATGCCACTGCGATCTTTTAGCATCGCTGCCAACAAGTCCTAGTCGTGCTCCCTGACTGTAGTCGTAATATACTGTAGCTAACAGGACAGGGAGGAAGGCGAGTTCTCAGCGCCTTTTAAACTGAGACTTGTCGGCTAAGGGAGCAAACCCTGAAAGAAAACCCAGGTCCTCCATGACTTTTTTGATAAATTGTCAGAAATATTGGAGAAAAGAAGTACACATCAACAAGTAATAATAACGGGAGATTTCAATAGCAGAGTGGGAAGTAGAGTGAAAGCCGAAGTGATAGGACCCTTTGGAGAAAGAGTGACAAATGATAACGAACCCTATGTAAACAACATGGGTATATGATAATGAATAGTTTTTTCCAACACCGAGAAATACATAAATATACATGGAACAACCAACAAAAATCAAGACGAGATATGATAATTAAAGATGTCAGAGTATACAGAAAACCAGATTGCGGAAGTGATCACTATATGCTTTTAGGAAAAATCATCTTAACAAGCAGAAAGAAACAACGTATTGAGATAAATAAAGATAAAATAAAAACAACTTCCATAAATGAACCAAGGTATAAAGTAAGTTTTTTATATGACGACAGTACAAAATATCTTTTTAAAACAAGGTTAAGGCAAAAACTTAATGTAAACATAAATAACACAGCATCAGAAATGGTATGATAAATTAAAGTAAATCATACATTTAGCCGCATAGAAGCACTCGGAACAGAAAATTCGGAATATAGAAGAAATAAAGAATGGTTTAACCAATATATCAGGAAATTTGAATAAGAGAAAAAGAAAGCAAGAATGAATTGGTTGTCCACTCAATAGCATCACACACTGAATATAGTGTTTAGAAACGTACGACGAAGTCAGAAGTAAGAAGATAAAAAATGAATACGGGGAATGGTCGAATATAGACCATTCGATTGGATATGCTAGATCTACAGAAGCTTGGAGAGTATTAAAAAATGTTAGGAAAGCAGAAATAAAAAAATTAATATTCAATTAATAAGACCATCAAAATGGATACGACATTACACAGATCTACTTCAGGAAAATAGAAATGAGTTTAAATTTCAAGAATTTAGAATATAAGACCGACACTGAAGAGATAACAGAAGAAGGTGTAGAAACATCTCTGAAAGAGAGAAAAAATGGGAGAGCACCAGGATCAGGAGTGGAAGATCATGCATTGATAGTATATTCTCTGTTACACAACTATAAGAGAAGATGCTAACTAAACACCAATAGCTACATATGACTTATTGATTTAGAGAAGGCTTACGATAGTATCCCTCGACATTTATTGTGGTCGGCAATGAGAAATATGAATATCTACGATAAATGCATTAATATTGTTACGAGAACCTATAATAATACAAAAGCCAAAGTAAAATACAGAATAAACTAACAGAAGAATTTAGTGTAGTTAAAGACCTCAAGCGGGGATGCGGTTTATCACCGACACTTTTTAATATTTATTTGGATCAGGCACTTAAATTATGGTATAAAAAATTCTCTGGAATGGGTATTCCTGTAGGCGATAAGACACTACATTCATTGTTGTTCGCCGAAGATCAGGTAATATTTGCAGGAGATGAAGAGGAGATGACATACATGATAAATAAGCTCATGGAAGAATATAAAAAATGAGGACTGAACATAAATTTTCAGAAGACATGTGTCTAGGAAAAGGTGGGGAAGACAACACTCGATACAGGAAAAATAAAAAAATGTGAATTTTTTTTAATATTTGGGGTCAATTATTACAAATGTAAGAACATGTGAGAGAGATATACAAACTAAAATTGCAATGGCAAAGAATGCTACCAAGACTCTACACATAATTTGGAACAAAAATTGAACAAAGGAAACAAAAATCAAAATCTATAAGAACATAATACAGAACATTCTATGTTATGGAAGTGAAACATGGCCCCTGACAGAATTACAAAAAAACAAAATTAGAACAGTAGAATCCGATTATCTGAGGAGAAGTCTTCACAAAACAAGACAGGATAAATTTAGAAATGAGCTTCTTTGGAAAGAAATGAACGTAAGTGCGTCCGTTGTTAAAAGGATTGAAAATCAAACCCTTCAATGGTATGGTCATGTACAAAGAATGTAAAACGAAAGATGGCCAAAAGAAATATGCCAATGGTCACCTGGAAAAAAATAAACAATAAATCTCTGACCATTTAATTGCACGCTATCTTAACCGAATTATAATAATTCTCGGTACATATAAAATGGAAAATATTTCCAACTCTTACAATTTTAATCCCAGTATTTCCTGATACATTATAGAAATAAAAAACAGTTCTTACATATAAAGAGAGATAAAATTAATACAGTTACCTTCAAGATTAAAAAGTACTCTGATACAGTAATGAAATAAAGAATAATCACTGTACAAAAAGGCAGTCATGGATATTCCCTGAACCTTAAGGAGGAAGAAAATATTTCTTTTTGCATAGGTTAAATTATGTATATGAAGTTTGACCTTTCCCTTGAGTATATGACACAAAGATTTGTTGAAACGACTAGGTAGACCCAACCGTAAACTGCCTGAATTAATCGAACTATCTGTAGATTTGTTCTACAACTGTATCCCTTAACATTTTTTCGTCAGTACTTAAACATCGCCAAATCTATTAAATTATAATCACTTTAAGATTATCAAGAATTATAAATCGAAATTATTTCGTCAATCTTTTCAATTTTAAGTACACTAAACTTAAAATGGACACTATCAGAAGATTCTCAATAATTCTTACGTATATTATGAAGTCAGTGTTTGCATTTGATAACAAATCTATTAAATAATACCATTAGCATTACATCAGCCTTTAATATTTTCTCAAGTTTGTATTGCAAGATCTAATTTTTAAAAATTGGAGTTTTCCGCGATTCTATAAAACATTTCACGTTAAAAGACTATTCTAAATAAAACGGAAATATGCAATCGACGTTTTTAAAAATATATATTTTGAGTAGTTCCTTATCATTCTTCTATTAATCTATCCCTTCTCCTAGTCAACGTCCTCCATATAGTTCGCCCTTCCCCTATTTTGATAAGACCTTCCTCGTTAGCATTTATAGCAACGATTTCATAATATTCACACTTTACTACAACATCATCGGCAAAACGTGGGGTTTTTATTTCTTCTCGTTGCATTATTAACATTAATTCTTTCCTGTGCTTCTCCTCAGATTTTGTGAACCAAGTGATGTCGCAATTTGTCCACTCTTATAAACTTTCATACAACCATACATTTAACTTTTTATTATATATTGTAACATGAAAAGTTACATTTAACAATGCAGGCCAGCTTGCGAGTTGCAATTGTTGAGGAACGACGCAGCCCGGGCCAACAATGTAGTCTGGCGAGACTTTAGTGAGTCGTCATGGGGTAGTGGAAGGAGCAGGTTGTTTCGGCGGGACGACGAGAGAATGACCACGCCCTGCAGATATATTATTTTTCATGCTCTGATTGGAATTAAAACTATTAAAATCATCTTTTGGTATTTTTTGTGAAAAATACCTGGCGCCCTAAAGGAATTATAAATCCTCGAATACGGAGGAACGAGGAATCCGCTACATTTGGCGCCCAACGTGGGGCATCGAACAACGAAGTTTTGTGAGGACGACGAACGGGGTACCCGAGAATTATTCGAGAGAAGTGGAGGCGCTGTGGAAGGAGACCTGATCTACGCATAGCATAGCTGAGGGGTCAAGTGTTCCAGTGACCGCTGCGTGGATATCTTCGAGAGGTGTGTGTGTCTGTATAAAAAAGCTGAGTACGGTGTCTGTGGAGAAGTGAAGTACGAGTAAGAAGACAGGTTCCACAGGTTGGGCATATAAATGTATTTTGCGGAATATTTTGGTTGGGGGTTTGTGTGTTCTGTAGTGTTTTAAAAATGGAAGAAGTGCAGGAGGGTATTGAGAAGGCAGAGGACTCTATGCTCAGGAAATTGTCCCTGGTACTTAATAAGATATTTGATGAGCGGTTGGAAGATTTCAATAATAGTGTTAAGAAAATGCAGGTAGAGTTGAGGGCTGATTTAGACAGAATGGCTGAGTTTCAAGGTCGGAAGTGTGAGGAATTGGAGAGTAGGTTAAGTGGAGAATGTAATGAGAGGCATGTGCAACAAGAAGAAAGATTAGAGGAAAAACTGCAACAAGTTACAAATATAATATTTGATGAGTTAAAATCTTCTGAAAGGTGTGTACAGGAAAATGTGGAGGAGAAGGTGAAGGTGGTAAATAAGAGAGTTCAGAAGGTAGAAGAGAAGGTAGAAAATTTATATGACAGATACGTAAATTAGAAATAGATAGGGTAGAAGTAGAGCGGTGTGTAGATATGAATTGTGGTATCATAGAAAGGAATAGGATAGTAATTTTAGAGAAATCGTTAGAAAACTTACATGACCAGTGGAAGGCAATTTCAGTAAATAACATGAATGTGACCCCAAAGGGAGGAAATTTAAAGCAAAAAAAATGGCGAATTGTCAAACGTGGGTGTAAAGTTAAGAAAGTTGAAGTGGAGGTTAATCATAATATTGAGAGGGACATGAGGTTGTTAAAATTAAGTGATGTATTTGCAAATAAGTTTAAGAAAAAACTTAAACATGTAGAGCATCAGATGAAAGCTGATAAGTGTGAAGGTAATGCGAGCGCATTGAACAAGCAGGTTAAAGGACAGCTGATCATGTTTGTAAACAAAGACGAGTATGATAAAAACAGAGTAGAAAGAAATTTGTATGTGTTAAGGAATTGTCATGGTTATAGATTTCCTTGGAACCCAGGTGGAAAAACCCAATGCGGTATTTTGGTAAATGTAAAAAAAAGTGTTACATTAAATGCCAAAAATAGCTGTTCTGCCAGCTGTCAAATGACTTTGTAGTAGATGTCAGAAACAGCTGATGGCAGATAAAAAAAATATGTACTCCAAATGTAATTAGCTGTAAAAACCATGTGGTCAGTTGACTGTTTTCGACGTACATCAAAGAGCTGAATGTCAAACTAATAAATGTCATATGTTACATTAAAAACAGCTGCGAATGAGTAAAATTTTATGTAAACACATTGTAAAGAAACAGATGTTCTGTCAAAAACAACTGATTGAAATTTAAATTGTGAAATGACAGAGTAATACGGACAGAAATCTGGTGTTATTCCCAAAGATTCAGCCAACTGTGAATAGATGTAAATGTCAAGTGTTTAAATTGATTTACATTTACTTTCAGAAAGTCTCCCAAACAACACATCAGAGAAAATGTGTGGGAAGAAAATAAAATGTAAATGGAAAAATTGTTTGGAAAAATAAAATGTGTAATTAGAATTGAAGTTGGTTAATTGAGTGATTTGTATATTTACTCGATGTTTGCTCTTATGAAAGAATATGTCAAAGAAAATTGGAATAAGTTCTAAGTGAATTTTTGTAAATATTTTGTAATTTTGATTAAGGGCGTTGGTCATTCAGATTGTTTACGACTGTGGTTCAGCGAGTGTCATATTAAAAAATTGTACAATTTTTTAAATTAATTGGGGGCGGGGATAATGTAACATGAAAAGTTACACTTAACAATGCAGGCCAGCTTGCGAGTTGCAATTGTTGAGGAACGACGCAGTTTGGGCCAACAATGTAGTCTGGCGAGACTTTGGTGAGTCGTCATGGGGTAGTGGAAGGAGCAGGTTGTTTCGGCGGGACGACGAGAGAATGACCACACCCTGCACATATAATTATTTTTCATGCTCTGATTGGAATTAAAACTGTAAAAATCATCTTTTAATATTTTTGGTGAAATATACCTGGCACGCTAAAGGAATTATAAATCCTCGAATACAGAGGAACGAGGAATCCGCTACATTATATATATATATATATATATATATGTGTGTGTGTGTGTGTGTGTGTGTGTGTGTGTTCGTTTGGTAACAAACGAATTTCCTATTAAACATAATTATATTTCTCGGAAATGTAATATTGAAAATTTGGTACACATTTTTTTAATTTCAGGAACTGACGAAACAGAGGCAACTTTCGAACCACAACGTTTAACTTTCCTCTGAGTGATAAAATGTGATCAATTGAATTACGCATTTGTCACGGAGTGTGGTAGAAAGTTCTGGTTACATAAGAAAGTATAACCGCGGAGAAAGAACTTTCTACAGTCAGAAGCACGTGCTTGTATCTTTCTCCTGAAGGACAATGTTTCGGTCAACATGGCAAACCTTAATTACGGAATGTCTCTGGACATTTCCGGATGTTTCCTGCAATATGACTTTATATAAATCACATTCTGCCTCGCATTGTAACAATAAGCTGGAAGAATTCTTCAAAAACGTTTCTCATTCAAAATATTCTATTTTACTCCGAATGATCTGAAACTAAAATGACCCGTAGCAGTTCCATATTATATTAACTGACGACCATTTAAAATGGTTCACGTTTATTCTTACCAATAGTATAGTAGACACAAAGTGTAGGATATTTCAGGCAAGGAAGGATTTAGGAAAAAAGAGAAATTTCCTTATTGCTAATATAAGTATGTATATTAGGTAATCATTATTGAAATTTACGTAAGGTCGGAGTTTGACAGATCTGACAAATTGCAAAGCGCCAAGAATTGATAACATTCCAGCGGAGTTGATAAGATCATCGGGCGAAGAAGCACTATCATGTATATTCAGGATAGTATGCGAATCTACGAAACAGGAAGAATACCAAAGGATTTTAGCAGAAACATAATTATATCGATACCGAAGAACACTGGGGCTGATAGATGTGAACAGCACAGGACAATTAGTTTAGTACACCATACATGCAAAATTTTAACGAAAATAGTATATAGGAGGATGGAACGACAAATAAAATGCGAGGTATGAAAATTTCAATTTGGTTTTAGGACGAATGTAGAGACAAGAGAAGCAACATTAACTTTGCGATTAATTTTAGAAGACAGGATAAGAAAAAACTGGTCTACGTTATTGGCATTTGTAGATTTAGAAAAAGCCTATGATAATGTGAAATGAATCACACTATTATTGATTTTGAAGAGGTCATAAATAAGATATAGAGCTGTAATTTTTTTGGGAGGGGGGTTTAACAGGCTACATGAGGTTGATCCTGAAACAGGCAACTCCCCTTTAATAGCATAGGAAGGGAAAACGGGGGATGCGGAAGGAAGAGCAAGGTAGGCAAGGGCTAACTAGGGCCCCCGGGCTGTAGTTTAAGGATCCTACCCGGTGTTTCCCCTAAAGAGATACAGGGAAAACCCTGAAAAAACTTCATCATGTAGGTCGGGCATTGGGTACTATTCTCACGCCCTTCCGAATGGCGGGAGACGAGTCTGCTGTGGGGACGCAGCATTCCCTTCTCCGTGTCTCCACCAGTTTCAGGAGGCAGTTGGCCGACTGATCCAATGGGATCAGCGGACAGCTCTTGCCATATGCCCAAGGTCTTTGACCCCGGTACATATAACTCCTAAAATAGGTGAAGGTGTCTCGGCATATGAGAACTTTGATAAAAAGTACCCAGAGAGAGTGCGAGGCATTCCCGACATGATCAGGTGAGCCCCACAGTCACTCTGGGCTGAAGCGTCTGTGAGAAAACTCCCGCAGCGCCCTTTATCATATGGTTAATGAATGAACATGTGTATACTCTTATACCGTAATTGAAACAATCCACCTATCAGCGGCAGTGCCAAGCAACTAGCGAGGTGTGGAACCATAAAAACATTGCCAGTTCGCGTCTTGTCGTCACAAACATATCAAATAAGGCAATACCTGCCAATTTATGTACGAAAATTAATGTTCTCGACCCTTCATTTTTTTTAAAAAAAATTATAACAGAGATGACTCTATTCAAATATAATTAGAAAAATAATAAATATTTAATTTGTAATATTTCAAGTACTATTTACGTAATATTCAATTAAATATTACACTAGCATAAATGAAAATGTTTGATAAACTTGGTTATGTACGTATTTTGCATTTTGTGGATTTTTAAAATTGTGAAGTCTGGAAATATTTTTCAAATGAGAATTTCAATGACTTAGCAACATAGCACATAATTTATTGGTGTAATAAAGAAGTTTAGTGACTGCCAATATTATTACAATATAGTTTTAGCAGTTCATAATAAAATTGCCAAGTTTTTTTGCAGTAAAATTCTGGGGTAAGACGATTGTGTAGTTTTACATTAGTATTGAGTAGCCTGTGACAACCACAGGCCTGACGCTGAGACCCCGGTTTTCTGCTTGGAAGTCGTTTTTCTGGTACTGGTTTCAACTCTTCCAGCAGTTTATACTAATTGTACTAATGTTTGGCATACGTATGTATTAAATAAAACACAAAGAATGGCCAAAAGTCAGAAACGGAAAAATTTAATTAGAAAACGTTTCGTCGCTCAACTTTACGGATCTCCTCAGTTCTTTATACAAGAAATATACATTTAAATATACATAGGTGAATAGAAATAACTAAATAAAATTGGTATGATGTCGCATTTACAATTAAAATAATCTACAAATTTATTGTTGCTCCTGCAACGTTCGGAGCCGAAATGAGTAAAAACAATGACAAGGAAACAGATCGCAAAACACAACGAAGTAACAGAATATTTTTCACTTGAAGATGGTGGCAGTGACCGCCTTCGAAACGTCGGTTTTCTACAATGTTTTCACCCGGTTACAATCCCGATAATTTTTTTTGTAATCACATACACCAGGAAAGCCTTCGTTTGATTCTACTGTAATGAGTGGACATGGTAACCGCCATCTTATTTCGCCACTGTGTGAAGAATTCCCCGTATTGTAGAATTCTTCAGTCCAGGTAAACACCAAGGCGCCAGAAAGCCGAGACGGACGGGTCATTTCGTGCCAAAAACGCCACCTTTAGATTTCTTCGACCCCGGGAATTTTGGAAGGCCAGAAAGTTAAGGAAGAGAAACCGCGGGACAAGGTAAATGCTGTTTGGAGGCTGAGATCAGGTGACGCGCCATGCAATTTATGGTGAGGTGATTTAAGAAAAATTACCTGCCAGGATGGGGGACAAATGCTGAATCAGTCGGGAACGTGATTATCAAGTAGAAGGAATTCTAGTGGGTGCGTGGGGTTTGATCCACGTCACGTGAGTCGTACATAGATTGTTGAAGGAGAAAGATTTCTGGAGGTTGCGTGGGGTTTGATCCAGGCACAGCCAGTTTTTTCTGCCCTTTTGTTTGTTTGTTTGATGTATTGTCTGGAGCTACTACGGAAGGGTAGTTTCCTGGTCGCGCAGCTCCAAGTAGTGAAAACTCCATTGCGTGTGTTTGTACTCTCTTGTATGAGTGTAGTGCTTTTAATGACTTTAGACTACATACTTTTTATTTAATTTAAGATTATTTGTATTTAATTATGTACCTTTATTTTGTTCTTAAAATTATTTGTTATTTGTCTTTTTATTATTTGTATCCTATTTCCTCAATGGACTAATGGAAACAACAATAAATCTAAAGTAACCACACAACATCTGTTTAGCAACAAAAAGCACAGGATGCACATACGACTACGCAAGATAAATTTAAAACCAGAAATTAGGAAGGTAAAACAAACTTACGTGACGCGAAACATTTCTACTGTCTCTTCCAAACAATCTGTTGTAAAAACAAGTCAACCAAGTAGTAAACGAAACCTTTCACGACAAATCGATCAGATTAATTAATGATACATAAAACGAAACCGACCAATTATAAATGATAAGGTCCGCAAGCCAGGATTTGTGAGACTCTACTGTATTCATAAATGAACAGTGTATTTTATTAATTGGTCACCATATAATTGGCAGCTGTGTCGCTAAAGTATTATAAAATGTCACACTGATGGAACCCATGCATGTCCTCTCTGATTCAACAATCAACGTAGAAATCATCATACTACTGACGTAGCGTTAAAGTTGTTGGGCAAAGTAGGCGACTAATTCGCTACCTATTTGCCAGCAACGCAATCATCATTGCTTTCAAAGAAAAATTCGGATCATTTATGATATTGTTAATGCAAGATCAGGTATTCAACTTGATTTGTAAGTTTTTTACAGAAAAAGGAAAAAGCATCCATTAATTTGGATCTGGACTTTAAGATAGCGGAAATGTCCGGTTAGAGGCAGCTGACTCAACACAGATCCCAGAATCAACAACAGAGGCGGCGGAATCAGGGTGTCACCGACATGCACGGTGGACGCTCGTTATTACCTTTTATTTTATTTACTTTTTCCACGATTGTTCATGAATAAATAAATTTAAATTCAAGATATTAATTCTTTTTGATTATTAATATCAGTACATTAATTTCAATAAATCTTTTTAAAACCTCACCAAGGTTAAGTGTAGCTCAACTTTATAAATTAAAGTTTAAATAATGCCAAGAACAGACAAAAATTAGTGAAACATAAAAAAACTATAATTTAAAATAACTACATGTTTCGGTCCTGATCAGGAGCCTCGTCAGGTTGAACTAAGTAACAAGGCATTGTTATTTAGTTCAACATGAACAGGGTCCAGATCAGGACCGAAACATGTAGTTATTTTAAATTATAGTTTTTTTATGTTTCACTAATTTTTTGTCTGTTTTTGGCCTCATTTAAACTTTAATTTAAACTTACAGACATTAATAACGATTATTTTATAAATTAAACTTCTATATGAAGATATTGAAGATAACTAACTTAGTTAAAGAGAATCAGAATATATAATTCACTGAATATCAAACGTCAAATAAATTTTAGAGAATAAGATTGCCTTTGGCGGGGTATAAAGTTTAATTAATATTCACAAATAAGAATAAGGAAAAAGTATATTATCTCAAAACAAACGAATAAAATAAGCTTTTAAATTATGCGTAAGAAAATGAAAACAAACATTCATTAAGGTATCTTACTTCTGTTGAAATTATTTTTACTTCACTTAGCAAAAAATATACGTTAATAGTCTGTCAATGATGTTGAGTAAACAGTTTTTATGCGGCATAAATGTCAACAATAACTTGAGTTGAATTAGTGCTGACGTTCAGCTGCATTTTTTGCCTATTAAGCAGCGATAACTTTCTCGCCTTAGGTACATAATAAAAATTTATTAAGGCAAAGAATGAATTGTAAGTTGTACGCAATGGAATGTAAACGGTCATAATTCGGACACAAAAAAGTAGCATGATTATCGAAAGAGAAAAGGAAACTTGAGCAATAGCCATACTTCAAAGTATCTATCTTACTGGTCCTAAGAAACATTTCATTCACATTTTTGTTTTCAGACAACACTGTCATTTGGCTAGCGTTACTGCCTCGTACCATAGAGGCCCAGGGTTCGATTACTGCCAAGGGCTTGGCTGTTTGTGTACGTCTTTGTGTTCCCTAATAGAATAACCTTTACAGGAAAGTTAAGCCCCCTAAATGGAAAAGTAGTCGCTAATGGCCTTAGCTGTTGGCGCGACTTAGAAATAAAATAAACACTGCCATTATTGAATTAATAGAGAAACTATGAATGCCCGTGCCTCGCCTCTATGTTTCATACTTCCTTAATATCATTGAGTTACATGTGCTCTGCTCAAGTCTTGCTATTCACTGGACACTATTTTTTTGGGGTTACCAGGCTACATGAGGGGGATCATGAAACAGGCAACTCCCCTTTAATAGCATAGGAAGGGAATTAAAGGGGGGACGCAGAAGGTAGCCAAGGGTTAACTAGGGCCCCTGGGCTGTGGTTTAAGGATCCTACCCGGTGTTTCACCTAAAGAGATGAGGGAAAAACCCTATAAAACCTGCATCAGGTAGGTCGGGCATTGGGTGTTATTCTCACGCCCTTCCGAATGACGGGAGACGAGTTCGCTGTGGGGTCGCAGCATTCTCTTCTCCGTGCCAGCACCAGTTTTAGGAGGCAGTTAGCCGTCTGATCCAATGGGATCAGCGGACAAATCTTGCCATATGCCCAAGGTCTTCGACCGCAGTACATATACCTCCCAATATAGGTGAAGGTATCTCGGCATGTCAGAACTTTGATAAAAAAAACAGAGAGAGTACGAGGCATACCCGCAGTCACACTGGGGGGGAAAAAGCCTGCGAGAGAAAACTCCCACAGGCATTTCTCAACTGGGCACTATTAACCGCATTACATTATATATAATTGTGTTCCTCCCCTTTCTGAATCCGAACTGTTCCTCGGGGATTTTTTGGTCAATCTCTTCTATGATCTTTTGTGTGATCAGACGTGATAGAATCTTTAGGTAATTATTCTCTAGAGCTATCCCTCGGTAGCAGTTTGGGTCGAGTGGGTCTCCTTTTCCTTTGTTAGGGCCGGAAGGAGTATCTCGACTAATGTTTTGATGTGATCGTTGAATATGCCGTCCGGTTCACATGCTTTCCTGTTTTTAAGCTTTGCTATAACAGTGGCTATCTCGTCTGCGGCGAATTGGAGGTGTACGTTTGGCCTGATGGGGTTCTTTGGGTATGCTTGTGAGAGTCTTTTCTGGTTTAGGAGCTCCGTGAAATGTTCCTCCCATATGTCGATGCCTATTTTGTTAGTTATTTGTGTTTTCCTTGGTTTCAGTGCTCTGTATGGGTTTTCTTTAGCTTCTTCGGCAATCCTGGCTGCTTCTGCTTCGATATATTTGCTTTTAGTGTTTCTGAGGAGGTTTTTATACTGTTTCCTGAGGTCTTCACTGGCGTTGCTGATCCTCGCTTTGTGCAGGGCCTCTAAGGTCCGTTTTCTCTCTAAGTAGCACGGTTGGTCGAACCATTTTTGGGACTTTCGTTTTGGTATTGGGAGGATTCCGCACTTGATAATGTCCTCCATGATAGTATTGGCAGTGTTTATGTCGTCTTGCTTTATCTTCTCTTGGAATTCTGTTATTTTTGTTTGCTGTTGTGAGAGGATGTGTGTATCTAGCTTTCTCATCGATGGCGGTCCATGGATACCACCACAGAATATGCAAAAACCGATCGTACCACGAACCAGATGACAACTGTATATGCGACCTATGTGAAAACAACTGTGACAGATACAATATCCTAACATGCCAAAATAGGGAAACTCCAATGATAAAACTTTGCATAAAATAAGTGAACATCAACTTTGCACAAAACGTGCGCATTACTATCTTTATTATTATAGATATAATTATCTGATTTATGTAAAATATGTGGAATCTAAAACGTGTAAAGCATTAAAAAATACTCTTCTTGAACTCAAAAAAAAATTTCCTTCGAATATGGGTTAGTAATTAACACCAAAAAAACAAAATTCTTAACATGTAAAAAAGATGATATCACCCCAACAAGTGTGAATATAGACTGCGAGAATTATCAAGGAGTAAAATCCTATAAGTATCAAGGTTCAGTGGTAAATGGAAGTAATAAGATCGAAGAGGAAATTAAGGAAAGTATTTCTGCAGGGAATCAAACATACTTTGCAAATAAAGATTTGTATAAAAACCAAATTACTCTCAAAATCTGCCAAATTAAGACTTTATAAAACCATAATAAGGCCAATAGTGATATATGCCGCAAAAACATGGACCCTCAATAAGGCATAAATACAAAAACTAATGGTTTTCGAAAGGAATATTCTGAGAAGGATATACGGATCCATTAAGCTAGCTGAAAATATCTGGAGACAAAGATACAACCATGAATTTGATATGTTAATAAAAGAGAATAACATAATAAATCAAATCAAAGGCTCCAGAATAATGATGATATGCTGGTAAAGAAAGTTTACCAATGGAACCCGTTGACATTAAAAATAAGTGGATGACCAAAAAATAGATGGAGGGATGATGTTCTGCAAGATCTTAGGAAGATAAACATCAAGAATCATAGAGCAGGTCAATACGATTAAATAAATCGTTGTGGCGCATACTGAGAAGAAGAAGAAGTGTGGAATCTAAAGCCTTTTTCAAAAGAACTGAAGGTCGGTATTTCGCTTGAATTGTATTATGCTGTTAGTCTACAGGTGGACAATAATATTACACGTTGGAATTTAATGAAAATGAAATGCATAATCACTTCTGGGTTCATTAGAAGTTGAGTTGTTGCTGAGATTTACATAGACCTTCACTAAGATGATTTGAAGGAGGATCAAAACTCGTGTTCACCTATATGAAAACTTATATAATATTAACAGATGATTAGCGTCACAGTGTTGCCGCTAGAGAGCGAGATAGCTATAAAATAAGAATGCAGGATAAGTTGCACTTCGTTGATTACGAAGAGATTTAACTGAGTTTGCACGCGGGATGATTGTAACAGCAAACCGCTGCACTTGTGAAGTGTTCGAGAGAAGTAGTTAGTAATCTTTACATAGAGTGAACTACCAAGCAAAAAGCCGGTTCTCAATGTCAGGTTTGTGATGGTCACAGGCCATATCTTGCTAGAGCTGAAAGGAGACTTGCCAGAGGTTTCCAGTGCAAAAGAAGGACAATGGTGCCTCAAATACCGAAGATTATTAATCAAGGACTAACTCTGAACGTCTCCAAATGAACTGATCGCTACACATTACACTACATGGGCTACGGAAACCTACTGTCTTTCTGAAGTTCGCAAAGCAGCACAAGAATTGGTCAGTAGATGGGAGAAGTTTATATGGTCTGATGAATCGTTATTTCAAATCCACCATACAAACCTACGAAACAAAGAATCCGTGCCCAAAAATATTCAAGCAGTATGAATAGTACAAGGTGGTCCAATATTGTACTGAAGGGATGGTCATAATAATTTGGTCATTCAAAGTATTTCAGTTTTCAATATATATATTGGTCTTTTTTACCCAGTGAAACGTTTCTATTCTCATTCAAACTACTACATAATTAATTTGCTAATGATGATGATAGCACCCGATCCTTGTAAATGTGTGAACAGAATTACACTAAAAATCGTACTACAATCTGTTGCGCGGATAGTTACTGATAAACAACTGTGATCACATTGGTGATACTTTTCAGTTATCTGTAACACTCAAAGAGACGTTGGCAATTGTTTACATAAGTTAACTAATTTGTTGTTTCTACAGAAGTGGCAGTTTATCCAGTTTAAGTTACTACTGTACATTTGTATGGTGTAGCGGTCAGCTTCCCGCCATGAACTTGGCTGGAGTTAAGGCTGCAGAGGAATCGATTCGCTGACCACGTACCACTCATAAGCCGGAATGTGTCATTCAAGATGGCAGTACGCAGTCGTCCCAGTAAGCCAAAACCCTCACGAGATCTGTGCTGTCGTAGGAAAAAGGAAACAATATTTAAAGACTTAGTTCCGAAGATGCTTAAAAAGGATATAACATTGTTTCGTCCTAAGAGAAGCAATGCATTTAATAATATCACTTCAGTTGACAGACATTTTTGGCCAAGGTTATACAAATTCGCTCTTGTCTATTTTGGAAGTATTGTAGACTTAGTATAAATGTAACTTATTTATATGCGTACGAATCAGTACGCGAAAGAATATCACGTTACTGTACTTGAATATTTAGTCAGAGGGTTTAGCGGATATGGTTATTAAAACAGAAACTAAGGACCTGTTTATTTATGACATAAAACAGGTGCAAGATGATCTTGCTTGCAGGCAAAGATAGCGTTGGCATGACGAAGGAGATTTGATATATTGGAGATGCGCGAAAGTTTGTTGACCAAGGGAATGCCCACCTTCTTTGTTGAAAATCAGCACGGGGAAGAGGGGTTGACATATGCAGGAGGAGCAGGAGCGTACCAGCAAAGTTGCCATTTATGTCTGTGAGAGACGAGTCTTTAAGCCCCTATGAAACAATATCTGCAGGCGTCGCTGAAGCAGCAAAGTCGCCAGTCTCATTCGGTGCAGTAGCCAAATTTACTGTTTTGTAAAACTTGCATCATTTCAATAGTGCTATCGAATTTCAGGTAATCTGTAAAATATATTTGTTTTTGGTAAAGTTCTGTTTACGAGTGACCCATAAGGGCCCTGAAAGAAAGGGTCTAATTGTTTTTCCTTTTATTTTGTTTAAACAAAATTTTGTATTATATTTTTCCTTTTTTATTATGTGATGAGAACAATTATTTAATACAAATATATAATCAATTAATTTTACACATTTTGTTAAAATTTTAATAAACCCCCTCAAATATAAATAAACTTCAACAACTTTTGTGTCTAACTGAAGGGTTAACTTAACTGACTAGATAAACAAAAGCTAATTGTTATCTATTACAATACATAGTGTAATACATCACAACTACGCGAGAAACAAAGTTCGTTTGTGTGCCGAAGTATCCTTTTCTGACGGTCAATTCTGGGGTTTATTTTTTTAAACAAAGGGGCAACCTCTTGTTCTTATGCAATGCGGACTCAACACTGTGCCCGTGCTAAATTCAAGAAAAACTTACTTCTGCCAAGTTGGAAGTTAAGTGCATCTAATTTGGAAATAATAGCTACTGTAGTAGCTAACGAGAAACCTGTGAAGACAATTTTCTTGCATCTGGTGGTTGAATATCAACTATTGGCTGTAATTATCAGGTAATGCAGCTTATTTAAAATTAAAATTGATTGGCTGGTAGAAAACGAAAGTAGACAGAAGTTTTGTGCAGAGACATTGATTAAATTGCAGACCACGAACCATGACAGAAGGAACTTTTAGATTTCTAAGAATGTTGAGGCCAAAGTAGTGACCGAGAGCAGATGTCTCGACAATCCCGGTCCAAGTCGTAACCTGCCGGTGAGACACAGCGGGCAGATTAGTCGTGCACAATTTTCGTCCCGACGCCGTTTCAACCAGAGGCAACCAGCATGCGGCGTCGCTCTGATGTACTTCGCCGTAACTGATAGATTCCGTCAAAGTAGGTGCAGCCTTTCGGTATCGCTGACTTAAAATTTCAAAAGCTCACATTGCCACATAAAATTTGTTTCGTTTTTTATTCACCCTGATATTACGAATTTCATTATATATTTCTGCTCTCTACCGTTTTCATGTTAACTCAGTTTGGTTTTGTTTTGAGACTGTCATTAATCACTTCCTATTTTGATGTTAAAATAAATGTAAACTTTGATTTTAAATTCATTTCTGTCATTATTAATTTCCCTTTAAATTTTTACTACCCCTATAGTAAAATCATTACAATTAATTTAAATATCACATATCTCCACCAAGGAAGAGCTTAATAAAATTATATAAATAATAATTAAATACATGTTATAATTAGCACCCAACGTGGGGAATAATAAAATTATAAGGTATAAAGTTATGGTTATTAAGGTTGAGGCAGTAGAGTCCGTAATTGTCAATTCCACGAATTATGGTGCAATTTCTTAACGCAAGTGCTACTCTCACATTTCATCACTCATACGTTTTTCTGACCATTGTAATAACTTAACTTACTCGAGGAATGTTTAGCCTGCGAAGGGTTTCTTTTGTGACGGTCAACGGAATTAGTTTCAAAATCGAGAGCCTTTTTCTCGATCAACACAAGATCTGAACCTGGGGACGGTCCGCGCTAAATTCAACACCCGTCAGTTTGAAGCTTTGCATACCTAACGTAATATCTGCCACTGTGTAAGCAACTAGAAACATTTGCGTACACATTTGCTCGCAACCGGATGCTGAAAGTTTCCTATTAATTACAACTCCCAAAATGCCAACCAGTGCAATTTATTTAAAATTTATACTGAATGTCTGTTAGAAAGTGGATGATGATGTTCGATTGCCAGGAAAATTAGTGCCTATATCGTTCATCCGACATGCAAGTTGGTTGATTCATTGCAAGTTTTGTGTCGTTTGCAATTCCGATTTAATTCATTTTGTTTGCTTCTTGAAAATGTCATTATTCATCCACCATTTTTGTTCAATAAATGTTAAATTTTGATGAAAATTCGTTTCCTTATGTGTGTTTTTTCCGTAAAATTAAAATTCGTAATAGTAATAAAAATTACAAATTGTTGTCCACCAAATGGAGCTCCCATTAAATAAAAGTAATAAATATTACAAATTATCGTCCATCTGTGGGACTTTCATTGAATTATAATTTACCCCAGTAATAAAAATATAACGAAATTAATATAACACATATATACAAATTTTAATGCGTGGGCAAATTGCATCAAAACTTGGGACACACATTTAAAAAAAAACAGTAGAAAACATTAAGGCGGATGGAATGTTAAACCCCTAGCACAAAAGTGGAAGTAGGTATAGTTAAATAATATATATGAATGTATCACCATGAATAAATCCGTGACGTCAGAGAGACAATAACAAACAACTGCGCGCCATATGGCGTCTATTTTTTTAATTCTACTAAAGTAAAATTTTATCAATTGCATCCTGATATACGAAAACCAGTTCCAAATCTTCTCCACGAGCAGAATTTGAAAGTTTACGTAATGCGATGAGGCTTAAATAAATTACGCGACACAAATTTTAGTGATCTTCAGAGACGAGCATTAAATTGGTGACACGATCAAATTTTACGGAAACAGGAATTGTGATTACCTTGGCAAGTTTGAACTATTTAAATAAATAACGGCATATTTGTCGGGACTATTTTTGATGTCATTATGGCGCAGGGAGAAGTTTTCGTTAGTAAGTTCTTGGTTCCTGTATTGTACCGAAACTGCATTTAAGTATCTGGGATATTTTTACTCTCTCGATGCAACATGATATTTTAGATTCTTTTTAAGTATTATTTAATGCACAAGGAGATTTATTGGCTGAATTAAAGTACTGTGAGTCATCATGATTGTAACGAACAAATATATCTGCTCGAGTTTTGGCGGCGCGGAATCAAAACAAAGGAGGCAGTGGTTGACACTTGGGCCATAAAACCTAGACTTGGCGTCTCGGCTCGGCAGTTTCCCAAAATTGTGTGAGAATCGGCACCGGGTGGCATGTTTTCCCCAAGTGTAACCATGGATATTATTGGAGGAGATCCATCCCTACCACCTTGGTGATAGATGTCGCAGAAGTGGGGACGAAGTTTTAAAGAGGCAGGCGGAGACATTTTGGAATCAGATTGGTGGAGAGATAGGGTAGTAGATAGTGAATTTGAGAGATGTAGAGATTGATGGTGACACAGATTGGTGGTGAGAGACGTGGACAGGTTGTTGAAAGATTGGTGGTCGAGAGCGTTGCGATGAGAATTGGCCAGATGGTAATCGGCAGTTTTGATCTGGAAGGAGGACGAATCACGAAGAAGTGGAAAGCCGACACGGTAAATGCATCTGTGATTGTAATTTTCTGTTTGCTGCCAGGTCCTAGTGGATTGATTCTGTTCTATGAGAAGACCCATAAAGTGCGACCCTGAGATGAGTTTTAAAATTGTTAGTGTTTAAGTAATTAATATAAATCATTTTGTAAATATATGTGTAGTTATTATTGAAAATAAGTGCCGGCGTAAATATTAAACATTTAAAAATTTGTAATTAATATTGTAAATATGTTCTGTAAAGTAAATTGTTTTTATTGTTTCTGTTATAAAATATTTATCATTTATTTAATTATTAATTGGTATCACCCCATATTCATTATATGATGAAATAAAAATTTCGTCTCAAAATGAGTGAAAAGGCAAATTTAAAAAAACTGACGTACTCAATGACAGACACCTGATAGTTTTTAATGAAACCATACTCTAAAAAGATCTTTATATGCAATGGTTAGAAATTGGTATCGATTTCATTCTTTCTCGAAATTTTAACATAAAAATCGAATCCAAGTTACTCTGCAAGACTTAGTTCTAATCCCGGTAAGAGCATCGATGGTTGTGATCATCATTGTAACGATAACTGGGGTTAAGACTGGAAGATAATCGATTCGTTGACCACGTGCCACTCCAAAAATCCGGAATATGTCACGGAAAATGACAGTCCCAGTTGGTAATGGCTCTAACTAAGACTGTACCTCCAATAAATAATAATAGTAAATAATTCCATTAACACTTGTTTCAGTCATTACAAATTTTGATACTATCATAAAGTACTGATACATAAAAATATATCATGTTTGTGTAGAAAGAATTGTAACGTTAGAACTCTTGTCAAGTAAATATCGCCATTATTATTTGTCTACAAGACAGTGAAAATACGTCACATTGCATCAGTGCGTTAAAAAATATAAATTTATAAAAATCGAAATAATTTTCCTGGTGTTTGTTTTCAAATTATTTGAAATTAATACCCAGTACGACTGTATCAGTAATAGTAATGAAAAATTACAGTACACTTCTTTGGCACGTTACAATATGCAATCTTTCCGCAAATAAACAGTTTCAATTCAATTAAAAAACAATTTCAGAAACAGATATAAAGATAAGCTAAAGACGAAGTTTCATATTTTATTACGATTTCATTATTACTATCATCGAACCCTGAGACGAAATGAAAGCTCATAGTCGTAGAAGAATACGTTACGAAATTCTACTTTTATTTCCTTTCAATGAGTATAAATGTCTCAATAAAATTCTTAGAATTTGAATTATGAAATAAGTAAAAATAATTATCAAAATTACAAATTTTTCATAAAAATTTCTCAGACATGCACTGCATATTGTCCTTGTATATTTTATTAAGGCATTTTCAGGAGTAAATTAATTTGCATGAAAACGAATACTATAATAATGTAAAGTAAAATGAATAGAGTGAATCTGTTATTTGCCAGTAATTTAATGCTTGATATGTAAGGACAAAACGCCGGGTCTGTATACCAATTTGTATAAAGAATTTGTACCTTTTTTGACTTATTTGGCCATTTGAATTATTATTATATGTTTCAGGAATACTGGGGACCTCATTAAGTAATACGTGGTCCAGATGGTCTTTAACAGTCTAAAGTACTACATTCACATCACACATTACGTCCAAATAGCATATAATTAAAAGTCGGATAGTCATTAAAATATATAACTTTATAATTCTGATCAAATGCTGATTCTTCAATATCCATGCCATTCAAAACATTATTCATAAAGAAATAACCGTAAGATCTAACAAGATGGATCATTATACGCATAATTGAATAATAGGAATATATAAAGATTCAGAATACTTTGCCACACAGGTTTTAGGTATACTCATGGCATGGACTGCGGTCAACGATTCTTGACAAGGTCATGCCTCTAAGGTCTTTGCACTTTTCAAGGAACAGGTCCTGCATAACATCTGGTTCATTCTAGTCACGCTACTTTTACATCAAAAACTGCGTGACGTGCATCTCTTCTAGAGCAATCAAGCTATCTGCACTTCTCTTCTCCCGGCAAGTATAGCGTGAAAATTTCATTTAAGCACAAGTTTGTATCGCCATGAACATGAATATAATTGATTTGTATTTGGAAGGGCATCGCAGTTATGATAAGTATCGAATTAAACTTGCAACATCACAGAGTTTCTGATCCACGGCAAAAAAACAAGTTCAAATGTTAAGACTTTTAAAGGTTATTTACATTTCCTTAGAAATTACAATTGTTTCTAGTTGTACAAGAGTAACAGTCCTGTATTCAATGAAAGTGCAAAAGAATTTAAAATAATGCAATAATGATTTCTTTTTTCTACGTGTGTAGTGTTACATTGTTACACCGACATGTTAAGGGAATTATAAAAGAAAGAATACTTAATTTTAATATAATTATGATTAATAAATGAAATTTGGTTATGCAATATAAAAAATTATTGCAAAAAAATAGAACTGAAATTAAATATTTTATACACAAAAATCAATTACAGAAAAGAATTGTCAAAATTAAGCCTAGCAAAAAGAATTTCTGCAGCTTCTGAAATGGCTGCTCTCGGGAACGCGAGAGACATCGAAGTAAATAAAATAAAACTCGCTTCAAAATACGAGAATGGTTTTCAATTTCTTCGCCGGATAAAGATGCCGTTACCGAATGAGAACACCTGGTGACGTCGTTCTTCGTTCCTATTCGTACGCCGGCTGATTCTCGCTGTATCACGTCTTCTCACACAAAGATCCTCTAGCAGATAATTCTGCAAAAAATGTTATCTTTTTATTTGCTGTACTCCCACCAAATGAATCTCTCTTCTCGAAACGTGCAGAAACCAATTTTATAAATTTTATCTTGTTCTGCCTCTGCTTTCTCTCTGCGCCTCTCTCAGGTAGACTTTGCACCATCTGCTCAACCATCAATGTGCCACAATCGGCGAGGTTTCACCCCGACGTGACCTTGACGACCACCCTCGCTTTCGTCCTGCTTTACGCGACTCGGTAGAATATTATACTAAATTATTTTTGTTTTACCGATTCAATGTGGGGGACATGAACCACCACACATGTTATTATTTTTACTGTTTCCATGATACTTGAATAATAGAATTCCTTTTACATTCTTTACAACTGATGCTATGATAACTCCCGTCGAAGACATCTCTTTAGCTTTATATGTATCCGAAGATCAGTTACAGTTCCCTGCGATGACTGTTATTTACAGTTTGGTATGTAACGGTGAATCCATTGTTCAACCAATCTCATATTGAAGCCGAGAATCACCTTTGTTTTTCGTAAAACGCGTTAAGAATATTGGAAATCTTTTGACAAATGTGTTTTTGATCTCCATACGCAAAAATTTTCAAACTCAATTCCTCATGAAAATGCAACAGAAGCATTTTTCTAATATCATTTCAATATTAAAAATTTCACGCAGCGGTCTCCCAATATCCTATCGTTTACTTTTATGATGATTAAGTGTGAAGAGCTACAGTGAAGTACTGAAAATGAAATGCAGGCTGAAAATGAAGAAACTTGAGAAAATTATTAAAACAAAGAATTAGAAAACCTGAAACAACCGGCGATGCTTCAGAGTTTCAAAGAAGATATGAATAGTAGATTAATAGAGAAAGGAGAAAGAAACAATACAGACGGGAAATTGGCACTCTAGAACGAATAAATGACTAACAGGCCGACCAAATACTTAAATTTAACTAACATTTTAGCTTCTAATTAGTTGATAAATAAGCAGACACACACACTCTCAATTTCAGAAGGTAAAAAGATGTTGATATATACATATATCCATACATTATTTCATTACTAACCTAAGAGATGATACATTTAGCAATAATTGATTACTGTAGCGGAAGTATATTTTACTGTCTTAACGTACCGGGAGTAATCTCTTCTCTCTCAATTTACCGAGAATATATTTGACACTTATGGAGTATACCGAGTATTTTCAGGTCTCTTAATCTGCCAGAAAATAAAATGTGCAAGTTTTTACAGTTTTATAACTTGCTAGTATTTGTAGATTAAGAAAAAGCGTTTGATAATGTGAACTGGAACCCACTACTAAGGATTTTGAAGAGCACAGGAATAAAATATCGAAAATAAGGCTTCTGCATAACTTCTACAGAAGACAGAAAACAAATCAAGAAATGATGTAGACAATGACTCATTCTGTCGCCATGCTGTTTAACCTAAACAAATTAGGGAGTATGTGGGATGTGGTAGTTATGCGGAAATGTAAAGGCTTGCGTAAGATAGGGTAGCATCAGACCAGTCTTAGGACTGAATACCAAAACAACATGCTTATTTGAGGACACTAGTCGTCCAAATAGAGCCCTGAGTTTGAAGCCTCACTGTGTCCATTCGGAATGACCTACGCTATTGTGAAAGGTCTCATTTTTCGCATAATTTAGTGTCATTTTACCATATGTAAATAAAAAACTTTTATTATCGACATTTTATACATGCGGTTTGGTGAAAAAACTGAAAAAAGTCAGGGCTTTTTGTCTTTCTTTCATATAGCTCGACTTTGACAACTCATATATTTCAAACTGTTTCCTCAAACGGTCTGAAACTTAAGCATACGACAGATCAAAGCCTTCCAAACCTATCTTTGTGTCTTAAGTTTTTCTAAATCAATTAATTAGTGGCCCTCTGATAACTCTTCGACTGCGCATCGCAGAAGAGTCAGACAAAGCTTGATTGAAAGTCATAAATATAAAACATAAGCCTCATTATTGTAGCAAAAGTTTATACGATTTTTTAAAAAGTGTAGGGAGAAAGGAAAGGTTCATTGGAGCCCGATGGCCGGATCCCGACCTTTCTCCACCGCTTTTCCTAGAAATGGCGTATTGGTTATACTGTTATACAGGCAAGAAGTTCCAGTTCCTTTGACAGTTTAAAGAATGTATGTGTCTTATATTCATCGTCATAATTACCGAGTTCGTCAATATCACTGTCCGATTCCAAACCGTTCAGCTGAATTACTACGGTGCCACTTTCAGGAAAATCTTGACTGAGTAGATTTCTTGTCTCGTTCGATTAATAATCGCACCGGTTATTATGAAATTAAGATTTGTACAATTAGTACAAGAAATTACATATAATTAGCATTCGAGTAGTTATAGTAGTGGTCTGGAAAGGTAAACGTTAATAACGTGACACCCTGGATGCGGCTTTAGTCAAGTGCAATATTGTCGAATTCTATAGTGTTGGGCTAATATAAATATATACTCGAGCAAATTCGGCCACCCAGCAAGTAATAATAAGTCAGAGAAATCTGACGAATGCGGAGAAACTCAGATGGAATGTTTTTTTTATTGATTTCGGTAATGCAAGCCAAGTGATATGTTTAGAATATATAAAATGAATCTACACAAGTTATTGCAAGTAAAAAATATAGAAATAAGGGAGAAAAGCAAACACTGGCCCTATAGAACTTTATACAATAATACTAATAACTAGTAATTACGCTTACTTTTCTCTGAAATGTATTTCTTTGCCGTCCAATTGACTGCAATAACTTTTTTTATCTTTATTTAAAGTCGTATGAACGGCTAAAGTTATTAGCGGCTACTATGGTGGAAACTCACCTTTACTCGTAACAGCATTGAACTTCCGCCGACAATTACTGACCGATCTCACTCAACTGTAATATAAGTAAATTGTTCGAAAAAAAATGGCCAAGAGAATTATGTGGTATTTTGAACTTGAAATTTAATAAACCCACAACAGTGTGCCTATTCTCTCCGATTTCCATTTCCACATACTTGGATAACGTTTTAAAAGAAGCAATGGCTGATAGCTGTGACACTATCCTCACATCCATAGTTATCAACAAAACATATGATCGAACATGGAGATGGAACATTCTGAACCAATTACGCAAGTTAGGAATCCAAGGTAACATATTCAATTGCCTCACTTATATCATAAAGATCCTTCATTGTGAAAGAAGCCACCCTGAAAAATGGAATTGTACAAGGATCCATCCTCAGCGAAGTTCTATTTCTTATTGCCACAAAGGTCATCAATCAAGCGATACAATCCCCAACAATAATGCTGAATTACGAGATGGAATATTACCTGTGTGCATTCTTCAATAAACAATATCAACTCTTGGGCAAATAAAACTGGCTTTTCCTTCTCTTCAGATAAATGCAAAACTATATTCTTCTCCAAAACGGGAAAAATAAGCTTTATTTCCATTATAATGAATAACAATATAATAGAACGTTGTAGGAATATAAAAATACAAGGTATAAGTTGGATTCTGACCTTATAATTAACAAAAAATAACTTTCAATCTGAAAACCAATTGCGGCAAGCAATTGGGGAGCACCTCTTTCTCACATTTAAAGCACAAATATACCACTCGCCTAACAAATCTTTATTGGATAAGCCAGATGTATTTCATAACACGTTACGAATTATTACTCGATGTTTCAGATCCACTCCGATAATTAGGCTTATAACAAGAAAAAACCTACCTCTGAATTACAGAAGGACATCGCTAATTGCAAAACATGTTTTAAGAGCCAAACCTTCGACGAACGCTAAAGTTCGTTACACAGGCAACCAAAACGCTTACAATAACTTTTCCTTCTTAAATTTTTCACCTCCCCTTCTTGATTTCAAGTCTTTCTCATCTATTTCTCCCTGGAGATACACGGAAATCCCGACTGACTCATCCCTCACCAGTGACACCAACAATCAAATGTACAACGATTGGAATTCAAAAATTTATGATCTTATTAGAACGTTTCAATCACCCAAGGAGTCGTATTCACTGATGCGTCAAAATCGCCGAATGGAGCTGGATGTGCCAGGTTCACCAATGGATCATCAAAGACGCTTCACCTCTTACGGCTGAGATTTACGCACTATAGATGTCAACGAATCATTGCTTAGAAAGTCCTGTTCCAAATACATTAATATTATGCGCCACATTAAATGCTATAAAAGCGATGAGAAATACAAAGTTGTACCTTAATAATCTAGACAATATTTGGATTTCTAATAATAAACCATCATATGGTGGATCCCTGCCCAAAGTAGAATTATAGGAAATGAGGTAGCTGACCGTGTAGCTAAACGCACTGAAAACTGGAGCCACAATTTTATGTCCGACCATAAATGCACCGTAGATGACATTTGGAAGATTTATAGCACTTGATTCCTGGACCACTGGAACATTAACAGAAGATCTTCCAACAACGGGCCATTCCACCTACACCCCAACAATTATCAATATTTACTACACTCCAAGCATCTAACAAGAAAGGAGCAAATAGTACTACCAAGGGTAAGGGCCACGCACACCAGTTTTTTCTCATTCCTTTCTTTTCCTAGAGAACTTCCACTACAATGTAGGTGATGCACGATTAACATAATAATGGACCACATCATCTTCCACTGTCCCTTGTATGGACCTGTGTGATGTGAAGTAGCGCTGCTTACCACTACACTACAGGAGGTCAGCAGTAAGCACTGCACTCACTTCATTATTAGATTTAAATATCAAACACCATACTCTGTAATATATGATTTTATTTTTCAATTCACGTAACTCAATTTTATTACCACCAACCCTATTATTTTTCAATTAACTGTCGCTATTTTTTGTACTCAGTGTGCAGACCTGAATCAAGTTTGCAGTTAGACTATATCAATCCCGTACTGTTATATTTAGAAGTGAAAATATTCCTATATCAGTTTGCCTTTTTCCTACGTCTAACCCTGGACGAATGATCCCGTTTAAATAAGTTAGTGGAGGTAAAAGAAAACAGTTCACATTTTCCAGACCGCTTCGTTATTGTGCGCCCTGAGCAATGCACTAAGTCTTGCCCATTCATTTTGCCCCAAGTCTTCAATTCTTATTTACGAATTTTGTCCAGTGCGTGAAAGTGCTGCCCCATTCTCTAGATTTGGTCTCACAAAAGTTCTATAAGCAACGGCATTTGCCTTTTACTGGAATGTTTTTTCAAAACCATGGGAACGAAATTAGTTATTTCCATTCCCAATTGGCGACTGAATTTATATTTTTAATCCACGATAAGTCTTTACTAAATGTTCACACAAATATTTGCAGCCTTTTCATGAATTTATTAATTCGTCCCTACTTTGTAATTTTCACTTTCACATTTTTCTGTTTTGTAAACGTAATAGCCTTGCTTGTGCATACATTTATTTTCGTTATATTTTGCATTAAACGGTTAAATATTGAGTCTGGATCTAATTGAAAGAGCATAACGTCGTTTGTCTGTTTATTTTCCCAATAAATAAATCAGTCGTCCGCGGAGAGTTTGAGATTGAATTGAATACCGATATATACATATCTTATTGTAGAAAAATTGTGCGAGAATAAGTTTGAAGGCGTGTGATGTATTTTGTGTGTGTGTGGCCAGCGTTAACTCCTCCGTCGGACAATGGAAATAGAAGTTTTTCAGACAACATAGAAAGGTATTTTATGGACAATAGGTGTCATCCGTACTTAAACCATGAAAGATTTACTCCCGTCAAGTGGGAGCTAGGCGTGGATTACTAGAGACAACTACTGCGCGTAACTAATGAAAAACACATGTATAATGGCACTTGTTTAGATATTACAGCTAATTTTTTCTATTGGCAGCAATAGTGTAAATACCAATCAATTGGTGCCACTTGAAATTGCAGCAGGTTGGCTATTGGAAAAGGGCGGACGAAAATTCAAAATTGCGGAGGTAAAATGGCGGGAAGTTTGAGTAGAGAGCATCATTAAATTGGCAAGAGCTGTGTGGAGCTCTTGAGAACTCTACAGAAGTTTCCACTATTTTGGCCCAAGGCGTCAACCAAATCATCCGATGCAGTCAACGAATCGACTTCAGGCGTCTCCCAAATCATCACTCCGAAGATTACCGCCACCAGAGAACGCAGCTACAGTTTCCTACGGTATCGTTGATATTTTGTTTTGAATGAGTTCACATTGCCAGACCTATTTGCATCAGAAAACTTTGCTTTTATTGGTGACCCGTTAATGAAGAGTCTCAATTTAAAATCATTATTGTTACCGTCTTCATTTTATTCAGTTCTCTAGTTTGCATATTGAACCTTAATTTTTATTGGTATTAAGTTCAAAATCTTTAATTATTTTTCTTTTCTCTGTCGAACCCGCCATAAATTGATCCCTTATGACAAATAAATTAAACCTTTTGTTATTACATTTGTCACCCAAAGGGCTTAATTAATAAATCATAATAAGTAAATTTAACCCATTTCATATTATCTTTTTAAAATACATGCTACAACCGGCAAATGCCCTATAACGCTTTCCTAAGGTACGCTATAAGTTACATAACACGATCATGGGATTCAGTATTTAACTTTCACCATTTCTTCCATTAAAATAGTTCCAAATACATGTCAGTATGCATATATCAATCCCCACAACGCTTAATTCTCTATTAGAAACTGACGCGGAATGTGGTTGACGAATGTTGCAATATGTATAATTATTTCATCCTTCAGGGGTGCCCCAGTGAAGCGTAATCGGACCACTAATGTTTTTAGCATTTATAAATGAGTCTCAGATAAGATTATTTACCGATGACTGTATCATTTAAAGAAAAATTAGAAGCATCCAATATGCAAATATTCTTCAATTTTATTTAAACAGAATTCAACACTGGTCGATCGAAAATGGGATGAAAATTAACGCAGAAAAAGTTCATTGATTGTATTTACGAAAATGAGAAACGTTTTTCAAGTTCAATATAAATTAGGGGATGAAAGTATATTACAAATAGACACATGTAAATATCTGGGCGTAACTTTGAGGAAAGACTTAAATGGGGAAGAAAACACAAATTCAGGAACTGGGAAAGATTGGAGGGCGCTTCACAATGTCAATAGAATACTGCGGAAAAGTACCTCAAATACATCGCTTATTGGTCCTTGGTTCGGCCTATTCTTGAGTATGGGGCGGTGTGTTGGGATCAGATACACGCGTTGGACAGGGTGGAAAAAGCAAATATTTACAGAGGCAAGGGTAATCTGGAGAAGAAAGAGGGCCAGGCTTTGTTCCCGGAGTCATATCAAAACTAGTATTCATTTACCGACTTATGTAGCGAGAAATGATCACTCATTCAAAATTAATTAGAGAAGTCAACGAACTGGCGTGAATACTCCTTCGTAAATAGGACCGTAAAAGACTGGATTGGATTGCCTGCAAGTCTGCTAGCGACATTTACGAAGACTGTAAAATCATTTAGGGACACGGTTTGGCTTAATATATTTAATTAAACAATTGATGACCTTTTACAGACCTTTATTATAAAATTTAGTTGTAATAACGTTTCGGCAGGTTTTTATGCCTTATTCAGGTTTTTTCCTTCATGTAGAGGAAAATTTACAGAAAGCTAACCCTAGGGCGGTGAAATTGAAACAGATTTTTTAAAACATATATTTTTAAAAATCTGTTTCAAATTCACCGCCCTAGGGTTAATTTTCCTCTACAGGGAGGGAAAAAATTGAATAAGGCATAAAACATGCCGAAACGTTGTTACAAGTAAATTTTATAATAAAGGTCTGTAAAAGGTCATCAATTGTTTAATTAATACATTTAAGATAAATTAGTGTAAATGTATTTGTATTTTCTATATTAATAGTAATATTAGTTTAATTTTTCTTTAAATTCTATTCTTTTAATGAAATATTAAATGTATGTTGCCACCGGGCTCAGCCCATTGTGAAGAAATAAATCTATCTAACTATCTATCTTGCATTCATCGAAAAATTCTTGCTGTAAATCGGTTTCGTGCATGATAATTTAAAAGGTCCTAAATAGGACAATTATATGCACACACTTCTAATGATTAAAATAAAATAATTGGAAGAATTGAACACTTTATAACTATAGGATAAAATTCCCACAAATATAAAAATATAAGTTACGAAGCTAAAGAAAAATAATAGAAAGTGTAAAACAAGTTTGGATATCAGTGTTTGGAAAACTAAATCGACTACACTCCAACCAAAGAAGGTTAAAGTTCCTCGCTTATTACTGATACTCCGTACAAATTACTTGAACTAAAATGCAGTGACATGAAAATGACTTGGAGAGAGGTAAATAAACTTAAAAACACTTAAGTATTAGTATGTAATATATAATTTGTTTAAAAAAGTGGCATAACTCGGAGAAGTAATTGTGTTGATGCGTAAATTACAATAATTTTCGCATCCTACGTTAGGTTGCCAGTACCATGATATTTGTGTGGGCGTTGTACGAAGGCTGTTTCTAAAGTACGTACCGTTTTAATATTTTGCCGCTTTAGCGCCTCAGTCGCAGTCATCCTTCATTCATAAGGAAGCCAGATGCAGCTATTACTAATCTTCCCTTTGTGTTTTCCTTTTCTTATAACGTTTAGGCATGTTCAAAACAATTAGACGACAAACAGACTGGAAAGTTAGATGACTGATCAGTTTCTTGAATGCAAGGTATGTTAGGCGGCAATTGTGTGAGGTGTATAGGGAAGCCATAATGAGTTACGGGATGGCGAGGACAGTTTGACGACAGTCGTGAAAATGTGCACGATGAGCCTCGGTGCGGCCGACCGAAAAACGTCAGTTTGGGAATACTGCGTAATCACAGCAAACTCCTCTGACGTCGACGGAAGGATGTATGACTTATAACAAGAGCCCAATCTTCCTGAAGTAGGCTTTCTAATGGTTTCTTTGCTTCACTTTTAGTCTGTGGATTACCCTCATGCAGCCTGTCACATCCAAGAAAAAATAAAAGTTGAAATATATATATATACTTTCAAGTATAGTTTAAACGAGCATATTCACAATTAATTGCCTATCTTGACCTTTACATTCTCCAAAGAAGCGAGATTAATGTTTTCCACGTTCTTGTTTGTTGTTTGTCAAGTATGCCAGTTATATGCGAATGGCTCAGCAGTCAAGGCTGACGCTTTGGGTTTCCAAGGGTATTCTCTTAGGTCTCCTATAAATTAGACGGACCCCGGCTTTTTTTTTAACCAACTGAGGTCTGGACAAAATGAAATCAAGAACTTCAGGACTCACCTAATAGATATTTATATTACACCATCTCAGTAAAGTCCATTTGGCTTTGCAACTTTTCGGGAGATAAAGAGCGACGAAAATATAAACCGTACAATTACGTGATGAGCGTAACATAAAACCTAAGTATTTTGAATAACATACGAATATACATTAGAGATAGATAAAATGAACCCATATAAAATTTTATAAAGGAACCATCAATGATAAAAATGTGAGTAGTTGAAACCGAATATAATAAATGTGACAGTTATTTCTTTACAGGATTCAATAAGGGTAATAAATAACCAATAAATAAAATAAATAATGTTAAAATGCAAAATATATTGTTTATATTATATGCAAACAAAGAAACATACAAATTAAAGATTTTATTATGAATAATTTCAATCTCATTGACATAGCACTTCATTGGACAGAGTTTCATTTTTAGAAGAGTATGACGATATTCCAGTAATTCAATAATTACGAAAAAGGTAATTTGCGATTTCAGATTTCTATTTTATAAAGTTGATTCTTGAAAATGAGGAAAGATGTCCAACCGAGAAGTGATTATATTTTAAATGGAGTTAGTTTCTTTCATTCCGCTTCTCATAAATCTACTAATACACATACTAACCGTACGTAAATGACGTCAGAGATAATAGAAGATTAATTATCATTTTTAATGAGTGTTTCTGATGTTACAATGTCACAAGTTGTTATTCTGGTTGGCTGCCACGACACTCACAGGAAGGAGTTGGGAAACCCTGCTGTAGAATATATTGCCATTGAACTAACGCTTGTCTCCTAAACACATAACTAAGCTTCATCCTTGACTTTTATCGCCCGAGAAGGTTCCAGAAGAAATTTGGACTCAGCGGCTTTTAGCATAGTTTTGTGATTTCCTCAAGGAGATTCAGTGGAGGGATGTGATACAGCTCATATATTAATTTTAAAAGAATACTTTTTACGTAATTTTAAGAATATTTCTTATAATTGTGGTTTAATTTAATTAAGTGTATTCCTGCTCCGATTTAGAAACGCCGCACTATCCTTCGCTAATGCACCCACCTTCCCATGTATGTGCCACACACGATTTCAATCTGGAAAGAGAAATTCCCGTGGTGCAGTATTCTGTCTCACACCCCTGCATCACCCGTAAAGCTCAACAATTGCTTCTTTCCGGTTCTACGAGTTAGCGTAGCAGGTAGACACAACTGCGGGTAACGGAATGAAGTTGCCGCATCAGCGGGTATTGTAAGAGGACGCTAGAAGCAGCAGCGAAATCAAAATAAACTTGAACCATTCAGTAACTAAAAATCTTTCAAAACAAAATTGTATTTAAAAAAAATCTGTTTGGATTATTTTAAAGTATAATCATTTAGGGCGCGTTCACTCGATAATGAAGCGGTAGTCTAGTGTAGTCATGTCTTGAGAAAGCAAGGAAATCCCCTACCCACGCCGTAGTCACTTCACCCCCTCTTCACAACAAACCCATGGCCGTGGACCATTTCTCTACCTTCCGTCGGCCGCGGAGGTTCCTCAAGACGATTTAGCGTATTGGCAATTTTGACAAAAACATTTGAGATGATGTTGTACTGATAACTGAAAAGTGTTCCAGCACGTTGGTTACTTCTGTAGAATGTTTCTAATGGATGTTATTCACAAGCATCTTGTTAGATTTGTAATGTATCCAACTACATTACAGCGAAAACATTGTTATAAGACCTCAGGAGTTTTAAGTAGACTTTTTTTAGAATGAAATATTTGTTTGGGATTGTGTGATGAGATACTGGGTTACAATGCTACGCCAATGTCACATTCCCAAAATAGTTATTGGAAAATGACAAGAAATTGAAGAAGCAACATAATGCTTTGTCCACCTTCATCAGTATTTTACAATATAAATTATAATGCATATAATTTGAATAATTCTCAAGGTATGTACGGGTTTAATAGTCTAATTTCAGAATAAAGTTGTACTCTCTTATGGGAACCAATTTTGAAATCTGACAGAAATATAGCCTCTGATAACTGATACAGTACCCTGAACGTTCTTCAACAATTAAGTGGGAACTGTCAAAGAGTAATAGACGGCGATTACCGACTACTTTACTTTCGGCAAATAATAATAGAAATAAATGTGAGAATCTCTTCGGTTACACAGAATAAGGAACTTCGGTGTCATGTTCCAAAAATAGTTTAAAACTGTGATGCTGTTGACCAGTTATCACACCCTATTTCCTCTGTTTCAGAAGTAAGCAAAAGGAATCCCAAATTTATGAGACTAAATAATATGTGGATGATGTAGATAAATTATATGCCACTTATAATACAGCGCTACCAGTAAAAAAATGGCCAATTGAAACTTTTTATCATTCATTGAACAATGCTGGAATAATTTGAAGAATAATAGATTTTTAAAAATAGATGATAGATTACTTAACTCCCTGAACACTATGAACATTTTTATAGACAGATTTTTCAAATCACTTTCTAAATTCTCTTAAAAAATATGGACTGCAAAGAGGAAGTGAATTACGAAGAAGTAAACGAAAAAATGTAAACAATATAAAACTGAAAATTACTGTAAAACGTGTAATAAATTATTTTCTTTTTCGTATACATACAAAAATAATGTCAAGAATGCTTTGATGAGGACACAGAATAATTTGCTTACATCATTAAATAATAATTATTTACTTTATAATATCATGTATACGCGTTACGGCATGAGGAGCGGGTCTTTTCTCCATAGCAATAATTAATTTTTCGGTGTCGAAGAGCCTCATTCCGCAAAATAAAATTGAAAAAGCTGTCGAGAGAGGAGTGACTTCTGGAGACTTGGACTACCGTCTGAATGGAACTGTATGGCTTTATGCAAACAAGATGGGTGCGGGCGCATCTGCCGACTCATAGTTTTTAGATAGACTACGTCCCCTCATGCCTCAAAACAGAATTAGTCAAGTCTAGTCTGTCTTTCCATGTTTGAACACCTACCATAGTCACAAAGTAGGTAGGAGGTACCAGCTGACTTCGATAGTCTGATAGACACAAAGGGTCGTCCTTTCAAACATTTGCGTAATACTGATAAACCTACCTCACAATCCTGCATTGAATACTGCCCGCATGTGTAGTTTGTTACTAAAATTAACTTTATTTAAAATAAATACAAAGGAAGCATACTTAAGTGTCAAATTTTTAATATTTATGTATTTTAAAATTTGACACCATTAAATGTTATGTAGGCGAAATTAGATTTGTAGTATATGAGGTTAGAGTCAGTATTGGTAACACAGTCGTTCTTCTACAATTGTTACTATCTTACGTAATTATCCTCTTAATTTATTTTTACTTGGGGTGATGTAGCACATAACTTAACGTCACAGCCCGCTCTAAGTCGTTTTAACAATTACAAGTAAAAATGAATGAGACTCTCACTATTTGCCACTTATAATTAAATATACATTAAGCCAAACTAAAATAAAATACGGAAATCGAATATTTTTCATATTTTTATCTACTGATATTTAAATACTTCCCATCACTCCACTACTAACAGATAATATTTTAATTTTTAACACGTTTTCACTTCCTACAGCAAAAATATTAAACGTTTATTGCACTCCCCAATATTTAATTTTACCTTCTTGAAATGTCTTTTATAGATTTAATAAATACTCTAAGCTTTAAGACTTTTCCGGCGTAACTATTGCAGAAATCTTTTTTTGTCGTCCCACTTTGCCTAGAAGACGACTACAGAGAATTTGTTCGTCCAAACGTCGCCCAATTATTGTTTGGTCCGGTTGGAAACCTGAGAAAAATTGCTGCAATAACTACTTTCTTAAAGCTACTTATCCCATCATTCTGACGTATCTGTTAGTTTTTATCGTGGATAGAGTTATAGTACAGTAGTCAAAATAATAAATTTTGAGATCCCTAGTATGTTTTATAAGAATTTACTTCGTTTTACCGTGAAATGCTCTGAATGTCGCAGAATTAACTGATTAGATAGTTATTATAAACTTATTATGTTTAAATTTAAACACTTACTGCATAAGATTCACGAATAGCCAGTCGATAATTAGCAGGTGTAAACCGAATAAGTATATTTTCTATTAGAAACATTGCTGCATTTTTAATTGAATGATGTAGTTTAGAATGTACCAAAAAGACTGTTTATAACCAGGAATTTATTCCTGGGTAGTTTTTTCTATGTTCATATTACTTTAACATACGTACCGTTTAGCGTTTACCTTTAACTTCGTATTTACATTTTCACTAAAGATAAAGTAACTTTTTTCTATTATTTAGTTAAATACATATACGAAATCGCGGTTAATTATATTTGTTATAAATAAACAGAAATCTCATAAAAAGTGTTCTAAGTATTAACAAAATGGCAACAAGTCACAGTTCGAACTCACCAAACTTTTGCTATGTGCATACTTAGCACTTTTCCATTCTAGCATTCTCCATTGTCCATTGATGGAGTTTTCTGAATTACCTTCTGCGCCAATTTCTTCATTCTGACTGTTACAAGTAGCAAGCCAACTAAGGGACTCGTGTCGTTTTCCGCTTAACCTGCTATATGTATCCTTGATGTAGTCGTGCGCTATCACCGCATAGTCACCACTATCGTGGCAAAGATACTTAGACATACGGACGCTGATATAAAGCCGTTTATTTCTATTCTGATATAAAACCATTTATTTATATTCTTAAACGTACAATGCACCTCACTCCTGTTTTAGGTTTTCAAGCTCGCAACAGTATATATTTCAATCCAATGTAATACAGAACGCTACAGTTCATGAAACTGCTCTTTCATCCTATTCATTATTTGGAATTACTTTTACATATTCTTGCTACAATTCTTCCTGTTATTTCATAACTTCCTCCTAGTAATGCTAATAAAATATGCTATCTAGTTCTTTATCTTTTCTAATAATAACTTCTCTACATTGGTTTGCATCTTCGATAGAGAGTACGGTGTACGTTTTTATCTCTTTTCTTTAAATGGTAGTTAATTTTATTCCAGATTGTAGTGTTGATGGTCAGTGGTGGCTCGCGAGTTTTTAAGCTTATGTGCTACATCAACCCCAAGGAACAATTTTTACGAGGATAATTACATAACATACTAATAATACATCAATAGCTACAGGGTTTTTAATACTCCACACCCTTTAATGTGTAACATTTATTATTTAGTATAACGTGTAATAGAGACGAATTATTAAAACTGTACAAATATAAAATCAAATTGGAATAAATTCCTAACACGAAAGTATTTTGTTTGTACATATTTTGAATAAAGTAATTTAAGAAACCACTTATTGCAGCAGTATTGTATGCAGGATCGTGAGGTAATTTTCTCAGAGTTATGAAAGTCTTTAAAATTTCCCCCTTAAATGTTAATTTTTTAAAATAACCTTTAATTAATCCAAATAAACCACAAGTCAATAAATAGTAATTATTTATTAATCCTCAAAAACATTTAAAACTGTAGCCTCTGTCAGCATGTCTTGCCATGCGCTGCGTTCTTTGTAGTTCACATAATACTTAGTTTGTGAGCGCGCAGAGGTTTGAAACATTCTACTGCGCTTGCGCAGACAGTTATGTTGAGCTACAATTCAGGATAGCACAAAGTGCTTTAGGCGGGAGGGATCGCGAAGGCAGGCGGGCAATTTAGTGACTTAGAAATGAAACTAGAAATACACACTCATAAAATACTATTATTATAAAGGTTCTTAAAATTACCAAACAAATAGTTCTTCCTAAATTGATGAATGTGCTGTAGCTCGTGAGCACATATGCACCAGCCGCCATTGTGGATGATGTTTCCAATTCCACAAATACAGCACCTTCTGCCTTTGCAAGTCCGTCTATCGTTATAATCTACGACACATTGCTTCCTGCATTGAGAGCACAAGTGGACTAACCCCAAGGAAGTGAATGTGGAGAAAATAGGCATCTTAGTATGAGCTAAAAAATAATGTTTTTTCCCGTACCATTTGAGTGTTTAAAAGTAAGTAATATTAACTGAGGATTTATTTAAGCTCTCTAAAATACAAATTTCACAAAAATATACTGTAGTGTGCATTATCGCTTTTATAAAATTATTTTGTTAAATATTTCGCCAAGGCAAGACAGCGTATGCTGCTGGACGCATCCCTTTGATTTCGTCAAGGGCTAGCGGCCAGATGTGAGAGGTGGGGGTGGCAACAGCGCTCTGGTCAGGAAGCCATATAGTTGCACAAATAAAACGCGGCTAAATAAATACGCGAGGACAGAAGGGTTGGAGGTAGTCCTTGAGTAGATATGGCGGCGAGATGTTGAATTGGAGAACGTCGCAAAAGGCGACTTCTGAGTGGAAGTGGAGAGACGACAGCGTAACCTGTATCCATCATCAACATTGACACGTGACCGACGTCGACGTCCGGACACCCTTCTCATTGCCGACTGCGTGAAGCCCTGACGGGCAGTAGAAATTTATACTCTGGTGAGATTCACCTAATTTATCAACACCATTTTTATGCATTGTCGGACCCAATCATTCATTTAATTGTATCTACTTGGCCCAAAATCCCCTGAGAAAAAGAGTTCATTTATAACCCGAAAGTGAAATTGTCTAATTAGAGTTAATAAATTTTAATGATTTTTTAGTCTGTTTATTGAATAATCCCTCCTTTTAAATCATATAGTCAAATTACTTGCATAATTTATAAAATTATAAAAGCCTTTTCATTACAATACTTTATGCAAGGAAACACTAATTTTTTGTGGGTTAGTCCATTTTCGCTCTGGGTGTTTTTACATTCCAATTGAAAAGTCTATTTGTACAATAAATATTAACACTTTATTATACACATTCAATAACACACAGTCAACATTTATGTTGAAAATATAATATTATACATTTTACATGTAATACTTTTCATTGTTTTCTACTTGTTAGGAAAGATTTTCCACCTCAGAAACATCCCCAAAATCCAGGAGAGGTAACCTTTCTTCATTACTGCAGGAGGTCTTTAAGTTAATGTAAAAATGGTGATTAAATGGGGGTACAAATTCAAGCAATTGGGCCACATCAATTACTTGAAATGGCTCTTCGCTTCGAGTATTTATAAACAATTTTCAATGGACTTGTTGCCTCAAATTGGAGTAATTGTAAGTTAAACCATTCCATGTAACAATTATTAGACAACATCTTTCTATTTATATTCATTTCAAGTCGTTTTGTTGAAGCATCTGATTTGCTAGGCAAAGAATCACTCTGCAGACCTTCCCGTGCATTTTTGGCTTTTTGCTGATAGAATTCTATTTACGCAATCAAAACGATTTTCTCGTTATCATTATCTAAGGCAGTTATTTTTACGCGCAATGCATCTCATTTTCTGCGTGAGTATGATATTGTTGGATGAAATGATAAATTGAACTGTTCGTCAAAAATTGCAGAAAAATAAATGATAAACTATCATCTGGTCCTCCTTGCAGCACAGTGAGTACATATTTGATAAATTCAAATCTGTAATGAATAATCGTCCATCAATGAAATAATGACAATAAGAATTATTTTAGTTCATGGTGTCCAGAGGAGAAGTATTTTGTTACAGAACAAGGTTCGGTGGCCCAAAAACTGTTTTTCAATATAAAATTGAAAATGGTCGTTCTCGTTGATTTCACATTATAAAAAATGTTTATCATTTATATTTCATTGTGTTTCCGTATGAAAAACTATGTAGGTTTATATAAAATCCCGGAATAGGTTTCACAGTTGAAGGTATCTCTGGAAGTCCCTGAATACGAAAAATGTTATTGTGCATACAAAAAGGTTTCATTTGTTCCTCCACACTTTTCCAAGTTGAAAAACTGCCTTGCACCGATTTCCACTTGCAGGTGGTCACTGCAGAAACAGTGTTTCTTTCGCGAAATTGCGACTAACCCGCATAGTCCACGATTTCTCTCAGTCATATCTAATGTTTTTTGAGAGCAACAACGTTAAACGCTGCTACATTCGAAACAACTAAAAATATACGAACTGAAACTCATGTTCATGGCATTCATATCGTATGTTTGTGTCAGCACAAATAAATCAAATTCACAAAAAAATGTGGGTTAGTCCGCTTTCGCTCTGAGCGCCTCATATTATTAAAGACCTTAGCTTAAACTCTGTACCTTAACCATAGCGACTTGAATAAATAGTCTGTACGAAATTGGAGCCCCAACAAATCTGTGAACCTCAGGATACTTAATTTTCTTCTTCGTGATTCAACTGCTCATTTTCTCTTTCCGGTGATATTTCTCCTTTAGTGAGTGGTGCAAAGTGATTGAAATATTTCTCTTTTAATATGTTCACATCTGGACATTTGCTACAGCAGGACTGACTGTGAATGACATATATGTTTATGGAACATATTCCTTCCTGTAGGACGGGAAATTATTAATCTCCAGAACCTTGGAGGGATAGACCCTGAGAAATCAGTACTCAGAGCAGCCAGCTCTGTGAGAAATAACAGCACCTACCTGCCTGCGTACAGATTATATAGCATGTACGGCTAAGTTGTCTATGCAAATAACAACTGATGAGAGATCAGGACAGCGTTATAACCAGGGCAACAGTTGAACACGCGCCGTAGCAAGGAAGGTGACGACGGTATGGGTAACATGCGATTGTTTTACTGAATGGAGGTCCCGACGATTGAACAGAACCGATGTGAACAAGAGAGAATCCATACGCATGTGCAGTTGTACCCCATACCATGAATCTAGGTGAAAGCCAATATGATTTCTGCACGATGCCGTCAGACGCAGAAGTGGCCAGTATGGTGATGGATATAGAACCGAAACTGGCTTGAAAAGATAGCGTCCCATAGTCCAGGTTTGTCGTTGGTTATACATTTGAAGAGGCCCTGTCTCTGATGAAGCGTCAAGAATAGTCGAAAACCACTGTCGTCGTGATAAAATCCAATTCTATAGGTAACGTCATCGAGACACTTGTCGTCTTGCTAGTGACCTCATTTCTTGACTCAGGCTTCATGACCCTCAAGTATGATCTCTTAAGACCTGTCTTCTCTGATGTTAGTGACGGGGGACTGCTATCCTTCCTGAAGACATCGATTACATATTCTGCGTTATTGACCAACGCGAAGAGCAATACAGCAGTACGATGAACCCAACACGTGCTGGTAAACATTTCTCCTTCTTACACAATGCATAAGAATCAACATTCTCATCCGAAAACAACGCACAAATACTGTATGAGGAACCTACTTTTAAAAAACTTTCTTTCATATGCCATGAAGATATCGCTAACCCTCCCTACTGTGCATGAATGCGTTTCTATACATAATCATCATCAAATTTCAGTCCGTCCTTTCCCAACTACATGCCTACAGAAAAAGGCAATCTGGGTACTAGCCCCTTATATGTGTTTTGTGATATAGGACTTGAAAATTTTCTTTAATGTTATTGTCATTGTTTCATTTTCCAAATCTCGACTCTCAACTTCTATTAATCTCAGGAGTTGTCGCTTCGTCTGATGTTACCATATTTCCAATCAGACAAGAGAAATCCAGCTAATTTCATTTTATTCAAACGTGTCCACTTGATCTACTGACGTTGTTATATTTTGTTTACGGTATGTTCAGCAAAGTCTCGCTGCTTCGGTGCTTCACCGTTTGTAATAGGTCTTTCAGCTCAGTTCTGCTGAATAAAATAATTTTTGTGTCAACAGAATATCTAATATTCCTCATTTTCCAACGTTATTCCCTGTTTTCTTCATCAAATTCCACATGTCGGATAATACCATGACTGTCTGGTTTAGTAAAAGTGATGAAAGATAGTCACCTAAAATCAGTTGGTGTCACTTAATTCTGATCAAAATGTGCCTACGTACAGGTTACGTAATACAAATCTTATAACTGTAGCATTAATATTTCATCCGTCTCACCGACGTTCCTGGTGTAACATACGGTCAAGATCTTTGTAGCGATTATCGAATCACAATTACATTCCTTGGAATTCCCTAACCCACTCCACGATGTGTCTGATAATTCTACTTCCTCTGCCTCGTGAGAAACATGCTCGGTCTTCTGGCAACTCTCTGTAGACAAAGGGGTGCAACATTTTTTTTGTGAGGATAATTAGCAATATTTTGTTTCCGGGTGGATTAAGTACTTACAGACGGCAGTTCCATATACGGTATTTTTTAGTATTATTGAATAAAAATTTGCTTAATAATAGTTATTATTAATAATTGGTTATAATAGTTGATAACCATGATCTGAAAAATTGTAAAGTGCCAGGAATTGATGGCATTCCAGCGGAGTTGATAAGATCCTCGAGCGAAGAAGCAAAATCATGGCTGTTCATGATAGTTTGCGTAATCTAGTAAACAGGAAGAATGCCAAAAGATTTAAGTCAAAATATAATTATGCCCATAACGAAGAGGACTGGGGCTGATAGATGCGAACTGCATAGGATAATTAGTTTATTATCTCATGCATGCTCAATATTAACGAAAATACTATATAGGAGGATAGAACGACAAATATAATTCGAGTTATGAGAAGATCAGTTGGGTTTCAGGAAGAATGTAGGGACAAAAACAGCAATAAGAGTTTGGGTCTAATTTTAGAAGACAGGATAAAAAAACAGCTTTACGTTCATGGCATTTGTAGATTTAGAAACGGCCTTTGATAATGTGAAGTCGAACACACTATTAAGGATTATAAAGAGGACAGGAATAAAATATCGAGAAAGAAGACTTATAGATAAGTTCTACAGAAGGCAGTCAACAGAGATTAGAATTGAAGGTCAAGAAAAGAAAGCAGAAATCAAGAAAAGAGTAAGACAGGGATGCAGCCATTCGTCCATACTGTTCAACTTATATAAAGAACAGGCAATGAAGAAAGTTAAAACGAATTTTGGAAAAGGTTTCATACTGCATTGAGAATAAATAAAAACCTTATGATTTGCCGATGATATTGTAGTACTAGGGGGGCGGGGTGAAAACGAGACTTGGAAACCATAATAAATGGCATGATCATGGCCCTGGAGAAAGAGTATAATAGGAGGATTAATAGAAGGAAAACCACGTTAATGGAGTTTTGTATGGGAAACAGTGGAATAACAAAGGCTGTTAGATTGAGAAGGGGTATTTCGAAGGAAGATAAGGAATTCTGATACTTGGGCAGCAGAATAACTAGAGTAGGCTAGCACAGGCAATGAAGGATTTCGTAAAAAAAGGAATCTACTTACGGATAATATAAATGTGAATATTAGGAAATCATTGCAAAAAATGTTCGTATTATATGGGTGTGAAACGTGGATGGTGGAAATGTGATGCTGTAGGAGAATGCTGAAAACCAGATTGAACTTCTGAGGAGAATAGGTGAAGAGCGAACAATATGGAGGACGTTGACAAAGAGAAGGGATAGATTAATAGGTTACGTTTTGATATATGAGGGTCTTGTAAAATTAACATTAGAGGAACGTGGTTGTGGTAATAACACAAGAGGGAAGCAGATTAGGAAAGATGTGGGAATGTAAGGCTGCATCACACCAGTCTTAGGACAATACCACAAGACAATCATGCATATCTTGTATATAACATTCCCACGTAAGAGAAAATTGAATCAACGCATGAATCGAATATATTGGATCGAACATTCAGTCCATTGTGTAGGAAATCAGTCTGCCAAAAGTACCTCACAAAACTGGTAGAGACACGCAGGAGGGAATGCTACGACCCGGAAGGGCGTGCGAATAGTACTCAAAAGCCCGACCTACCTGATGTACGTTTTGTAGGGTTTTCCCTGCATCTCTCTTAGGTGAAACAGCGGGTAAGATCTTTAAACTATAGCTCTGGAGCCCTAGGCAACACTTTGCTACCTTGCTCTACCTGCCACATGCCAATTTACAATTGACTTTCTGTTTCTGGATCACCCTCGTGTGGCCTATAAACAACACCAAAAACAGACTTTTGAAGTTATCGTGCAATGAATCTCCAGCAATCTGTGTAGAAAATTCGCAACTGTTTAATAAATTGTGTATGGACACATTGCCATGGTGATTGTTTGTCCGGGCAGGCACGAGTGTGAGTGGGAGTAGAGAGTGTTCACTTATGCAAGAGAAGCTACCGGGATCCTCAAAGCGGAAGATTGCACATTGGCGCTAATGCGTGCTTCCAGATTCAAGGCGCTCACGACACGCAGAAACCGTTAAACTTCGCGATGAATCCTGAGCATTACCAGTGTAGAGAGAATTCTACCTGAGACTACTACTTTCACTTGCCTTAACACTTCAGCCAACTTAAATGGCGATCCTTGCAAACTAGCCCAACCTTCAACGGAATATACTGTACATACACATCTTACTAGGTTAGCTTCAGATTTATTAACTAAATTACTTATATGCACGTACGACGTTTTAAAACTTACTTTTGATTCTTTTAATAAATACGTCTTCTTATTAATATAGTAACATTTTTGCGAACATCGTCTCGCCACTGCCGGAGAACGCAGAGGATAAGCGGTTCATAGTTTATTTTTTTAGTGTTTCGATATTAAAAATGGTGTGCAAGACATTGATTTAATCACTAGTAGGAAATTATAGCCGATAACAGTATAATGACGCGTTGTCCTGAAACTATCGATCTAGATACTGTGTCATGATAGTATACCACGAGCTCCCGGCCACGTCTGGGAGAACAACGCCGAGACCACCCTGGTAACTGTGGCCGCCCGTACCCGCCCTGCACGCTGCCCCGTTGCTGCTGTCAGCGATACACCATCCCGTGACGAAACGCGACGGCCACGTGGTTTTCTGAGCACGTCCACGAGGAATAATGACGCCGACCATCTCCTCGCTACGTGAGACATAGAATAGTAACGTACTTTCAGTTTCATTGAATGAACGATTTTGATTCAGTTTCTTTTCACAAATTCAATTTTAAACATTTCCTTTTTTTCTCAAGTAAGTACGACATTTTAACCAGTGTAATTCAAATCTCGAATAATACAATTACATTTTTCTTGAGGATTGTTGTGTTCATTATTATACCTATTTTTCCACTGCATACTTCTCAACTTGAATTGTTTACCTTCAATTGTGAACATCAACCTCATCCCTTATAAATTTGTAATGCCGACTTGACGAAGCTGCCGGCTTACGCTCTTCGCTGATCGTATTTTTGTAACTAACTAGTTGTGGAATATTCACCCTTCCTTAATTACATGGATGAATGAATAGTTGTTCGTGTTGTGTTACAATATATATGAATATAAGTTATGGTCGCGACTTTGTTCGCGAGAAAATAGTTCTTTTTATTTTGCCCTGAAAACGGAACAATAGGTAGAGAATTATGATAAAGTTGAATTCATTGAATGTATCAAAAGCACAGTATCATTTATTTATGATGGCTAAAGGGCAAGCCTTACAACTCGCAGTTGTTTTTTAACAGGTCCCGTTTTCACACGTTTTGTAGCCAATAAAAATGAGCAATTACTAAATTATTAAAATTTACCTGACGCGATAAATAAAACCTATTTACACATGCTTCGTATCGAAAAACCAAAGAAGTTTATTCTTTATTAGGGAGTTAGCGCTCTGCCAACAATAGTTTAACTATGGCGCGAATTCTGTTGCAACAATAGATGGAGTGAGAATGCTCGCCTACCTCCCTCTCTCTCATGCAGACACTTCAATTTTATTTATTGGTATAGATATTTACTAAACGTTTTGCTTGTAGTTTGAGTGACATAATTAATTTGGCAGCGAAAGTAATACTAGGTGACGACTATTAAAACTTAGAAAAATCAAAGAAGATTACGTGTGATATCTATTATCTGTGGAAAACTAAAAGCGAAATTATTTCTGTCTCACAGAAAATTTTATTCTGCAAAAAAACTTATTATAAACATGAAATTATTTCTTATGAGAACCAATAAGAGAATGTTATCTTTATAAATAAAATTTTTTGTCGTTAATACCATTTCGAAGGTTTCTGTCGGCATTACTAAGAGTCCTTTCAATCTTTTATGTCAACACAGTTGAAAACATTTGTAACAAGTGGAGAGCGAGTTGTTTAACAAATGTGTTTATCTGATAAACACGGCTATACTTTAGTAAAGGGGTGCAATTTAACATTAACTCCCTTAATGTATCGTGAATATCAATGGTTTCCTTACTGTACCGGGATTATTCTTCACTTCCTTAACGTATTGGAAGAATCTTTTACTCCGTTAAGGTGTCGGATGTATTTTTAGACTACCTTAAGTTACCGGAGTTTTTTTAACTACTTTAAAGTACAATTAATATTTTTTACTTCTTTAATGTACCACGTGTAACTTTGGCCTGTTAATTTGAAGGTAAACCCCAATAGAAATAGGTTGGGGTGTGTCCTTCAAGGGGTTAATGGTCCAAGAAATGTAACTTTTTTTGGTGGGGGGGAGTACAATTTATTTTACGTCCCATATTGAATCACAGAAGAATGTCTTAAGTCGCCACTGAGCTACATTATGTCTGAGTTGTTCAAGGTTTTGTTTAGCATTCACGTTAAACCTCAAGGAAGCAGATGCAGTGATTCCTCCCGTCCATTTGGTATGCGAATCATTCGAGAAGATCTCAGCATTTTGTATACACATCGCAGTCTGCATCTTCAATACGGAATGCGATGTGAGGATTCACGTTTATATCAAATAGCTGATGTTACAAGCATACTCCACATTGGTATATTTATATACATTAATGTTTATGTTCTGCATCATTGTTAAAGGCATGAAGCAATTTCACACTTGTGTGGTGAGAGTGTTTGAAATGTAAAAAGAAAGCAAAAACGGTCGTGACTTGTGTTGATTCCAGTTTGTTGTGTCGATTACAGGGAAAATACATTAATGTCAAAATTACTGCGCTTTATATTCTATTCTCTGATTGGGTGCCCTGAGCTGATGACGTTGAAGTTCAGCCTCGATTTGTGAGGGGAAGGGGGTAGTTGAAAACATTATACATAATTCCCTAAGGTAATGCTGATTGTACAGTCTGAGATGCTCAACGACAAACCCAATGTCGTTTAAGTCAGTACTCATGTCCTTTCAATGTGCTGCGGATTGAGAAAATATTCGAAATTAATGGCAGGTTAGTGTCAAATTAATTCCTTTCCTGTGTAAAATGAGATTGATAATCTGCTAGTTAAGTACAACACGACTATGAAGTGAACATCGTCTGCAAGCAGGCTGTGAGGAAGCCACTTTCTACACTATGTAACAAAACAATTATTTGAAATTCGATACGATTACGAATTTTAATAGTAAGTACTTCCAAATTTATTCATTAATGAGTATTTGGAAGCTGAGTTCCTTTTTTATCAAGTCGACTATCTCATCAGTATGTTATAATACAAGAAATTTCTCTCTTGTAACAACCGTAATTTCTTGCGTTTCCGGGACGCGTAGAGAAAGTGTCTGTAAGAAAGATACAGGTTAATAAATCATACGGAATATTAAGCGTTAATTACACATATTTATTTTATATTCCATGTATGTTAAATCATATAACCCATCAATGACTTGAATTCACATTAGAAATTTCTATGACTTAAATTAGTAAATCACTGAGCTGTAAATAAATCTTCGGACTGATTTCAGTTTTAATTGTAAACCATGTCAACGTACGAGGGTTATTCAAGAAGTTATGGGCATAGCAAATAAAATAATAATGTTGATAAATAAATATCTTTATTTCTTTTACCTCGATTTACATTTCCCATCGATGTTAAATAGCTTCGATATCTTCTTTAAAGTGAGAACCATCGAATTCCTCAAAGCAGCCATCAAGTGCAGACTTTACTCTGTCATTGTTGGCACATGTTTCACGAGCGAGTCATTGTTTTATGTTTGGAGAGAGAAAATAATCCGAAGAACCTCAATCTGGCCAATAGTCTGCGTGTGCAATCAATTACAACATTATTTGAGCAAGTAATATCGGCTTACATTCGAAATGATCTCGAAACTAAACATTGGTTCTACAACAGTCAACGTGGGATTAGGAAGGGATTCACATGTGAAAGCCAGTTAGTGTCCTTAGTTCAGGAATTGTCAGAAGAAATTGATTCCGGAATGCGGGTGGATGCAATAATAATTGATTTTGCGAAAGCGGTAGATGTCGTGCCGCATGATTTACTAATTAAAAAATTAGACGAAACAGGCATCGACAAACGAGTTGTACGATGGGTTCAAGAGTTACTGCGAGAGAGTTCGTAGAGAGTAGCAATAGGCCGACAATTGTCATGTTACGTCAGGTGTACCTCAGGGCTCCGTAATCGGTCCCTTACTGTTTCTAATCTTTATTAATGACTTTCCGCTGAACATCAAATCTAACTTAAGGATTTTTGCCGACGATTGCATTGTTTACAGGAGAATAAATAGTATAGAGGACGACGCAAATTTGCAAAACGATTTAATTGCATTGCATAGTTGGTAAAAAGAAACAGAATGAAAATAAATGGTAATGAAAGTATATCAAAATCGTTTACTAGATCGCGATCTGAAACCATATTAAATTACAATATAGAATTTTATTTGAGTTCAAATATGGGGTGGGAGGTTCATATAAATCATATAACACGAAAAGGGTGTACGATATCTTCACTTTGTTAACAGAATAGTAAATAAAGGGAGCGGAAAATTAAAGGAAATGGCGTACAAAATGCTGCTGGGATCCATATAGGAAAATCCACTTGGATGCTTTAGAGAAAGAAAAGCAGCAAAATTTGTCGTACGGGGACGAGGCCGAGGGTGCGAAAAAGCGAATGCGTTGCGTTGGGAATCGTTAGTGAGGAGAAGGAAAAATGACGGACTTTGTGCCCTTTTCAAATCTTACGTTGGTGGTAAAGTGTGGGGAGAAAAACGCGAGAAATTAAAGAAGCCAACATATGTAGGTATAGGGGATCACCAATTTAAAATTAGAATAAGACTGCAGAAAAGAAACGATTTTAAAAAGACCCATAGAAGTTACCTGCAGCTCCGTTCGAGGTAAAACCTCATAGTATTAGGTCATTTCGGGAGAAGATTAAAAGACTGATAAATTCGGGGACAGAAATTAATTCTAAAGTAGTAATGTTCACTTTATAATTTTGAGGGAATTGAATTTACTCAATTAAGCGAAATAATTGAAATAGTAATTATTAGAGTACAGGTTATCTGTAGTCAGTACTTTTTAGTACTTAATGTATTTTTTCGTTATTGTAACCGCCACTGGACGTATGTAGTTTAATAAATACATACATAGAACTCATTAGTTTTGGCCATAGCTGTAATTGCTCGAGCGTTGACGTGATGAAACACTTTTGTTTTCGCCAAATGAGGCGATTTCATAGCAATAACGCTTCAATAATTACGCATGGTACTCGTCATTGATTGTATTTTCCTTTTTAAGATTATTAATGAAATTTCTGCACCCGCATCCCAAAACACTGACGCCCTGAATTTCCCAGCAGTTGGAATGTCTTCGCCGTCTTCTCAGCCGGTTCTCCCCTTTCGGTTCATTCCTTCGACTGTTCCCTTTCCAAGTCTCAGGTGTGCAATGTGCTATGATTCGACGCAAAAACTATGCTCAATTGCTGTGAAACACTCAATTGAAAAATCCTGACGACGCTGTTTTTGCTGCTAAGCGCAACTTTCTCATATTCAGTCAATATGCGATGTACAGTATTGTATGAAATGCTGACAAGTCTGCTACTTCAAGAATTTTCAGTCGACTGCCACCCAATACTATTTCTGGCCTGGTCACTCAATTTGGACGTCTAAGCAGATCGTACGACCTCGTTTAAACTCGGACTCCTAATATTTTATAGTAGTGAACGAAGGAGAAGATTCCCCTAGAGCAGGGGTGGCCAACCTTTTGAATACCAAGCGCCAATTTTTTGACAGACGAGTTCAGATGCGCCATATGGCCCAAGAATATTTTATAGCGTGTTGTTTATGGTTAAGGGTTGGTAAATATGACGATAGAATTTCCTACGCTTAAGGAACGAAAAATGATACCTTTGATGCAATTAAATTAATTAATTTACGCCAGTACCAATTTACAAAAGTCATGAATGAAGTTCCTGTACGAGAGGGTGATTACGGTGAAGATAACTTTGAACTACAGTTGTTGGCACAGAGATCAGCTTGGAAGTTTTAATTCTCTGTTCTATTTCCAACTTTTGGCCATTCATTTCATTTATTTATAATATACGTCTAACTGTACAATGCTTTTTACCAATGTAAAGGTACTTCTCATTCGAAATACAAACAGGCTCAAGGATGCAATGCGCCACTTTTAATCGTCCAAAGGTTTGGCCACCTCTGCTCCAGAGTATAACCTAGCTCGCCTTTCATAATGGTTGGATCCAGACCTTTCAAATCAACGTATTGTTTCACATAACGATGAATAATTTTTTCCATTTATTCCATTTCACTGAGACTATGAGACAAATACTAAAACATTTTAACGTCTTTAGACTTAATCTTTACAAGGTTGCTGCTTTATACCACTTTTGTTTTTGAACCGAGAACCTATGATCTACACGTCAGGTTGGGTACTTCAAGGATTATCCTCGTAAATATATTCACGAAGTATTTATGACAAAAGCTATCAAATAAATTAAAATTGTTTAAGAAACTGCTTAGGAAAAAGCGGATGGGCATAAATATTGGTTTTCTCTTAAAAATCAAATACAACTTTTTTTTGTTGGTCATTATGTAAGCGCTTGCTTAAAAGTTACTCATAAAAGCGAGATGTTGAGCAAAACAAGAAGCAAACGGTTAATATAAAAAGGAGTTCTTAAAACTGTCGTAAAAGTCAGCGAGAATAGTCTTACGTAGGACCAGGAAGTTCTTGTAAATTCTAAAAGTATAAGATGATAATAATTTTAAAGTTTAAAAGTGGAAAACCTTCCCAGACTTTCGGAGAGATTTATTTGTACGTGTTCATAATTTACACATAACTCTCTCTCCTGGCGATTAGTTCACCTTGGGGACAAAGACGCAGGCAAAATCATCCAGGGACGTGCTTCATTTCGCTACGATAAGTCACGGTGGGAACGAGGAAGCGTAAAAGTAGACCAATATCAGTGACAAGTCATTAACCTGATTTTCATGGCGATAAGGAATCCATATAAGTATAATGTCTGCAGTTTTAGTATATCTTTACGTTTCATGATGAGGGGAAAGGAAACTGCTATCATATAAATTACTGTCTGTCTGTCAACGCTCGAAATGATGCCAAATAACCATTTTGCAATATTGAACAAGGAGTAGTAACATAATTTGACGGCAAAATTTAAAGTGGTACATACAGCTTAGAGTAGGAAAATTTTGACTAATTCAACTTTTTTGTTTCTTATTAAGTTTTATTCCTACATCAATGAAAGTTAGTAGGTTATAAAAACTGACTTATATACATTTAAAAAAATTAATGTAAGAAAAATATTTATTTACAAACTTTTACAAAATTTTGAATGACTTCTTTTAACAATGCAGGTATTAACAGTTTCCCTGACAACCTAATAATTTTAAAAGATTTATGTGCTCTCTTTTTTTGATGTAGCTGATACTATTGCTTATAACATCATCCTTTTAGAGTTAAATCCTTTAACAGATAATATTTTTAATATTGTGCTAGTTGGAAAACATTGATTTTTGATCATTTTTGAGTATATATTTTGTATCTGAAAAACTATTACAGTGACACATCATATTGTAGATAAAGCGTGAACAAACACACACAAGATGATATCTTTGAGAGTTTTTGAGTTATCAGGGAAACAGTTTTTAAAAATGCAATGTGTGGAAAATAATCGGTTAACATTTATTTATGTATCTTGCATACTTTCAGAACCATATGGAAGTTAAAACTCCGCGGTAGCACAAGTTTAGCCTTCTAATCCTTAATTCTCATTTGTCTTCTTTCTGCATTTCCTGGTATCTTTTGTCGTTTTCAGTTTCCATTTCTCTGCCGTCCTCATACGAGTCCCATCCTTCAATACTTCCCAGATTTCATTCCTTTTTCTGAAATCACTTTCAATCTACCTTGTGTACCTTGATTGAAAGTAATTACAGCAGCGTTGATTTCAATTTTAATTATTTGTCTGTCCATAAAATCCAGCTTTAGGACATACATTTTGTATGCTCCTACACACCATTTAAGAATCTCTGGGGGCAACTAATGTTTTGAAGACTATTTTTATTGCATATATTGCAGATTCGGTCAAAGTATTTTTATGTTTGTAGCTGGCCGCCATTCCTACAATAATTGTTCCCTGATATGGGCACCAAGAATTAACATCTTTAGGGCATAAATAATGCAATGGGTTTACATCTGATGAGCATTTATGATATCAAAAGGTCTATATAGCCATTCTCATCTCACTTACTGAATTTGAATTTTCTCTAATAATATTTCCATTGTATTTGCACCATCTGTCAGGCGCCATTTTCCACCACTCTAACTTTTAAATTTTGTTGCAGCATTCTGCCATTTAAATCATAACTCGAAAACTACTGAAGATATTGCGATAAATTTTCGAGAAAAATGATCTATAATAATTGCTCCATAAAATAAAAAGTAAATTAAAACTTCGAATTTTTGAAGGTCTTAAGCTGTATGTGCTCCCTTAAGGAATGGATTTCTCAAGATAAGTGTGGAATGGTATAATTACAGAGTTAGAACTTTTATGAATACTCTGGTTAGATTTGTTCGTTGTAAAGAACTCGCAAGGTTTACCCGTCATGTTTAAGTTAATTAGCCATTATGCTCGATTCGTATGAAGTTGAACTTGTCCGTTTACATATCAGATGAAATGTTCAAAGTGATCTCTTTTCAACTGAATCAGCCAGCTGTTCTTATTTACGTTGAGTTTATAACTCAATCAAGAATGCCTACTGTAATTCTGAAAGGTTGGCACAGTGCGTGCAATGCTAATTAGTACTCACGGGTAATCATTGGCGGGGGTTAGGAAGTATTCAGGTCAACATAAATTTTATTCGCAAGACGTTTCCTCATGCAAGCTGAGTCATGCACTTTAGTGCAGATAAAAAAATCAGGCATTAACAGTTTAAAAAGTTCGGATAACTCAGTAATTATGCATTTCAGGAGTCATGTAGTATACACTTCCTTGTTTTCTCCCAATATGAGGAATCCATCCCGTCGAGTTTTACTCTCCCTGAATAAAGGAGTAAGAAAGCTTTTTAGCTATATCAAACTTCCATCCGCCAACTTAGGACAAAAGCAATGTTCATAGAAACGACTGAACACGTTTTTCTTAAAAATGGTAAGTAAAGGTCTTTACTAACTTGATTATGAGCTCTTCCCTTTAACAGCATAGAAGTTGCCCGCCGTCTATAGAGAAGGTAGAGAAGCGTTAGCTTACCGGGATTCTAAAGCGATACCCACATCATCAATTTGGTCGAGCACACGCCATTCTGAGGACAGGAGTTGGCTTTGCTGTGAGGACGAACCATTCTCAACTCCATACTCCGACTGTTCCAATGGGAATGGTGGATAACTATCCATATAACCATATGGCCACTCAAACCTGACCTCACGTATAGGAATCATAATACAAAACATATTAATTCAGATTTACATGACCACTAATGCCTCATAGGGAGAAGAGATTGAGAAAATCTATGAAGAAATTGAAGAAATAATTAAGTATATAAAAGGAAGCCATAATTTGATAATATTGGGTCATTGAAACGCAGTAATATAAAGGGAAGAGAAAGTTATGAAATCGAAGACTATGGACTAGGTGAAATGAATAAAAGGGGAGACAGACCAGTAGAATTTTTCACGGAGCACAAATTACTAGTGACAAATACCTGATTCAAGAATCATGTGGAAAAAGTCGGGAACACGGGCAGGTACCAATTCGGCTACATAATAGTGAGACAAATATATAGAAAACAGGTGCTACACTTTAAAATCTACCAAGGAACAGATGTGAACTCGGACCATATTCTGTTCATTATGAAATGCAGACTGAAAATAAAGAATCTGAAGGCACGAATTAAAACAAAGAGATGAGAATTAGAAAAAGTGAAACAACAGGAGGTTCTTCCGAGTTTCAAAGAATAAATCTAGAGTAAAATAACAGATGTTTTTCGTGGCCGACGTAACTTCGGTATTTGACATCGATTTTTGGGCTATTAGGCCACGTAAATTCTCGGCGTGTCTGCCAACGTTTCGATTGTGAGCACCAAGCTTTATCAAGGCTAGGCTAATCAGTCCTGGCCTAGCGTTGATAATACTTGGTGCTCACAAGCGAAACGTTGGCAGACACGCCGAGAATTTACGTGGCCTAATAGCCCAAAAATCGATGTCAAATACCGAAATCAAGAGTAGATTAACGGATAAAGGAGAAAGAAATGGACACGCTTTAAAGAACAAACGACTATATAGCAGGCGGAGAAAAAAAGGAACAGCTCAGACCAATAGTAAAGCATGAAGAACAACAGAAATAATAAAAATGATGCATAAAAGGCGTAATTATAAAAACGCAAGAGATTAAAATGGTAAAGAGCAGTAAAAACGTTTGAATAATGAGATAGATAGGGAGTGCAAAGCAGCCAAAGAGACTTGCCTCCAAGAGAAATGCAAAGGAGTTGAAGATTTCATGGTGAAAGGGAAAGCAGATGCAGCTTATAGTCGTAGAGAGAGAAAATACTGGCAAGAACATCAGGAGAGCAAATGAGAAGAAAATTCTAGATAAAGCGAAAAGGTGAAAAGATGGAAATAATATCTATAACAGTGGAAATCTAGATCAATCAGTAATAGGAGAAGAAGAGGAGGTCGATGATGAAGAGTCGAGGGAAAATATTTTAAGGTACGAGTTTCACAGGGTGCTGACAGATCTGAGCACTGGTAAAGCGCTAGAAATTGATAACATTCCAGCGGTGCTGTTAAAATGAAGAATCAATAACATGTCTGTTCGGGATAGTTTGCATAATTGCGAAAAACGTAGAATACGAGAAAATTTTAGGAACAATATAATTGTACCCATATCAAAAAAGAACTGGCGCAGATAGATGTCATCAACAAAAAAATGCAAAATGTTCACGAAAATAGTATATAGTAAGATGAAACATCAAATATAAATCGAGATTTTAGGACAAATGTATGGACAAGAGAAGGAATATTGGGCCTGCGTCTAATTTTAGAAGGCTGAATATGAAAAAACAGGCCTACGATCATGACATTTGTAGATTTAGAATAAGCCTTTGATAATGTAAATTGGACACACTACTAAGGATTTTGAAGCGGACAGAAATAAAATATCGAGAAAGAAGAGTTATCCATAGCCTGTACAGAAAGCAGTCAGCAGTAATTAGAATCGAATTGCAAACGAAAATAAATAGAAATCAAGAAAGGAGAAAGATAAGTATAGAACTTATGGAACAGGCGATGACGCAACTGAACATACAAAAGGAATTACTGTAAGGAGAAGAAGTAAAAACCCTAAGGTTTCCTGATGATATTGAGGTATTAGGGGAGTCAAATGAAAATTTGGGAAACATAATAAATGGCATTAATGCAGTTTTGGAGAAAGTAGAACATGATCATTAATAGAAAGAAAACCTAGGAAATTGAACGTAGTAAGAGAAATAGTGGAATAAGAAAATGTGTCAAAATGGGGATATTTTCAAGGAAGTGAAGCAGGAAATGGAAGCGTAGGATAGCACAGGCAAGGAAGGCTTTAGGAAAAACAGAGGAATTTACTTGCAGCGAATATAAATATGAATATTAGAAATTCGTTACTAAAAAGTTCGTGCGGAATGTGCAATTATGTGGGTTAGAAACGTGGAAGGTAGATTTTGAGCTGTGGTGCAGTAGGAGAATGCTGAAAATCAGAGGTTGGATAGAGTAATTAACCAGGAAGTTCTAAACAGAATAACAGAAGACAGAACAATATGGAGGACGTTTAGCAAGAGAAGTGATAGACTAACAGGCCACGTTTTAAGACATGAGGGTCTTGTAAAATTAACATCAGAGAGGTTTGTGGGGTAAGAACAGAAGAGGGAGACAAAGGATAGAGTACGCGACAGTGTGGGATGTGTTAGTTATGCGGAAATGAAAAGTTTATGCACATAATAGGTAAACATGGAGAGTTACATCAGTGTAAGGACTGAATACTACAACAATTTAAAAACTGCCGGCCTCTGTGGTCTAGTGGCTAGCGTCACTGTCTCGTACCACACAGGTCTTGGCAAGGGTTGGGTGTTTGTGTGCGTCTTGACAGTTGCGAAGGAAATTTCCGTAGGTAGCTTTATCAATATCCCCACACTGTTTGAAGAATAAATAAAAATAATTTTCTAGTTAAACTGAAATGAGAATTTCTCAACGCAATTGTAAATGCGACTTTGAAATAATTACTGGTTGGCATATATATATATATATATATATATATATATATATATATATATATCTTAACGTTGTTAAAGATGTAGGAAATGCACAACTGTTATTAAAGAGTTATAATATTACATGCTTGTTGTTAAATTCGTATTTCCAACAACACACTAGAATAATTGTCTGAGAATATTAGAATATTACATGCTGTACATATTTATTTATTTTTTAATGTTTTCCGTAAGGATGTAATTGAAAATATTAATAAAACAGACAATTAGACCCTCTGAAACCCTGAATCGCCTATATATTTTGTGGAATAAGTTTGTGTTATGTAATAAAGATTTGTTTGTAAACAGAAAGAAGCCGTTAGAAACTAGAAGTAGAAATGTGGTTGCACCGGTTCTCGGAGCTCACCAGCTGGCAGGGTCAAGTTCAGCTCAATGAGTAGCACAAACTGCGTGAGTAACCTTGCTAACGGGACGCGTTGTATTGTTTCTTTTAGAGCGCCAGGTTATCCACGTGGTAGTGTCAAAGGAAGTCCCAGGCAGGAGGATAAAGATAATAACAATACTACAACATCTACATGGTTGTTAATACTCCACAGCCCGTAACATGCTACATCTGCAATTGCGTTCCCGTCACGTGTAATAGAAACGAATTTTAAAATTGTAAATATAAAACTATATTGGCGCTAATTCTTAACACGACAGTATTTTTACTTATTACATATTTTAAATAAAGAAAGTTAATTTTATGAAAAGTCACATATTATGGAAATATTGTATGCAGGATCCTACAACATCAACAGTAATCTTTTATTAAATCGTCAAAAACAATTAAAACTATCCTGATGATGTGTCAGCACGCTCGCTCTGACGGCGCAGGCGTTGGTAGTTCATATTATTGCTGGTTCTTAGAGGAGCAGGGGTGTGAAACGTAACACTGCACATGCGCATTTCTCATTCTCGTGATATGAAGACTGTAGCCAAGATATATACGGGAGGGAGCGCGCTCGAAGGGGGGCTGCTTAAAGTCTTCGAAACAGAAACTCACAATCTTAAAAAACTATTATTTTAGAGTTTCTTGAAATTAGAAAACAAACAATTCCTCCTAAATTAACTCATGTGCTGTAGTACATGAGCACATATGCAGCAGCCGCCACTGCCCCCAAGCTATAGTAGCCCTTTATGTATTGTCTTTGTTTTGCTCTATAAAATGTATTATTACCATTTGAACCCCTTTTTCAACCTTACGGGACTTCCCAGTATGTATCATAGCGTAACTTATCTTTTTGATAAAGATGAGAAGAATTCTTTTTTTTTCACGGGACCTTTATGTGCCTCTAAAATAACTCTGTAAAACAATACAACCCGGAAAAAAGCAATTAAAAGGGGTTAGAAATTGTGGTATGTTGCTGATCAGAAGAGATATATTCATAAATTTGTTGTATCAAGGTATAGATGAGGAAGTTGCAAATGAATTTGAAGACTTTGAATTAGGAAAACAACCTGAACTTGACAAAGGATTTATGGGAAAAGTGCACATCCTCTAAATTATTGGAGACGTTGAACACCGAAGGACAATTTCTGACTATAATAAATATATGAGGACAATTTATTAAGCGGACAGATTGCGCGATACAAGAAACGCCCAAACAAGTGTTGGCACCGCCGGTTTTGAGGAATTTTGGAAATTTCATTAGTAAATAGCTGTCATACACAAAAATATTAACGGAGAGAAAATTACGCTCAAGGAATTCAGGATTAAATATACGAGATTTTCGTTTTTCAGTAGGTGCTTTCCAAAGTCGAGTTAAAGTCCTAATTCTGTCAGTAAACGAAGAAAACAGCGTGACGAAGCAATGCATATGCCAATACACGAGACTTGAAGACGGAGTGCTCGCTGTACAAGGAAAGAACCTCATAGAACAATAAGCTATTGTCAAATATGCAACGTTTGCATATAAGAAACCAAAAATTATTTCTCAAGTTACCTTGAAAAATACATGAAAATTCTTGTAAACACAATATTTTTCAATTTACTTTATAATTGTTTTCATAATAAACGATGTTTCGTGGGATAACATTTTTCCTTTTTTGTAATGCCCTTGTAATATTTGTATTATGCAGGATGTAGTTTCAGGCTGTTTTCATCATGATATCACCACAATTTTTGGCGTTAATTAATTATATTTATTAGTTTGACGTTAAAACACGAATTTTAACCAAGTTTTTCGTGGTGTTCTATTAGGCCATCACTCATTAAGTAAAACGTCAAGTATTCAAGTCGTAGGAATTAGAAATGCTTCAATTGAAGGTCATTAATAGCTTACAGTTCTCTTAGGGTATCGGTAATAATTTCGGCTCTCTGGAAGTACCGCAGAATAAAATTTTCTTAGGTTAGTGAACTTATTCGAGGTACCCGTATTTCTTGTCTCGATTTACGTGCAGTGTGTCATCACATCTATATTAATGATAGGGTGAGATGGGTTAATTTTAAAACATTTCTCTCTCGATACCGGTATAATAACACGTAAACATTATTGTCGGATTCGATACTATAGCGTACCTTTCTAACAGAACCTGCTCTATCACAATAAATAAGTACCTCTCCCAACTATACTCAATCGCGACGGGCGTCCCACGATATCCCACAACACCCCAACACTAGCAGGCGAAAGCTTCACTGTTAACAATATAATTATTATTTTGCAAAAAAAATTGTAATTAAACTTGTATGGACTAACAAAAGAACTGGTTATTTTATTAATACACAAAACAAAACTGGTTATTTTATTAATACATTGATTTCATTTTTCGGTCGTATAAATTGAATTTAATCTAGCATTTTCTCAATAAGAATGTCGGTATTCACTCAAATAATTGCAATTCATGTAAGTTTTAGCGAATGCAAGCAGGCAACGACAGTTTGTCTTACGTTGATTGCAGACGAAGCGTCTGTGACGTTGGCGCAGGTGCTGCGCTAAGGAAAATAACTTGCCAATGGCCACGGCTGACGAAGCGTCATAAAGGAACTTCATTAGATGTCACGTGAATCTACACTACATCTTGAAAATAACCTGAAGATTACGATATCGTTTCCCAGACTTATTCTGTACATCAATATCATACACATCCCATGACATCAAAGGAATTTCGCTGTTTATAACGTAATATTTCTAGATTGTTAGAGTTCAATATGAGGATTAATAGAGGTAAAGCCAAGGTAGTGGAGTTCAGTTTGGGAAACAGTGGAATAACAAAGACTGTTAGATTGGGAACAGATATTTTGACGGACGTTAAGGAATTCTGCTACTTGGGTAGCGTAATAACTAGAGTAGGATAGCACAGGCAAGGAAGATGAATTTACTTACAGGTAATATAAGTGTGAATTTAGGAAATCGTCGTATGTTAGTATGGAGTGTGGCGTTATATAGGCGCGATACGTGGACGATAGGAGTTGCGGAAATGAAAACAATAGAGGCCTTTGAAATGTGGTGCTATAGGAGAATGAGATGGGTAGATAGAATCACAAACGAGGAAGTTCTTAACAGAATAGGGAAAGAGCGAACAATATGGAGGACGTTGACCAAGAGAAGTGATAGATTAATAGGCCACGTTTAAAACATCAGGGTCTTGTAAAATTAGCATAAGAGGGAATTGTGTGGAGGGATGAAAGGATGGAATCCGCTAAGCAGATTATTGATTCTGTGGGATGTGCTAGTTATGCGGAAATGAAAAGGCTTGGGCAAGATAGGTTAGCATGGAGGGTTGCATCAGGCCAGCTTTAGGACTGAATACCAAAACAACAACAACAACAGTGCCGTCCAAAGGCAGTAAGTAAAAATTTTCAACTTTTGAAAATATTTCAAGGATAAAAGTATTATAATTAATTGATCGAGACAAATTCATATTTCTTGGTACGGATAAAAACCATTTTCAAAGAGATAATAGATTTATGTAAATGTCGAAGCTCAAAAAAATTTTATCCATTGATTTCTTAAAATCAATTTTTTCGACTTACTGCCTTTGTGTTATGGACGGCAGTTTACAGGGGAGATTAGAAGACTTAGGTAAGACATGATACCGGAAGGGCGACTTAGTTGGAGCATGATATGAAAAAGGTAGGTAAACACTGCAATAGAGTGCTAATTCGTTATATTTATAATCACACTCTAGAGAACTTATTAAATTGATTACCCAGTTTCTATATATATTTGGTGTTAGTAAAGTGATTTTTAGTTCTTGGGGTCTGCTTTTCATTCCCGAGGGTGTTTCGTGTTTTCTCTGAGTATTTTGCTTGCTTGTACTTGAACGGTTTATTTAATAAATTGATTTCTAGCAAATGATTCAATCAGTTTTGTATCTAAGAAAATACCTACTGATACAAAACTCAAAAGCAACAAAGGCGTTATAGGTCAGAAAACCTGAGAACGTGACTACCGAAGTGCACATTCCCTGTAAATTTCATACTCAGATTTTTGCGTCAAGGAAAACACCCAGCTCATAAAAATATACCAATATTTCAGGGATTATAAATTTGTTTTTAAAATTTACAATTAATGTATTAAAACGGGTTTTTTAATGAGTCTAATGATAATTTTAAACCAACGAGATTTTGGTTGATTATTTTAGCTATCTACAGGACTATATAGTTTTTTAAAAAGCATTGTAAGTATTTTGTTCTGTAGATGAAAATGGCTAAGTTATCATCCTGAAGCACTTGGTTTTCATATTTAAAAAAAAATACAAATGAAGTCTGAAATTATTCTGGGACTAGATAAACAAAGTGGGGTTATCATACTTAAAAAAAATTTCTAGTACTGAAGTCGACAATGATGTTACTGCAGAAGCTTCCTGAATGAAGTACATTAGCGTGTATTTTTGGTTATATCCATTACTGTACTTTCAATATTTTTGTATTGCAGTCAACCGCGGGTTTGTGTTATATCGTGTAAGATTAGAGTAGATACCTAATGAAAAGAAGTTCGCTGATGGTACTAAATGTGAAAGGCAAATACGTATCCCAGGAGAAGACTAATATTTACGAAGTTTTGAGAAGTAGTTTCGTACCTGAATAGAGGCCCGTGGCGTACGTCTCGGAGGAATGGTAGCAACTGCAACTGAGCGTCCAGCACGCTGCCAGTCCCTCTTGTGGAGGGGAGACCAACTGCCGTCACATCTCTTACCATCACACTCACACACACACACACACACGCAAAATCATTACAATTTATCCTGGGATATCGAATATTTATACAAATGCATATGAAAGTATTGGAGACGACCTTAGCGTTGAGCCTGTCTAAACTGTATACTATATACTTTCTAATAAGTAAAAATTGCCGACCAATTCAGACTTTATTTTTATTTTTAAAATTTCCAAAGAGGAACAAAACTACGTTTCGGTACTTATATGTACCTTCTTCAGGTTATTATCTAATAATCAATACATCAACTGTCACATTTTAAATACAAAAATATTTATGAACATAACCACAAATATTACAATACTCTGAAAACGTCTCCCCGAGGCTATACGCTTGCTCAGTTATGGAAAAATATGGTAAAATTTTTGGTTATGTTCATTAACATTGTTGTATTTAAAAAGTGACAACTGATGTAATGATTATTATCTGAAGAAGTTACAAAAGAGTACTGAAACGTTGTTTTTTATCCTCTTTGGAAATTTTAAAAATAAGAATAAACTCTGAAATTCCTGTATACTGTTGAACATGTTTTAAATTGTCCGGTACAAAATTGAGACGCTAATAAAAAATGCGACATCAGAATTAAAATGAGAAACAATAACAAAGAAAAATTAATAATGCCTAACGTTTCGACGCAGCTTAGCGTATTTATCTGACTGTGAATGAACATGGACTGAAAATTGAAGAAAAGCTCTAAAACCACAGTTTAAGACATAAACGACAACTAAAAATATGACGTATTTTAAAAAGGTTAAATTTTCGATGTCGTGCTTAATATTAACTGCATTAAATTGACTTTTAATGTACAACGTTTAAGGACTTAGTGTTTTATAATAATGTGACACTGGCGTTGTCCAAATTAAAATTGTGATCAAATTGCTTTGTGATAAGAGTGTGATTCAGGTTGACTGCTTAAAATTGGGTTTATATACTGTATTCCTTTTCGTCCTTTTCGTTAGGCTGATGTAATACAAGTAAAATTATAAAAGTTAATTACAAAACAATATCGGTGGTAGAAAAAAATATTGGTAGGATATTTGTGTCCCTCGATTAGTCCAAAAATGAAGGTTTAGACTTCAAAATTACAAAAAAAGTAGCTATTTAATAACCGTGTTAGAATAAGCGACAGAATATCACAATATTTTAAGATAATCAATACATTACACGTAAGACGCGTGGGTAGTGTAATATTGCAAAGCATAGGTGATCGGCTAGCCGATGACTGGAAACGCCTTCCTAACATTCCGATGAAGGGGGCGGTGCCTCCGAAAATTCAAGAAAGCCAAACCCTACATGGTGCCTGCCGTCCTAGAACTTCAGGTTAGTCACCAACTTTCTGTCTCTCTTTCCTGTCCTTATTAATTGTTTCAATTAACCTGACAATGTTATTTTATGACGCCGACATACATAAATATAAAGGAGGGGTGGGGGGATAGAGTTTGGGCAACATAATTTTCTAGTATAATTTAAAGCTATGAGCCTGTAATCAGTACCCTATTACCAAGAACTGTATTAATTTAAAACAGCTTTGATTTTGACAACACCAATATTTTATACAGGAAACCACATTATTTTAAAAGAATAATTTAGGAAATGGTGTACGGTAAGAATCAAGGAAATATTGTTAATATTAAACAAGACACTGAAGATCATACGATGTCTTATATTTCTCTTCAGTTCATTTCTCTATTTTAATTGTGGTGTTTATATATTTGTTTTATTTGTAGTCCATATGTTCGTTAGGAAAAAACGCTAAACCACGTTGTATGAAATTTCCTTTGTACGTGTTTTTAGTTCTAAATATTGTTTGCATATTGTTTTTGTTGTTGTATTCAGCCCTGAGACTGGTCTGATGCAACCCTCCATGCTAACTTATCTTACGCAAGCATTTTCATTTCTATATAACTGGCACATCCTCTCTATATGCCTAGCTTATTCCATCCTTGGCCTCCCTCTTCTGACCTTACCTCTAATGCTAATTTTACAAGACTCTCGTGCCTTAAAACATGGTGTATTAATCTATCCCTTCTCTTGGTCAACGTCCTCCTTATTTTTCGCTTTTCCCCTATTCTGTTTAGAACTTCCTCGTTAGTTACTCTACCCACCCAGCATTCTCCCATAGCACCAAATTTCAAAGGCTTCTATTCTTTTCCTTTCCGAAACTCCTATCGTCCACGTTTCGCACCCATAAACGCCATGATCCATACGAACATTTTTAGCAACGATTTCCTAATATTCACACTTACAGTACCCGCAAGTAAATTCCTCTTCCTTGCCTGTGCTATCCTACTCTAGTTATTACGCTTCCCAAGTAGTAGAATTCCTTAACTTCCGTCAAAATATCCCTTCCTAATCTAACACCCTTTGTTATTCCTTCTGCTTCTACACTCCATTATCTTGGCTTTCCCCCTATTAATCCTCATATTGAACCCTTTCTCCAGGACCACGTTCATGCCATTAGTTTTGGTTTCCAATTCTTCTTCTGACTCATCTAATACTACAATATCATCGGTAAAGCGTAGTTGAAAATTTTCACTATTGTTAATGTTATTAGTTTCTAATTTTCTATCCATAATATCTATAAGATCGGCTTTATTCTTATCCATTCTTGCCCCCATATTAGGAATCTATGACACCTGGTGTAGGAAACGCCATGCAGTTTTTTGTAATGCCTATTTATATAATATAGATTTACTTTCTCGTATAGCGCGTTACTTAGAACTCTGTTACAGTATCAAGATATTTTAGGGGAAATACTGCCTAATTTCTGGCGCTGCCAACAAAATTACTGTGGCGTACTGTTGTCAACAAAGATTTTGTTTGTGCCTCAAAGGTTCTCTCCGTGTAGAAAGTGGGTGAAATTTGCTAGGGATTCCAACCAGCAGGTAACATCGACGAAAACATCTAACGTTTCGTTAACTGTCATTACCGTCTCCCACTGACGTACTTCGAATTTTAATTGAAATGCAGCCGAAATTGTCAGCAAAATATTTTTAATTACTTCTTTAGGTTATATAATTTCGACTACGACGTTCCGTTTATCTTTGTGGACTTCATCAGGGAAATTTATAAATAGAAAGGAACCATTACACAATGTTTATAATTTTGGGTCGTAAACTACTTCCAGCAACGGTTAAGGCCTAATGATTTATAACAATTTATCCGTTGAGGTCGACAAAGATGAACGAAATACCGTAATTGTAATTACATTAACTAAATATAAATTAAAAGTTCTGTTGACAAATTCGACTAAATAGAAATTTAAAGTTCTGTTGACAAATTCGACTGCATTTCTATTATTGTACTTAGAGCCAATAATTTATTTGTGTTACCAAAAGTTGATTACGTGAACAGTCATCGAAATATTGGACGTTTTCAATTAACTAAAACGGGTAAATCCAAGAAAATGTCAGCCAACATTTTCCTTGCATATGTTTTTGTGGTAAACAGTCCTAATAGCAGTCTGATGCAACCATCCATAGTAACATATCTGCACGAGCTTTTTCATTTATGCATAGCTACCACATCCTCATAAATCTTAGCGTATTCCATCCTTGACCTCCCCTTTTGTTCATACCTCGCACACTTCCCTCTAATGCTACTTTTACAAGACCCTCATGTCGCAAAACGTGGCCTATTAATCTGTCCATTCTCTTGGTTAATACCCTTCATATTTTTCGCTCTTAACCTGTTTAAAACTTTCTTGTTAGTGATTCTATCCACCCATCTGATTTTCAGCATTCGCCTATAACACCACATTTCAAATATTTCTATTATTTTCCTTTCCGTAACTCCTATCTTCTACGTTTCGCACCCATATGACGCCAAGCTCCATACGAACCTTTTTAGCAACGATTTCCTAATATTCAAACGTAAGTAAATTCCTCTTTTTCGCAAAAGTCTTCCTTGCGTGTGCTATCCTACTCTTTATGTCTTATGCCAAGTCGAAGCTTGAAGGAATGAACTCACCCTGACAAAACTCCGGTGAGCAACAGACAGAAATATCGCCCCTGGGAGGTAGGTGAGATGTTTTGAAGCAGTGAAAGAAGAGGTTTTTTTTCGGGGGGGGGGGGGAGAGAAGTAGCTGGACAGAGTTAGAGAAAGCAGCTATCTCTTTTTGTGCTAACTTGAAACGTAGCGTGTTTGCGAAGGAGAATCTGAAAAGTCATTTGCAAACTGACGACGATCATGTAAGCTGGTGAATATTCGGAACTCCAGTGAGACCAGTCATCTTCCGAGTGTTCCGAGTCCATCCTTCCAGGAAACCAAATAGCCTCCACCGAGAACCACAGCGGCAGCTTTTGTAGACTCTCGTCGCTATCTCAGTATTCATTATTGAACTCTACTACGCGACCCGCGGGCTATGTATTTCCTTGAGATGATATTCAAGCACAATTTTAATTAATGTTTCCACACCTTTTGAAAAAATTTAAGAAGTGATACATTGTCACAGGATTAATATCCCAGATTCAGTTCTGGATAGAGGTTTTCCAACTAAAGTCTCTGCAGAATATATAAAGGAATTATAGAGAATTTACTCAAGATAGTGTTCTCGTAACCATAAAGATAAAGATCACATCTTCCCAACAGCATTTACTCAGATGAATGTGACTGCTGCAGTTCAACTTTTCTCGAATTGAAAAAGCAGTATCACTTAGAGAAATTGAGGTAGATGTTCTGTCAAGTGCAAGGTGGATAAATTTATTCACTTTTGGATTAAGTTGATGACTGCAAGAACTCTGAAGAAGGAAACTACTAAAAATAGTATGGAAAAATTAGATTTCTTGAAGACTTTGTTTCCTTTATTGAAGAAACAATAATGGATTATTGTTGAAAGCCTAATCACCACAACACGTCTAGCCTCAAATCTCGAAATTAAACGTAAATAGGCCTTCACCATAAATGAAACTGTTAGCAGTGACGAAAGTGATAGGAATGATATATTAGAGATGGATACTGAACGAAAGAATACGATCACGGAAAATATTTAATTAATCGAATTAAAACTCGGGTTTGCAAATAGAAGCAAAATTAATGCAACATGTATGTAACACTGTTAATATACAGTAAATGGAATTTCATTCTTATAATAATATTTCATTATAAAACAATATCTCCCCCCCCCCCCAATTCATTTCAAGTTATTGCACGACCCCAGGGAACACACAGTATCGGGACGTATTATCTAGGTCCTTACGAATCCTGCCAAGTCTGCAAAAAAGCTGAAAGAAGTATAAAAACCTGATTGGTTTAATGTTCTAAGGCAGGAAATAAGTGGGTTTTATGCGCGTCCAAATTGTGGAAAGAGAAAATATTGGAATTCCTGCACGATAACAACGGGCGCCCCCGAACTTAAAAGTTGACCACGATACACGATGCTTCGAGACTCAGTTCATCGGCGATCAATGGAGATGAGAAGCGATTCGTTAATACTTGCAATCTGTACCAAGTTTTCAAGCACCGCAATAAAAGTTTCGAAGGCCCATTCCAAGCAGTTTTACCAGAGAAACGTGGAGAAGTAATATGGTCCCTTGATAACTAGAAGGGTATGCATATATGTCGTGTTGGACGCGTTCACAAAGAATGAGCATCTCTACGATTTCATGCATTCATGCATAAATGAAATCATTCAAAATTGTATCCCCGGAATACTGAAAGTCGAGGACGGTTCTAAATTTGCCAACGCCCGTGGGGGAAACAAAGTAGAATAAATTGGGATACGAGTCTTACACTCAATTATCCACTAACCTCAAACAAACGGGTCAGAACGATATATGAGACAATTAGGTATTGCTTAACCCACAAAGGATAGTTCAATAATATACCACCTTAAAAATGGCCACGGTATTTACACGTGAAGAGCTCCAGTCCGGTAAGCGAAGAAGTTGTAAATTTCATAAAAACCAAACAACTACCAGACATGGAGGAGATAATTGTGAAGGCTACAGAACGAATGAATAACTGATTGAAACTCGCACAGCCAGACAGGATGTTATCAACATAGAAATTTTACCCGATAGTCTTGTGTTGATAAGAAATGTAAGAATATCTGTTGTTGTTGTGGTGGTGTTCACTCCTACGACTGGCCTGATGCAACCCTCCATGCTAACCTACCTTGCGTAAGCTTTTACATTTCCACAGAACCAGCAGGTCCCACAACATCCATAATCTGCTTAGCGTATTCCATCCTACATCCGTCCACACATTTCCCTCTTATGCTATTTTTACAAGACCCTAATGTTTTAAAACGTAGCCTATTAATCTATCCCTTCTCTTGGTCAACGTCCTCCATATTGTTCGCTCTTTCCCTATTCTGTTAAGAACTTCCTCGTTAGTGATTCTATCTACCCATCTCATTCTTCTATAGCACCACACTTCAAAGGCCTCTATTTTTTTTAATTTCCGCAACTCCTATCGTCCACGTTTCGCGCCTATATAACCTCGCACTCCATACCAACATACTTACGACGATTTCCTAATATTCACATTTTTATTACCCGTAAGTAAATTCCTCTTTTCATCGAAAGCCTTCCTTACCTGTGCTATCCTACTCTAGTTATTACACTTCCCAAGTAGCAGAATTCCTTAACTTCCGTCAAAATATCCCTTCCCTTTCTTATTCCACTGTTTCTAATATTACACTCCATTACCTTGGTTTCCCCTCTCTCTTTCTCCATGACCGCGTTCATGCCATTTATTATGGTTTCCAAGTGTTCTTCTGACTCCCCTAATACTACAATATCATCGGCAAAGCGTAGGCTTTTTATTTTTTGTCCTTACAGTACGCTTCCTTTTCTATATTCCGTTTTAGCTTTCTTCATGGCCAGACTGCATCATTGTCTTACTCCTTTCTTGATTACGGTTTTTTTCTTTATGTTCTATTCTAATTACTGTGGCCTGTCTTCTGTAGAGGTCATGTATAAGCCTCCTTTCTCGATATTTTAGTCCAGTGCTCTTCAAAATCACATTATCAAACTTTTTTTATAAATCTACAAGTGCAATGAACGTAGGCCGGTTTTTGTTATTTTTTTCCAAAATAAGTCGCAAAGTGATACGGAAAGGAATTATTGCCCATTTTCATCGGCCCGCTTACTTTCAGTCACAGGGTAGGAATGAATACATATGAGATACAGAAAGACTGGGAACTGATTAAAAACACAATTAATTTACACCTCTTCCTTGGTAGGAGTTAGCCTAATTGTCACACACACATACATGACGTGACAAATGATAGTAGTAGATCCTCTGCTTTCGGGGCAGGACGTGTGTAGAACGTATTTTGTCGCCGTAAGAATAGGTTAAAAGTACGTATCGGATTTAGTTTGGTTAGTGACGTGGCACTATTAGGTTAGTATTATGTAGGAATATTTGCTGAACCTATTAAACAGGTCCACGTTACACTATTTTATTAATGGGGCCAAGGGCCCTAAGGGTGGTGCCCGCGAGAAATTATGCACAGTCAGCATGGGGAACAGGAACTTGTGTTGAGAAGCTACATGAGAGTGTTCCTGAAACAGGCAACTCCCCTTTAATAGCATACGAGGATGTGGAAGGTAGAGCAAGGTAGGTATGACGCGGGCAGAATTTTCTTTTCAGAGCACAATAAAGAAGTGCTTTGGAAAGAATAATTTGTGGTTTAAATTAAACTCCATGTTGAGCCAGAAATAACTAAAGTTAGTGGTGATAGGAAAAAGCGTACCGTTGAAGAGTGTATGCTTGTTCAGTAATGAATTTAGAATTATTGGTGAGGTGCAGCGAGACGTTCGGGAATTAAATTTAATATCGGGAACTAAGATTATGACGAAGCACCAAAAATTTAAATGCAAGACCGACCCAATTGGCGTTATTATTGGCTGAATATAACTTCTACGTGTACGTGTCAAAGGTAAGAAAAATATACCAGCTGATTTATTAAGTACAGAAACGAAAGACAGATTGGCAGTGGTTAAGAAAGTGCATGAGAAGATGAAACATAATGAGTAATAAATGTGGGAGAATTGAAATGGGCTCAATAGAAAGACATACATCTCTTTCTACAATCGATCTGTCGAACAATCTCCAATCTGTGCCTATATTGTCGTCGTCAAAATAGTAGAGCCCTGAGTTTGAAACCTCACTGTGCCACATTCGGAATGACCTACGTATTGTGAAAGGTTTTATTTTACGCAGAATTTAATGCCATTTTATATGTAAATAATGTAACATGTAAGTTACATCTTCGTCCAAGAAAGCGGCACAGTCGGCCTTCAAACGATTAGACTGCATTGTAGGGCGACTTTTAATTGTCTCCGACAGAGGCATTGTTCACAGCTCAATGCTGTACCGCGTGCAATGTGGATCACGATGTTTTTGTTTTGTCGAAAATACTGCAGGAGTTAACCTCTCCAGCCGCCGGAAAATGTATACACGTGATTGGCTGTAGAGTCATGAGACCTTGTATTTGCCATATGGCGAATAACTAAAATGTTGAGTTTGAAGGAGTCGCAGGCGAGACGTTACTGCGGAAGGTTGTTTTGTGGATCCGCGACCTAGCGATTCTGCGTTGATTATAGGAAACTTTACAAGATCACGAAGAAGGACGTTTATCCACTACCAAGAATTGACGATACTCTGGATTGTCTAAAGGGGGCAAAGTTTTTCTCCATCATGGACTTGCACTCGGGGTATTGGCAGATAGAAGTGGACGAAGCCGATCGAGAGAAAACCGCATTCATTACACCAGACGGACTCTACGAATTCAAAGTTATGCCGTTTGGGTTGTGTAATCACCAGCAACATTCGAACGAATGATGGACAACTTGCTGCGTCACTTGAAATGGACTATGTGCCTCTGCTATTTGGACGACATAATAGTTTTTCTCGGAATCGTTCAGCGAACCTTCTACATAGATTGCGAACTGTTCTCGAGTGTCTGAGTACAGCAGGGCTGAGACTGAATCCAAAGAAGTGCCTATGAAATAAAGATCCTTGGCCATCTAGTCTCACGAGAAGGCGTACGACCAGACCCGGAGAAAGTCAGGTCGATAACAAACTTTCCCCGGCTAAGAAATATACACGACGTCAAGAGTTTTCTTGAGCTCTGCTCTTATTATAGGCGTTTTGTCCGAGACTTTAGTGGAAAGGCGCGGCCACTACACAAACTGTTGCAAGGAGACGCCAAATTTAACTGGAGCAGAGAACAACAGGAGTCTTTCGACACGCTGCGACTAGCCCTTGTTTCCGACCCCGTTCTGGGGTTGTTCTACCAAAATGCACCGACTGAATTGCATACTGACGCCAGCGGCCACGGACTTGGTGCTGTACTCGTTCAGATATTCGGAAAAAGAGAGAAGGTCATAGTGTACGCGTCGAGAACACTTAGCAAAGCAGAGAGGAATTATTCGACGACAGAGAGAGAATGCCTTGCTGTTGTTTGGGCCATAAATAAATTCCGGCCGTATCTCTTTGGCAAACCGTTCACGGTTGTGACGGACCACCATTCCCTCTGTTCGCTGACCGGACTCAAGGATCCTTCTGGTCGACTCGCCAGGTGGGCTTTACGACTTCAGGAATATGACGTCACAATAAAGTACATGAGTGGACGGAAACATCAGGATGCAGACTGTCTCTCCCGAAACCTTGTCGACGACGAAGATCTGAAGAGTGAGATCCTGGATTGTCTTAACTCTTTGACTAATATTTCTGTGGAACAGAGAAAGGATTCGAAGCTGAATGAGATTATACAAGCTTTGAACTCTTCCCAAGGTGTGAAAGGGGACTTCGAAATAATTAATTACGTACTACACAAGAAAAATTACGACTCATTGGGAAGAAGATGGTTGGTAGACATGCCCAAGCAACTACGTCTAGAAATTCTGCGGGAGTCCCACGACGCACCCACCGCTGGTCATCTAGGAGTCGTCAGGACGTATGACAGAATCAGTCGGCGATTTTATTGGCCGCGACAACTTAAGGACGTCAGACACTATGTAAGCCACTGCAGAGAGTGTCAGAGAAGAAAGACGATTCCCCAACGACAACCTGGGCGTCTACTGCCGATTCCTCCGGCCGACGCACCATTTCAACGCATCGGAATTGACCTACTCGGAAGATTTCCAACATCATCCCGGGGAATCAAGTGGATTATTGTCTGCACCGATTACTTAACTCGATTTGCCGTCACAAAAGCCGTAGCATCGGCGGAAGCTTTCGAGATCGCCACCTTCGTCGTCGAAGAAATAATACTTAGACATGGAGCTCCAAGAACTATAATCACAGACCGGGGGACGGTATTTCAGTCTAGACTAATACATGAGGTCAATAGACTGTATGAAATAACGCACCGAATGACGACTGCTTACAATCCTCAAACAAACGGGCTTACCGAGAGGTTAAACAAAACATTGGCCGACATGTTGTCCATTTACACCGACGTCGATCAGAAGAACTGGGACGCCATACTTCCATTCGTGACGTTCGCCTACAACACCTCTAAGCAAGAAACAACAGTTCACGGTCGCGAGGCAGAAACGACAATGGACACCTTTCAATCCCAACGATGTGAATGACCCTTACATTGGTCACTTAGTAACGAGGGCCAAAGAATCCCGACAACTAGCCCGAATACGTACGCTCCAAGCTAAAGAGAAGGACCGACTACGATACGACGCAAGACATCGTCCAGTTTTGTACCAGCCAGGGGATCTAGTCTGGATCTTTACTCCCATTCGCAAAGTCGGCCTCTCAGAAAAGCTCCTCAAACGGTACTTTGGTCCGTACCGTGTGCTAAAACGTTTATCCGACGTCACATATGAGGTCGAGGATTATGATCCTAATTCGAGACACCATCCACGTACTGAGGATGAAGCCATACCATGAACCCGACGCTCAAAGGGAGGTTGAAGACCAAACACGACCCGACGACGACGACGCGGAATTTCACGGGGACGAAGACGTAGGAATGACGACTGCCAGCCCAAGAACAGGAAGAACTGGACCTACTTACGTCGGGCCAACGACGAGATCCAGAGGACTCAAGGCAGCTCAGAACTAACAGCGAGACGCTGTTTTTTCAAAGGAGGGAGCAATGCCACATCTCAAGCCCTGCAGTGATGGCAGAGCGGTAGCGAGCCGGACTTCGGACACGTAGACTCTGGTTCGAGTCCCAGCCGACGCAACCATTTTTATTTGTTTAATTTATTTACATTGTTTGCCTTTAGTTTCTAGTATTTTCTGTTTCTAGAATGTTCTGCTTCTAGAATATTCCATGTATGTATAAACAGGACTGGGTTCCAAATCGGAGTCAGTCTTAGGCAGTACGAGCTTTATACAGCACTTCGCCTTTGATTAAACGCTTATAACCTCTACGTGTGTGTGTGTGTGTTATTGAATCTCACGATCCCTAAGAAACATGACAATATATTAGGCGTCATTTGAACACACTGCGAGTTATAAGGTTAGTCCTTATGTATTCCAATACCATTCATCCACCCAGAGCATCCATTATGTTCATATGACAATATTAAAATAAAGTAACTTTAAGTAGACTTAGAAACCAATACAGAGGTTTTATCTGATTTTTATTTGGAAACAAAGTAAACTACCAACAAATTTATCAGTTTATTTACAAAAAAAATACAATAAAATTCAATAGTAATAAAAATACAATTCTACATCACACATTTGGTTCTCCTGGAGAACCTACAGCATACCATCGAAGCTGTGTTTTAACTGCCTCAAGTCTTACCAAACGCTTTTTGTCATCTAAACACTGCTTCAGATCACTAATAACCTAGAAAAACATAGAATAAAATAGCTAAATGAACAAAATTATATATTTAATATAAAAGTGAACAATATTTAAATACCGAATAAATGGATTGTAAATAAAAACAAATAATGTGATGCGTTTTAAGTTGACAAATATCAATTGTCCTAATGTAGAAGTAACAATTTTGAGTTTGAAACACAAACTTTACAATATACAACAGTATGTAGCCTTTATGTTGAAAATAGACTAATATTCATTAACATTGCTGCACCAGGAAGGAAACATGAACTTAGAATGACAGATAAAACATTCAATGATATGCAAATGCTTTTCACTGCATTAATGCAAAGCAAGATGTTGTAGTGACACCTTAATGTAAATAAAAGAAGAAACTTTATGCAGGTTCCTCAAACAGAGGTTGCTTAAGTTTATTGTTGTGCCTCATATAACAAGATGTACCTAATGACAAATGTCAAATTTTAATTTATTTGTCATTTATCATTCTGCACTATTTCTGCACACATTGGTTGAGACCTCATGACTTTATGGGTGTAGGATGCTATGCAGGATCTGAACATACTTCCATATCGAGTCAAGAAGACAGACATCTTATCTACTTAAGGGTTTGTACTGTTGTGTCATAAACTCTGAGTCAAGAAATGAGCTTCATAACCAGGCGTTAACTGAAGCATGAACAGTTTTATGACACTTGCAGCATCTTGGCCTGTCAGCCCAGCAACCACAGCTTCGGCCCTTAAGGATAAGTACCGTTATTTCTGGCAGAGGTGACAGCTTTTCGTGTTGGTATCTCAGGATATATATCAACAAATTTTCTGAAAAGTTAATTACCTGCTCATCCCACTATAAGATATGTATCTTATATAATTGTTTTAATCATATTCCTTTCTGATGCAGAAATTTGAATGATCAGGTGTATAATTAATAACAATAGGAAAAAGGAAATGTATGATCCAAGAAGACATGTACAGATAACTTAAATTCCATAAGACATAAGTATTTCTAATAAGTTCTAACCATGGAGAACAAATAAAAATGAGTCAAGACAGAATACTAAATTAATTAATACATCGTCTAGAAATAAACTCCAAATTATCTTGTATGCCACATTAACAACTCCTGTAAAGATGCCTGAATGCTTCAAGTCATGTCTCATGGTTCATATTATGCAGAATCCATATGACAATAATTACAAACTAATACTTGAATCTCATAAGTGCACAATACTGATATTAATTACCATTAGAAGAACAAAGATGTTAAGGATGTGTTAACTGAAGTTTGACTTTTTGAACTAATGATGTAATTGGGGAAGCAGTATTTGTAGGCTACTGTATAGGGGCCTATTATCACCCCTAAGCCTAATATTACCCCTCTCATGATCTCGCCAATTAGGTGCTGCTTCTTAATGGAAAACAGCTCAAATAGTCTCACAACACCCTGCCAGTCCTATGAGAGAGTTGGTTAGATGAGCAGTTGCATTTAGCTTGTGTAAAATTTTGAAAGTGTTGAACACAACTAAAGTTTTTGATATCTTCATCATTTACTGATCAATCTTCTTAAATATAAGCGATATTTTTAATCTTTATAACATAATTACAGCCATACAATTTGCAGTCTAAGTAGATATAGCTGTAATGTTCTGTCTATTGTTGGTTCAGCTGGTAGAGTCACAAATTCGAAAGTCATGTTCTTCCTAATATTGCACCCCTATTGTAGTCCTAATATCGCCTAAGCGATATTATGTACACTGTTCTATTTTATTCATTTTAAACACTTGTTTGCTTTATTGGTGGCCTGTAACATCAGATTAATTGTTGCAGATGCCACCAAAGAGGAGAAAGCAGTGGGCCGAGGAAAATATTAGGAGATCTGTAACTGCTGTCTAATAATATCACAATGTCACAGAATTGAATTAGTTGTTAAATATAATAATAAATGGCTCTTTTAAAATTACTTTGCCTGACTTAAAAAGGAGTATGATATTAGGCACATTACCCCTGCTTATATACATAATTTATAAATTGAAAAAATACAGACAGAAAGATATCATAGACTTTGAACAAACATTTGACTCAAGAGAAGAGGACAACTATTCACAATTCTGAGATGAACGGGGGTAATATTTAGATTGTATGAAAATGTAGATATAGTGGGGTCATTCCATGTCAAGTGGCCTAGGTCCCAGGGCGACCATTTCCAATTTTGATGAAATTTTGGCAGTTTTTACTATGAAGCCTTAGATGGGCATATGCAAAATTTCAGTTCGAAATATGCATTTCTAGTTGATATTTGGGCGGTTTCGTCGAGGCCAGCGGTTCATCAGAGCAGACGTCATTTCAAAATTGCTACTTTAGAGATTCAATATTGTAGCAGTTATTAGATAATAGATCCTGAAAACACGTTTCTTAGAAAAACCACATGCCATAGATTACAAAAATAATAATAAATATTTAAACAAATATCATCCTTGACCAGATTTAGTGAAAAATAATTTGGCCTATTTTTTTCATATTATCCTGCTGAGATAATTAAAGTAGGTACAAAATTCATAGTTTGTAGCTCGCCTGTCTTCTAGTCAGAGGATTTATAGCTTTGCAGGTAATATACTTTGGTGAATTTCGAGCAGCAAACCTAGCGCCAAATTTAAAAATGCCAAAAATGAGCTTTCCCATAGGGATAAATCGTTCAGAAGGACTCCAGATATCGTTTTCTATTTGCCGCCATTAGAAATAGAAAAGTTATGCTTAGTTTAGGGAATTATCAGGGTGGGCGGATGCCTACAACACTCAACCCTCCCGTTTGAGAAAAACATCCCATCCTGTTGTTGAAAATGCATCCATTAAGCAGCATGATGATAATAAGGCATGATCATGAACAATATCTGCAACCTGGTCCAAATACTTTACATTCGATTACCCAACGGCAATTTTGGATATTTTCGGCCAGGCAATTTGAAAACAATTGAGACAGTACTTGAAATGTTTCCATACAAACACAGTACAACCTTTCAAGGGAGACTTGCCCGCAGCTTGGCTTCTAATTGTGGGGTCAATTTCAGAGGACCCAATGAGCTAGCCATAGCTACACAAAGAAATCCCAGGAAATATAATGGTTATATTTGCTTGTTTGCATGTTTTGAAACAAAGCACATTCCATCTTGAACTAGTATCTGACTTATCTACTCCAGGATTTCTAGCAGCCTTTCACCATTTTATTGCACATCAATAAATACAATATGTAGTGATTGTGGCACTAATTTCATAGGAGCAAAGGGCCAGTTACAAGTATGGAGACATATTGTGTCAGATAAAGAGTTCATTGAAAAAGGGATGAACTGGGCAATCAGGGAATACAGTGTTATTTGAATCCTCCTTCTAGTCCTCATATGGGTGGACTTTGGGAAGTAGGAATAAAATCCGCAAAGAAACTCATTGCAGAGGATGTCCGCTGTTAACCTACGAGGAATTCTACAGTCTGCTGACACAAGTAGAAGTGACATTAAATTCTTGGCCACTGAGCCCTTTAAGTTTGGATTCAAATGACTTTGAAGCCCTTCACACCAGGTCATTTCTTGATGTTAGAACCTCCATCTGCTCTTATTGAACCGGATGTAGCAGGGTTAAATCATTCAAATAAAGATGGGATTTATTACACAAATTCAGTCATTCGTTTTGGAAGCAGTTGTCGCTCGACTATCTGAATACTTTACAACAGCGTTAAAAATGGATGGATCGCTCTCCCAATTTACGTTCCGGGGACTTGGTCCTTAATGAGGAAGAGAATCTCTCCTCTCTATGTTTGAAGTTAGGACGTATTGTGAAAACATTCCCAGGTAATGGTGGTGTTAGGGTCGCAGATGTGCAGACAGCTAGTAGCACATTCTCAGGGCCTGCTGTGATATTGTGCCCTTTGTTGATTTAATCTTGTAGGATTGGTTGTCTATATTAATTTAATGATCATCATTGTCATTTTTATTTTGGTTGTTCTTTGCATACAAATCGAAATGTTCTGCAAGTGCATGAACAATGATGCAAACAGATAGTAATCAGATGGAGCCAAGTCTGGAGAATAAGCCACATGCGCTAGGATGTCCCACGTGAACACCTCAATCATATCCTTGACTTGATTTGCTGTGTGTGAGGGGGCATTATCATGAAGCAAAATGACTTTATGTTGCCTTTTTGCATATTCTGGTCATTTTTGACATATTGCTCGATTCAAATCGATCATTTTCTGTTGGTAATGATCAGTGTTGACGGTTTCACTAGTTTTAGTATCTCATAATATATTACACCCTTTTGATCCCACCAAACACAGAGCATTGTCTTCTTTCCAAAACGATTTGGTCTTACAGTGGATGTTGATGGTTCGCCTGGATTCACCCATGATTCACGACACATAAGATTCTGAAAATATATCCACTTTTCATCATCTGTCAATATTCGATGGAGAAATGATTTTCTTTCATATCTGACAAGCAGCATTTGACAAGTGGTTTTTCAATTTTCTTGCTTTCTTTCATTGAGTTCATGTGGGACCCATTTTCACACTTTCTGAATCTTTCCTATAGCTTTAAGAACGCTGCACGGAACATGAAAGATGCATCCATCTGAAGCAGCTTAACAAGTCTGCTGTAGCTGAACACGCACTTATGACTGGGCACACGATAAACTTTGAAGAAACCAAGATCCTCGACCGACCAAGAGGTTGGTTTAACAGCGTCCTCTCGGAGTCAGTGGAAATCAGGATCCACAACCCTATCCTGAACAAGGAGACTGGTTTCCAACTAAGTAAAGCATGGGACCCAGTCTTAAGTAGCTTGCGAGCACAGAATAGAGAATACGGGAGCCATAGTAGCCGACGGGCCGGCAGTCAACATGCTGATCCCTTACCCGCTCTGGAACCCACGTTCGAAGGCGCAACGGAGTTTCAGAATAGATACCCGGCCACGCTGACAGCCAATCAGCGCCCTCCGCGGCCGTAACCCTGACGTCGCTATAAAAATCCCTGCTAGTGACTTGGCACCGTCAGTTCACCTGAAGAAGATGGCAGAGCAAGCCATTGAAACGTTGTGTTTAAATTCTATACTTACCCGGTTGAAAACCCGAGAATTGTTCATGCATAATATACACCGGGAAAGCCCACGTTCTCTTATAATATTTTTCAAGAACACCATATACTCCCTCTCTCTCTTTCCTATCCTCAATATTTATAAAGTATAACTCAATGTCATTACTGGATGTATACTTCTTTTTAAAAATTTGTGGCAATTAGTAAAAATCGTAATGCATCTGTACCTGATTCTTGAACGGAAGAATGGCTACTGTTGGATATTGACAAAAAAGAAATATGCATTGAAGAGCCAACTTCCGGACTTTCTGAAAAAGAAATGAAGCATGAAAGTTAAAATTCTAAGTGTTTAAGATGTTATTGAGAGTTATTATAAAAAGTATATAATTCTAAAAAACATTAAAAATATGAGTAATAACTCGTACAGTATAAGTATTATGATAAAATAAATAAATTGGCTAATAAAGTAAAAAATACAATATTAATAAACTGTTTAATTCAAAAATTTCATTGGACATGCAACTCTCAAAATGAACAGGATATTAAATATTCCATTTTTCTGACTTAATTGGTTTATTTATTATATTTAAATATTAATTTTATTTCATTATTATTTAATTTTAAAACTTAAAATACATTATTACATGATTTGATATAAGAATATATTCTCAAATAATAACTAGATACATATGTAGTTGTGTAAATTTAGTCACTAAGCCAAGACCCAGGAGTGTCACGTGCTTGGCTCAAGAACCCACATACTGGATCTTGGTACAATGCTTGTCAAGTTCCTGTTTAGATCAGTTAATAAAGGACAGCTGTCAAATTTATAAATATGTCAATAAACTAGTTCTGCATATGCTGTGGCACCCAGGCTGGCATTCGTCCAACCTGATCTAAGGGAGCAGGTAAGTGTTATACTACTTGATAAATAAGTAGTTTATCCAAAACACTATAATTATCTGTTTGAGAACCATGAATGCTTTGTATCATATAAGTATATCAATATAAATTAAACTAGAAGTTTTAATTAGAACAGTTACAAGTTTCTGATATAGACATAACCAATAGCTTACCATTGATTTTTCAAATTTAGATAGCTTCAGAAGTTTTGATACAAATGTGTTCATATGGTCAGCAATGCACTGCTGCTGTGTTTCAAGAAGCATTTTCAGTGTTTCCATTGTTGACAGTAATAAGGTAATATCATCTAGACTAAGTGATTCCACCAGCAAAATAATTATCTGTAAATAAGAACATTTATAATTGGAAATTTTAATTTAATAAATTTTTATATGATTTCTAGGTAATATGGTATCTGGTATATTCAAATATACACTAATGTATTTACTGATATTAAAGCAGAAATCAACTTTGAAACACCAAAAACTTCAAACCAACGTGAAAAGTTATAAAATAATGAATTTTTGGTGTGTGTGTTTATTAAAACAATTAATAAGGAAAGGAAAGAGAGATAGAAAGTAGATGACTTATCTGATTTTCATAGATGGTAGACACCTTGTGAGTTTTTGAGTTCTTTAAATTTTCATCAGAAAGTTAGGAAGACATTTCCAGTGATAAGACAGTACTTAGGTCATGTTTTTGGTTTAGAATGCAATTGACAATCATATCATTTTGATCCATTATCTTATTTTTCCTTAGATGTAGTACTAGTGCTCCTGGCTTCTATTTTTTCGATGTAATGTCTTCTACATAGGTTACATTATAGATAGTCCAGATGTTGACACGACAAATTCTGGATCTCATTTTTTGCTGTGTTACTAGCCAAAAAGTTCTAAGCAGAATGGGGGAAAAGAGAACAATTTGGAGGCCTTTGACCTAGTGAAGGGATAGATTAATAGCCCACGTTTTCAAACATGAGGGTCTTGTAAAATTAGTATGATAGGGAAGTGTGTGAGGTAAGAACAGAAGAGGGAGGCCAAGGATGGGATACACTAAGCAAATTAGGAAGGAACTGGTGGAGACTTATTCCCCATATCCACCGATTAGTGCACAATGTCGTGACCTATAAGTCCAGCTAACCAAACTCATGATTGATGCGAAAGCACACATGTATCTATTCAATTTAAGATGTGCTTGTATGAAGGAATAAATTTTACTTACATGTTTCGAGGAATTGTAAAAATTAATCTTCAGGTCTACCAATGCATTTGGAATTATAGTCTAAATAGCGAATTATCAATTCCCGTACAAAATGAACACACGGAACATCAAAAAAGTAATCCGAATATTAAATACGTCTACAAGACCCTATTAAATTTATCTTTCACACACAAATTCTCCTGAAAACTCTCCTGGACAACAAAATCACGAAAACTCCTACGAAATTTTCCTAATCGTGCGCATGTTCCTTCACTACACACAACTATATCCAACAATGAACTGTGTTTCATTTGTTATGTAATTACAATATTGCCAAGCTGTAATACTTTAATCAGAGATAAAAACAAAAAAATTAATGCATCTTATTTTCAAATAAAAGTACAATGTATGTATATGTATTGTAACATGAAAAGTTACAAACAATGCAGGCCAGCTTGTGAGTTGCACGTGTTGAGGGACGGACGCAACCCAGGCCAACATGTGGTCTGGTGAGACGTTGGGTGGTCCGGAAGGGGAGAGAGCTGTTGCCAGTAGGGTGAGTAGTCAGTCCAGGCCAGAACGTCTTCGTAGACGGAGGTACTGAGGGTGGTCCGCGAATCCGTGCGGCCACGTGATAATGAACGGCTATCGAAACAACCCCAGATTTAGGTGGTGATACGTCGGGAAGTAGTTAAAGTAATCATTAACGAATTTTGAGTGTGAGCAATGTATGAATGAGTGACCACGCACTGTAGATTACCAACTTCATACTCTGAATAAATCTATTAAAATCATCTTTTGGTGTTTTTAAGAAAAAATACCTGGTGCCCTAAAGAATTATAAGTTACAAATATTGAGGAAACGACGGATCTTCTACAGTATATATAAATAAACAATTTTAGAAATCTTAAATAAAAGTACAGAATGTTACTTAATTACAATTGTTTCCATGATGAAGTCTTTAAATTCATTACAATGGTCAATACATTCAAGGAAAATACTTTACTAAATTTCAATATTTTCAAATCTGTAAAAACTAAATGGAAAACTGTTACTTAATTACAAACGTTTTGAAAATAAAGTCTTTAAACAGATTAGAAAGCTATATACAAGTCAGCGAAATCATTCACTAAATTAAAATTTTCCAGTGAACGAGTTCTAAAAATTATTTGGGATCTATAAATAATGATAAGGTCTATAAAGTGATTGCAAAACTGTAAAGATAGTGTTGAAATCGATTAAAAACTGAAAAACATGAAGGATAAACTTTTTCTAATTTGTATTAATGAAGGGAAAAAAGTTCTATGAAACGAAGGGAAAACTGCTACTTAAATACAAAATTTAAATGATGTGGTTGTAAAAATCTATATAAAAGGAAGGGAAAACTTTCAGTAAATTACAAAAGTGTCAATGATAAAGTCTAGAAATTATTTACTAAGTTCTATGAAAGGAAGTGAAAACTGCTACTTGTCTTTAAATTGTTTCAATTTATTCATATATAAATATAATGAAGGGAAAACTGTTACTTAATTACAAATGTTTGAATGATAAAGTCTATAAATTGATTACAAAAAAGAAGGAAAAACTTTTACTTTTAACATTTCAATAATTTAATATTGTGATAAAATATTCGGGGCAAATGACGCAATTAATGTTTTTGACGTCACTGTTAGTAGTGGGCGTGTCCTATTCAAGTTGGGAGGGGCTTAAATGTGACATATTAAGTTTGGAGGATAACTTTCCTCTTTAGACTTAACAAGTCAGTAGAAATCAGAAACTTGTAATTGTGTATAACATGCATCAAATCCTTTTCTGTTACAGTTCTGTAACAGTGTAAAAAAATACAGAAATGTTGCGCAAATAAATATAATTTTCTCAATTACCTTGGGAATATCCATGAGCAATACCGGTTTAGGAACACCTTGTAGCATATACATGAGTGCTAATAGATGGCCACTCTTAGTTTTAAAACTCGAGGAATAATAACTGTTTACAAGTTTAGTTACATGTAAAAAGAACCGTTGGCAGAAAAGTAATCTGAAATGAAAGAATAATGAAGAAATAAATAAAAACATTAAGGCATTCTAATGGACTTAAAAAGTTATTGAACTGCAACTCTTTCATGATGGCCAGCTGAGAACAATAAAAAAACCTGTTCAGAATAGCAGTGCCTTCCAACTATCATCACAGAATATTCTGTAAATTACAGTACCAGAGCACGCCCCTCGTATTGTTCAAATATGTGGAAAATATTACCTGCCCCCAGTTTTGTCAATTGTTATTGCAGTAAATTAAGGTTACTTATTAATTTTGCATCTATAATAGTTATTAATCTATACATTTAATACAGCTTTAAATAAGGCCAAAAACAGACAAAAATTAGTGAAATATAAAATACAATTTAAAAGCAACTACATGTGTTGGTCCTGATATAGACCCTCTTCAGGTTGAACTGAATTACAAAGCACGAAATTATAACATTCCAAAGATATTGCAGTAGAGACAAAGAATACAGTAAATAAAAACCAAAAGACAATAATTATACATTTGATAAATTACATTTCATAAATTAAGATATTATATATACTACTGAGCAAATCAGTGTCAGTTTTTACATTCAGAGTATTAATGTTGTATTTTATGTGAAGCATTTCTGAAACTAATCAGGATTTGTAGTTACTGTCTTGGTCTAAAATCTGGAAATTGTCCCAGTCTAAAGTGTGGTTTGAAATAACAGATAATTTGTCTCGTGAAAGCTTAATATTAGATCTGTGTTCCTTGATTCTGGTGCTGATGGCTCTTTTGACCTAGCATTGGGCAGTCATTGCAATTTAATTTGTAAGCAACGTTAAGAATTTTTTTTTTACCAATTGGGTCTTTCAAATGTTTTACAATGGTGGATAAACTATTGGATGATTTAGTTATGGGCTAGATGTTGTAGGAGTGGAAAAGGTTTTTCAGAGAATTGTGTAAAGGTTGGTGGAATGGCATACTAATGTAATTTGTCAAGGGTTTCGTGGGATCGGTGTTGGATATTTGGCCTCCGTGTTAAAGTAATGTTTTTTGAAGAAACTTATTGATGAAACTTTGTGGATATGAATTAGCTATTAATATATTTTAGACTATTTCAATGTTGGTGTGGTGAAATTTGTGATGGGACAGCAAAATGGCTTTATCTGTCAGGTTACATATAATCAAAAATTTTTGTTGGATGGGATGAGAAGAATAATTTTCAAATCACATTTTAGATTCTAACCACACTATTGGCTGGGACAATTTCCAAATTTCATTCTGCCCATTTTAAATCATTCCTTTCTTGAGTTTACAGCACAGTATTACAAGCATGACATACATAAGGACTGTCCAGGACAAATGCACTTGCTGTTTGATTATCATCAGAGGCAAACCTTTCAAACTTGGCCATCAATAGCAGGTTTCAAAACCATCTTAAATGCTTACAATGAAGTTTGGCATCGAAGGCTATGAAACTGAATTAGAAGTTCAGGATGGAAAATTCTTGATAAGACAGGGAATCAAACCCGGTCCTCTGGTTACCTTGCAGGAGGTCTCTCATTTGAGCTATCTGAATTTGTAAGTGTAGGCCCTGGGTTTGATTCCTGGTCCAGTCAAGAATTTTTCCATTCTGATCATTTAATCCTCTTAATTTTTTCTATCAAGTTGCTGTGTATCCTTATTAAATTTCAACTGAAGAATAACTTAAGCCTTTAGTAAAAGAATACAAGCATCCACGAAGTCCATAGTGGTAATGCACATTCAACTAAAATGTTAAATTATTCAAATAAGCATCTTAAAAACTTGTGTAAATATATGCAAAAACAATGTATAATAAATCTTCAAGGAATTTTTAGTGTATTAAATGACTGGTTGTAAGAAAGATGTACATAAATGAAAACCCCTTGGTGTTTTACCAGTCACAAATTGAATAAAATCCAAAATAACATTTTATTAATTTTGATTACAGGAGTTTTAACTTAAATATTTGTGTGTGTTGCATTTTGAGGTATTGCAGAAGACATTAATATAATATAAAACAATCTATGGGAAAGGTTTCTTGGCATATGCGCATCCAAATCTCCAAAAAGTGAATGTAGGTTGCCTATACTCTTGATGTTCCGAAATGACTTAATGGAGTTCAATGAAAATTTCAGGGATTGCAGAGTTAAGAAGATATAAATATTTCAAAATCCATTGAATTGTCACACGAAAGTCAGAATGAAACCCAACTGGGAGTTATAAGTCTTATTAGGTGTCCCTATACCATTCATCGGACTTACTGTTTTATTATAAGCGTAATTTTGGCAGCATAAAAGAGGAGGGGTGGGGCAAGCATTCTCACTCTATCTATTGTTGCAGCAGGATTCACACCACAATTAACCTATCATTACCAGAGAGCTAACTCCCTGAAAAATAAACTTCATTGGATCGTTGATACAATGTATAAGTCAATTGGTTTTATTTGTTGTGTCAGGTAAATTTTAATATTTAGTAATTGTTCATTTTTAAAAGCAAGTAAAATAAATATAATTTATCCCAATAAAAATAAATTATCCCAATAAATATAATTGAAGCTTCTGTGTGTCTGGAAGTTTATATTGTATTGGCTCAAACGTGAAAGCAGGACCTTTTCAAAACAAAATGTGAGTTATAATGTTTGCCTTGAAGCGATTATAAATAAATGATACTGTACTCTTTATATATTCAATGAGTTCAACTTTATCAAAATTCTGTACTTGCCGTTTTGTTTTTAGGGCAAAATAAAAAGAGCTATTTGTCCAAGTTCTGCACAAATTAAGTCACAGGCACAGCTAGTAAAATGTACTATAACCATATATATGACTGATTTAAAACGAAGAGATTTTCATCATAGTGTATATATTAAATCTTTAGAAAAAGAACATTTTAATTTACATAATTCTTTAATTAATATACGCTGATGAGCCAAAGAATTACGACTAGTGCCCACAATATGACTGAATACTTGAAATTTTCCAGATTGTAATGGTATAGTGCTTCAGAATAAGCTTTTCAAAAACAGTGAAACTTGTCAGAGATTCATATCCTACCGTCATCGGCATCAATGGAAAGTTCTTTGAAAGTCTGTAAAACCATTAAAAGAAAGCCAAGAATGTGAAGGTCAGAACCTGGTCTGCATCGTAAAAGAGGAAAAAGCCGATATATGTGGTGGCAAGATAAATATTATAGCAGAGAACACTGCTGGTGCAGGCATAAGTGGTTTGAAGTATAATGAGTTTGAAATATGTGACCATGTTCATACTGCCCTGAGAGACTATCAATTACAATTGCAGTTGGCAGAGGATCAAGATTGAACTGGGGATCAATGGTGGTAAATGTTCTAGGCTCATCAGTGTTTAAAATAATAAGGCCAATGTTTGCTAGAGAAAATAAACCATTTTCTCTCCTCTTTGACATTTTTACACTATTGGAATAAACACTGAAGGTTAAATTCAAAAATGAGATAAACTTACTTCACATAGCAGTAATCTGTTTCCCTGAAAAAATCCTCTTCTTTATTCATAATAGCTTTGAAGCCTTGAGCAGTTTCATATGAAACATCTTCATCATTAAGATTTTTTATAAGTTTGTCAACCCAGATGTGTAATTCATCATATCCTCGCATTGCTAAAGCCTTGGTGACCCAAATACACAAGTGTGCAGAATTTTTCCTTTGCACGGTGTTGGGTTTGTAAGTAAATGAACTTTCAATTACTTCATCAAGATAATTTAGAATTTTTACAAATTCTTCACCTGTAAATAATTATTAATTACTATTAAAATAATTATAAACTACTAACAATAAGAAATAGCTATATTGTTCTAGAGAGCAAAAGTTTTCCCATTGAATCTGTTCCAAATACAATTCTTGAGTTTCAACACAGGTAAACTTGTTTTAACATTTCAACCACAAACTCTGTTATCATCATCAGGTTGACAACAATGTCGTAATGTTAAAACAAATATTGGCCCAGGTTGAAATCCAAGAATTGTATTTGTTATATATTTTCTATACAAAATTTAAAACTTATTAATTGAATTACACTAATAAAATTTTATTCATTTTCTTTGAAAAAATTTTCTTTTATTAAAGGTAGGTGGGGGGAAACCTTCAATCTATACATCTAGAATGTCATTCATTCAATAAAACAATCAATTTCAACAAAATGTTAAGATTAGTTTTGACTAATATATAACTTATTGTGTTCATTCGGCCCATTCTTGAGTATAGGGCGGTGTGTTGGGATCCCTACAGAACCGATCAGATACACGTGTTGGACAGGTTTCAAAACCAGGCAGAAAAAGCAATTATTTAGAGAGACACTGGTAATCAGATACACGTGTTGGACAGGTTTCAAAACCAGGCAGAAAAAGCAATTATTTAGAGAGACACTGGTAATCTGGAGGCACTAGCAACTAGCAATTAGAAGAAAGAGGGCCAGGCTTCATGCACTGTACAAAGCGTATACAGATGAACTGGCCTGTAGTAATATCAAAACTCGTATTCATTCATTGACTTATATAACGAAAAATGATCACTTACTTAAAATAATAAGAGAAGACAACAAACTGACGTGGGTAAATACTCCTTCGTAAATAGGACCATAAAAGAATGGAATATTTGTCTGCAATTCTACTAGCGACTATATTAAATTATTTAGGCATATGGTTTGACTTAATATATATATATATGTCAGGAAATGACATTGTCATGTTTATTAAAACAATTAATGGGGAAAGGACAGAGAGATAGAAAGAAGATGACTTACCTGAGGTTCATAGATGGTAGACACCTTGTGAGGTTTAGAGAACTTGAATTTTCGGAGGCACCGCCCCCTTCATCAGAAAGTTAGGAAGACATTTCCAGTGATATGATAAATTTGAAATGTCGCTCGTTGGATTATTGAATAGCGAATAAAGATAGAAATTTGGGTGAAATGTAGCAATTCACTTTAAAGAATATGTTCAGACATAGTATTAAGGTAACAGAAAGCCATATATTAAGCCTAGAGAGGAATGAAAGAAGCAAAACTGAAAACATTCCAAGTGACAACCAGCAATCGATAGCAATTTGGGAACAAATGGTTTTCCTTTTACTAAAAGTGAGTATTAAAGCACTGGGGATAAAATATAGACAATTTTTCCTTATATTTTGTACCTGGAACCACATTGTAGTGCATGATATTCACCACATCAATTCCGCGCTTTAGCTTCACTAACCAGCAACAACAAAGAACTATAATCAATACAGAACTGCTCATGAATGTTACTACTCACAGGCCAACATTAAGACTAGACTGACTTGACTGCTTATCAGAAAGCAAAATGTATTAAACCACGCCACAAAGCATAAAAAAATTCTACTAACACACAATACTTTTAGTCATAATATTTTGGCTTTTTACCATTTGCCTCAGTTCAAACCCTTAAGATTTCTTCCGGCCATTTTTTTTCAATATTTTTTTCTATCATCAAATTAGCAATGGCCTTACCATATATAATAATATTCTTTTTCATCATTTATGAGTTATCTTCACATAGTCTTATCAAAATTTACAGTATGTAGGCGCCTCATTGTTTAATACTTGTGCAATTTCAAAGTGATTGCAATGTAGTAAAAATGGCTACAGATTTTTCAATGTAACATTTTCATAGAGTGAGTAGTATCATACTTGTGCTCTGTGCATATAGAGAGGGTACCACAACCTCTAGCTACCCTCCAATTTAATGTGTTTTGAAGGTAAGGATACAGGCCCAGTGAGGCTCATTCATTCTTGTTCTCTCATTGTGAACAGAGAAGTTTCTTATCACAGAGTACACAGGATGGCACTAACATGATACAGAGATACCAACTGGACCCTATTTTGATGGGTAGCATAATCGGATGTCTGGAAGCAGTCAGATACAGACAGAAGTCTCTCAAGCCCTGAAAGAGTCACAAAGTGTCACTTCCAGACTTTTGCGACAGTTCAAAGACACAGATGTTCTGCCTGTACTAGGTCGCCTACAGCTCATAATGCTGCAACAGGCCCAATATTTGACCATAGCAAATGACTATAGGCATTCAAGTTTTCAGGGTAGGCAGTGTGTCTCCAACTCACTTGAATACACATAAAAAACAATTTACAGTGAAGTTGGCAACATAAACATTGGACCTTGAATGAATTAATGATTGAAGGAACATGTTTCTTAACAAAGAGTCCAGTTTGACCATTGATTCCCATCACACTACAATCTATAGAGAACATCGAATCTAGTTCCATCCCCCAAACATCATGCAAAAATGCGCATTTGGTGGTGGTGGCATACTTGTGCGGGCAGACATAATGTTCGATGGACATACTGATCAGTAAACCTTCGCAGTTTGTGAATTCCCAAAGGTACAGAGACAAGGTATTGGAATGATATGTGTTATCTTTATGGATGATAATACATGTTTGCATAGTTAACCAGGTAGATGAGTATCTTCGGGGAAGATATCCAGTTATGGACTGGCCTACAATGTCACCAGATCTTAACCGTATAAAGGATGCATTAAAAATATAAGTTGCAGTCCACCAGTCTCCACCTAGGATACTTCCAACCCTCTTCATCAGAAATGGGAACATCTAACTGCAGATGTGTAGCCCAATATTGACAAGGTTTTCTTGGGCTTTCAACCAGTTAAAAACACAGTAATTACAAGGCATTCAACAGTGGTCAATACTATCATCATCTGGTGAGGTCACTTCAGATGACTGACTGCTGTTAAATTTCATGTAATTATCAAGTTTTCACCTTTCAACTACATACACTGGGAAAGCTTTCATTCGATTAATACCTTATATTAACAACTCAGCACCATCATTGTCGACAAAGTCACATTCATGAAATATAAAAATAATATAAATGATCTGAATATAAATAAATAAATGGCCTTGAGAATGTCAACCACAAAATAATAAGGTCAGACAGTAGGACCATGCCTCTAAATTTTACCTTTCAAAATTATTAATTGAAGAACATATTGTATACAAAATTATTAAAGAAACATCATGGTTGTCATTGTAATATATCATATAAATCATTGTCTAGACCATTCACTTATGTATATAATTATAATACTTTTCAGATGTTTTCCATTATTTAAACAGTTTTACAAATTATTCAAAATGTTTGGGTAGAAATAATTCTATCCTGTAGTAATTGTGTATTAACAGAAATAAGAGGACAATAAAATAAAACTATAACAAAATAAGTAAAATAAATATGGCCTAATATAGTGTTTAAAAAAAATCCTGAAAAAAAGATCTAATGATCCTAAAACTGTAATAATTTTTATAAAATTTATTATTAAATCAATAAAAATCAAAACGTACCATCTGTAGTTTTATTGATAAGGTTGCCAACTAAACTAGCTGACGATTTCAATGTAAGGCAATCATTTGTCTTAATACTCAACTCTATCAGAGCTAATATTAATTCAAATCGGTCTTGAATAAAGGCTTCTCTTCTGACAGATCCAATCAGAGACTGAAGCAAAGCAACCTAAGAAATTACAAAAGAAAAGTCATCCAAACAAAAGAAAATTTGGAGAAGTTTTATATATAGAGTGATTTAACAGAATCTTACCAACTGAGTTTGATGAGAAGGTGATTCTGGATCCAATGGACATAAAGTTTTATCCTTATTTATAGAACTTGACAGAGGTACTAGAAACCAAGCCAGATAGGTTTCAATAATACAATTCTGTACACTAAATTGAAGAATTATATATTTAATTAATATTGAATGTGTTATAACAAACACAAAAATTGCAGTAAAAATAAATAAAACATTATAAATTTTGATAGTATAATATTAGCCAACCTACAACAGAAAACCATATAAATAAAAAGTAACAATAGATCTTACAGCTGAAGCACTAAAATTCCAAGAGGCTAAATAAACAGAACTACAGAAGTCTCAAAAAAATTTAATTACTTTTTCTTATTGGTTCAGATTATTTTAGCCATCCTTGGGATTACAAATGATATTAAAAGGTTGTATTTTTAATGTCTGATTTTGTAATAATAAATAAAAATTTACGACAGATTTTAAGCTTTATTTTTTATTTGTAACAATTTCCAAAGAAAAAAAACACAACATTTCGGTACATATTTGTACCTTCTTCAGGCTATTAACCTGTGGAGAAAATGTTAATAAACCATGTGTTTACAAGAAAAACTCCAAACAATTCACATATTTGACTTACTAATATATAACTAAACAAAAAAGGGGGTATAACAAATGAGAACACTCACCTAATAATCAATACATCAATTACCATAATTTAAATACCACAATATTTATGCACATAACCATAATTTTGTACAAATTTTTTGAAAAACATCTCTGAATATGTTCACCAAAACACTACTTACAAATTGATTTCTTTAGACCCACTTGAAAAAATTATCAGTTGTTATAAATACTTACTAAAACATTGGAAGACCAAAAATTACATTAGTGCCATTGAATACTACCAGTTATTTCTAACACTATTTAATGTGTCACGAGCACATGCTTTACCAAAAATTTACAAACCCAACAACCCTTATAGACTTATAGTGTCATCTATTGGTAGCCCATTACACAATTTTTCGAAATTTTTATTGGAAATTTTAACACGCGGTCTAAAGGAAAAAAAATCGCATTGTAAATAACAGCCTAGAGTTTATAAATAATGTGAAGAATTTACATATTCCCAATGGATATGTTATGATATCCTTGGGCATTACAGCTCTTTTTACCAATATTCCGAACACGTGGGTAATTCGTAGCATTGAATCCCATTGGGAAAAAATCAAAAACTATAGTGGCATACTGTGGAAGGAAATTGAATCAGCTCTTAATTTAATTCTCCACTCAACCTTTATCAAATTCAACAATAAATGTTACCAACAGATCGATGGTTCTCCAATGGGCTCACCATTGTCACCTGTCTTTGCTGAATTGTTTATGAGGGGCCTCATTGTTTAAACTTATTGGATAGCAAACCGATTTCATACAACAGATATGTTGATGATATTTTCTGCATTGTTAAAAAAAAAATAATATTAAAAATATCATCAAAATCTTCTTTAATGAATACCATGACAAACTCCAGTTCACGACACATGAATTGGAAACCAATAATAAAATCAACTTTTGAGATGCTAATGTCATCAATAATGATGGCATTATTGAAACAAATTGGTTCCAAAAACCAATTTATTCCGGAAGAGTATTACATTTTTTATCCAACCATCCCATACACCAAAAGATAAAGCTCTTTTACTATCAAACCCTAAATTTCATAAAGAAAACATCACAACAGTAAAAAACATTTTAATTAATAATGCCTATCCTCCACAGTTTATTAACAAATATATATCTAAAAGATTATAAGAACTAAAATACAGATATCAAAACAATAGTGTCAATGAGATCCCAAATAACCAAGACAGCAAGAACATGTACATTGTGTTGCCATATTATGGTTACGTAAGCAAAAAATTAAAAAGAATGTTAACATATTTTGGCTTCAAAATTATATTCAAAATTAATAATTACCAATTATTTACCAAATTAACTGTTCCGAGCAAAATTGCAAGACATGTTACATAGGACAGACTAACCAGGCTTTGGAAACCAGACTAAAAGAACACAGAAATAATTATGAAACCAGTAACCATAATGTGATCAAAACACATAGACTTGAGGAGAACCATGATTTCAATTGGAATGATGTTAAAATTTTAGACACAGAACCAAATTTATACAAGCACAATCTGTCAGAATTCTATATATTAAAACAAACAAGAACACCATTAACTCGCAGAATGACACAATTAAATTAAGTAATATTTATAATTCGTTACTATATTAATATTTTAGTATATATGTATTGTCTTGTTCTCTTTCCTGTCTTATTATTGAACTAATAAATTTTTAATTCCGTTTTTATAACATTTAGATATTAGGTATCAAATTTCTTTCCATCTATTGTTCCTTAACATATTCACAGAGGCTGATTCTTGTTTTCCGATTACTCTCCAAGGTCACAGCTGGGACAGATTGTAAATCATTGTAAGGATTGCTCAGTACTTCTGTGGCCCTTGCCGCTCAGTTTCGCCACAGCTGAGCCAGTGTTTATTTGTCATATAGCCTCGAAGAGACATTTTTCAAAAAAAAATTGTACAAAATTATGGTTATGTGCATAAATATTGTGATATTTAAATAATGATAATTGATGTATTGATTATTAGGTGTTTTTTCTCATTTGTTATACCCCCTTTTTTGTTTAGTTATATATTAGTAAGTCAAATATGTGAATTGTTTGGGGTTTTTATTGTTAACACGTGGTTTGTTGACGTTTTCTCCACAGGTTAATAGCCTGAAGAAGGTACAAATATGTACCGAAATGTTGTTTTTTGGAAATTGTTATAACTAAAAAATTAAGTCTGAAATCGGTAGTAAATTTTTACCTATTATTAAAAATGATATTAATTAAAAATCACCAAGAGTACATACCTGACAGTTTGCCTATTAATAATAGTACTTAAAACTCTAGTTAACAAAGTTCGGAATACTTCATCTGAAAATACCATTCGAAGATTCTTCTCACGATAATTTTCAAACCACCAAGTTGCAATTTTAGACACAGCATCACATTTAAAATACAAATACTCAATTATCTCATTATCGTCATGTGTCTTGTTCAAGAGCTTCCTAAGTTACAAAAAGATATAGACAATATCATTTTTAATTATTATTAAATAATACAAGTATATAAAAATATTCTATACATTTAAAAAAAAATCAGAAGTGTAATATATTTCAACAAAAGTATCTGAACTCTTCTCACTATTACCATAGGCACTTAACTCCAATTACACAATTGTAAAGGTTTTGTGAATGAATGATAAGTCTCAAAAACTCTGGAACAATATATGATATGAATTGATCAGCTATTTCACATAATGCTTCCTGGCATCTCAAAAATATTAGATCATCTTTACTACTATCTCCACAACCTGGAACAAAATTTCCAAAAAAAAACTTTATACTTGTAAAGTACTCAACATACAATAGTATTTAATTATATTCTTTGTTGCCCTCTATCTATAATACTTTTTGTTTTTCAAGCATGTCATTGTCACCACCACCACATACTGGATAAGCAAACCTTTGTAAATTTTTGTGGTGGTTTGGTATTAGAAATGGTGTGCCCAAGACAGATTTAATCATGTGTAGGCAGAGATTAATTATTTTGATACTGGTATACATTGGTACACATTGACCAAGACATTATCAAATTCAATACAGTATTGTGCAAACGTAAATATATGTCCAGGCACTGGGCATCAAGCTAGTAAATAATTCAAATGCTAACTGACAGTTAAATATTATGAATTACCTGGATTAACTTTTAATTTTGATAAAATCATTATATTTAAAACATTGTCACGATCAAATTTTGAGAGAGCTTGTAAACACTTGGTTGCTTCCTGCCTGCAACAAAAAAACTTAATCATAAAATAATTACAATAGAACAAAATAAGATTAAGGCAAAATTAAATTTCTTCACACGTACCTTGTTATATCATTATCTTCGTACTTGATCAGATTTGCAATTATATCATAGAGCTTCATACAAGAATGTTTTCCAAAGTGCCACACTATAATTGATATTCCATGTAATGATTCCCTTTGTACTTCTGAATCTTTATCTTCTGCTGCCTTCAAGTAAAACTTTGGAATATTTGACCAGAAATCCTGCATTTCTGAGGATTCTAAGCCTAACCAATAATTAAAAGGTTTTAAAAATACAATATTAATTTAAAGTGTTAAATTGGACTGTTGGGTGATTCAGTACATATTGACAATCAATTCAGTATCTGGATGGAGTTCATTATATTTAATTTTACATTCAAGAGCTTTTCACATGTACTGTCATATTCATCCTATTACTGCATTAGTGTAACAGTATAAGAAAGTAATTGTAAATAAAGTAAGAATTAATTATCTGTATAACAGATAATTATACTGAACAAGAGTTTAGAAATTAATAATATATACATTTCAACCAACACTTGTGGCTCTTGTCAATACATGAGACAGACTGAAATAATATTAACAAATACAGTACAAAACAAAGATGTGAATAATATTTTTATAAACGATCAAACAATGAATTTAATTGACAAGTATCTTGGTTTATGGATAAACAGTTCTTGGATTTCCACCAGAGTCAAATGAAGCTTAAGCCATGACGTTTCGATGGCATATTCTGCCATTTGAGAACAATGACAAAGTACGCCATCAAAACGTCATGGCTTAAGCTTCATTTGACCTGGGTGGAAACCCAAGAACTGTTTATCCATAATATACACCAGGTAAACCTTTGATCTTGGTTTATATTAACAGAAAATTTATTAGACTTAAAATGTAATATTTCAAAAATTAACCTGTTCATAAAATTTATTTCTATATCTAAAATAATAGTATTATCAAAATTAAATGAGTGATTCAGTTCTAGACAATGTTTTGTAATAGATGAAATCATTAAATTTCATCAATGTCCATAACACAGGATCCAACAAATGGACTAAAAATGCATCCCCATGACACAGGCACAAGCTCTAACCTGATACAATGTCTGACCTGTCCTAATTATTCTTCAACTGCTTACTTCAGCCATCCACTGTGCAGTTTTCCTCTCTTCCTCTGTCTAAGTTTCTTTTTCTTGTTTTCAGGTGGGTTTTATTGTGTTTGTACATATTTGTTAATGAATAAGAAATGTATATTTCTCAAGGATCTGAATTTTTCTACCAATCCACTACACACTAACAACGTGAAATGTGTAAATCTTTGAAAAAATGTGGTTTTTACTCTGTATAAAAGTATCAGTACTCAAATACTTAATAACCTTCCTTGTTGCTGATTGTCCCTTATTTCCCACTAATTTGCAGAAATTTCATTTTATATCAATGTTAACCATTTATTTATTATCCAACTCTAAGCATGAAATTATACTGAATTTTACCAATGATCACAGACATCACAGAATAAAACAATAATAAATAGCTCACAATATCTATAATTTTTCTGTATATACCAAATTTAATTTGATTAGCATTTTAAAGAAATAATATGGCAAAACTTACTTTCAGGCATTAGATTGTGGAGTTTACTAACACTGATAAAACTTGTGAGAGTTTGTAAAAGGATTCTTTTTTGTTCAGAAGTTGATACAATGTTATAGTGATAATGCAATGCAGGAACTACCTGAAATAGTTAAATAATATGTAACTTGTGCATTTATTTATAAGTAAAGTTCATGGCAAACTTTAATAGTAAAGATTTTGTAGCCAGAAAATATTTAAATCATAAAGAAGTACAAGTTTTAAATGCAAGATCAATGATTCAATTTTAAAGGTCTTCCAAAACATTATTAATAGTTATGATCATAAATTTAACTTAATATAACTGGTGACGTCCAAATTAAAGTATAGGCAATTGTTATTCATTCCTATTGTGTGCACACAGGCCCTAAGCATGAGAGTATATCACAAGTCTCCTTCTAACCTGCCTTTTGACTTTCTGCAGTGCTGAAGCCCATGTCACAAGGTGTTTTTTGGATGAATCCAAAGTTATTACACAATTATTACACTACAGTCATTCACAGAGATAAACCTAGAGCATGGTAAATTTAAAAAAAGAAATGCTATAAATAGACTGGCATTACTTTCTCCTCAGAAAAACCTTTGCAATAGACAAATAGGTTCAAGGATGTAGATTCTAATGCTTCTAGAAATGTAATAAATAAGGATACCTGGAGGATGTGGCAGAAGTTGTTTAGTTTATCATTCATTGCAATTTGTCATGCAGCATTCACCACACACCATACGTAAAATTCATTGGCATTGTTTGTTTTTTTCATTAATAAATCAATAATTGATCAGTCCAGTAAGAGTGATTTGTGGCATTTGTATTTGGTGTCTTTAGTGTGGGCATAGTAGAAAAATTCAGCACTCAGTTGTTGGTGTTACTTGATTTTGCAATTATTCTCTTAACTTTTGTCCCTTTCCCAGCTGCCATAAAGATACTTTGTGTGTTACAAATTTTAACACCAGTTTACACTTCCATGAAAATCATTCTTTTAATAAGCTGGTCATTACAAATATTTGTTTCCATCTTCCATTCTCTCTCATAATATTGATTCACAAAAAACAGTGGCATAACAGTGACCTAACAACTGCTGTGATGGGTTCGTGATTCTCAGGGATTTCTATTCTGGACAGTATTGGATCAGATGGGTGGATAAAATCATTAAAAAGGAAGTTCTAAACAGAATAGGGGAAGAGCAAACAATATGGAGAATGTTGACCAAGAGAAGGGATAGATTAATAGGCCACATTTTAAGTCATAAGTGTCTTGTAAAATTAGCATTAGAGGGTGGAGTGTGGGGTAAGAACAGAAGAGGGATGCCAAGTATGGAATGTACTAAGGGATTATGTGGGATGTGATAGTTATTAGGAAATGAAAAACCTAAAATTGAGGGCCGCGCGCGCGACTCCGAAAATTTGTGAATTCGACATCGGCCCTCAATTTAAGATAAGGCCCTACCAATGTACTTGATATATGTCCTGAACTCTCTCATAGTTGTTCAAAGGTGTGGCCGAGTGGTTATAGATTCTACGTCTCATGCCGTGGAATGGGGTTCGGTTCCCGGTACCAGCTAGTAATTTTAGCAGTTGGTATTATCTTTTTTTTTTTGTTGTTGCAATTAATCAATCATCTTGTTTTTAATTTGAAATTAAAATTAGGTCATTTTTTGTACACTTTATACTATAATAAAATACCGCGTCTTAAACAGCGGCAATGCTCGATATATTTTCGTAAATATGCGAGGTAATATGGAAATTAGAGGGTTCGAGGTGTCATATATTAATTATTTCACTCCTCTAGACTTGCCCTATTAAAAAATTAATTCTGAAAATACGCGGAATCTAGCCGTTACCGGGTGTAAATTTGCGTGTAAACGGGCCGCACATGAATTGAACCGAGCCTAAAACGATCTCTCAACGTGTACCAGACTATTGTTAAAGAAAAAAATACGCGGAAATATATAATTTCAGAAATAGAAAGAATTAAAAATTTGTTACTGGACTCTGTCGACAAGCGTATGAGCGGGTTCGATTCCCACTTCCGTAAAATATTTTAATCTTCTTTATTCACTGTAATTAATTTGTAATCACATAAAAATTAATACGCAAATTAAATTGTAATATTTTAGTGCACTTTATATTTACTGATCAACAATTTAAGTTACACTTAACAATGCAGGCCAGCTTGCTAGTTGCAATTGTTGAGGAACTGACGCAACTTGGGCCAACAATGTAGTCTGGCGAGACTTTGAAGAGTCGTCATGGGGTAACGGAAGGAGCAGGTTGTGTCGGCGGGACGACGAGAGACTGACCACGCCCTGCAGATATAATTTTTTCTCATGCTCTGATAGGAATTAAAACTACTGAAATCCATTTTTGGTGTTTTTTGTGAAAAATACCTGGCGCCCTAAAGGAATGAGACGCTGTGGAAGAGAGCTGATCTACGCATAGCTGAGGGGTCAAGTGTTCCAGTGACCGCTGCGTGGATATCTTCGAGAGGTGTGTGTGTCTGTGTAAAAAAGCAGAGTACGGTGTGTATGGAGAAGTGGAAGTAAGAGTAAGAAGACAGGTTCCACAAGTTGGTAGCAAATAAATGTATTTTGCATAATATTTTGGTTGCAGTTTCTGTGTTCTGTAGTGTTTTAAAAATGGAAGAAGTGCAGGAGGGTATTGAGAAGGCAGAGGACTCTATGCTCAGGAAATTGTCCCTGGTACTCATCCATTGATGAGCGGTTGGAAGATTTCAATAATAGTGTTAAGAAAATGCAGGTAGAGTTGAGGGCTGATTTAGACAGAATGGCCGAGTCTCAAGGTCGGAAGTGTGAGGAATTGGAGAGTAGGTTAAGTGGAGAATGCAATAAGAGGCATGTGCAACAAGAAGAAAGATTAGAGGAAAAACTGCAACAAGTTACAAATATAATATTTGATGAGTTAAAATCTTCTGAAAGGTGTGTACAGGAAAATGTGGAGGAGAAGGTGAAGGTGGTAGAATTAAAAAGTGTGGTAGTTTTTAAGGTTAATAGTATACGCAGTGATTCATGTGTTAAGAGTGTCAAAGAGAATGTAAAGGTAAAGGATACAGATGTGGTAATGAAACCTTTCTGTATGAAAAATTGTACTCATTGCTGTAAACGGCGAAATAGAAAGAAAATCCCCCGAACAACACAGAGGAAACAATGTGTGGGAGGAAATTTAAAGCGAAAGAAATGGCGAATTGTCAAACGCGGGTGTAAAGTTAAGAAAGTTGAAGTGGAGGTTAATCATAATGTTGAGAGGGACATAAGGTTGTTAAAATTAATTGATGTATTTGTAAATAAATTTAAGAAAAAATTGTAAACATTTAATGCGTCAGATGAAAGTTGGTAGATATGAATGTAATGTGAACGCAGTGAATAAGCAGATTAAGGGACAGCGAGAACAGCTGATCATGGTTCTCAACTAAGATGATGTATCAAAGAACGAAGGTTTTCCCGGTATATCTGCTGCTTCAGTAGTTCTTGGGCTTCCAGCCAGGTGAATGTAGGCATTGACCACGACGTTTCGACGGCGGTCACTGCCATCGATGGCAGTGACCGCCGTCGAAACGTCATGGCCAATGCCTACATTCACCCGGCTGGAAGCCCAAGAACTACTGAAGCAAAGATGTAATTAAATGTTTTGCAAATAGATTTAAGAAAAGCCCCCAAAAATGTACAAGGAAAAATTACTTGGCATAAAAGGTTGTCGTAAAATTAAGCGAAACTTAATGTTTAGCAGAAAATTTGTTTCCATTGCTCAAAAATATGCATCCTATGGTAACAACAAAGTAGAAGAAATTTTGTATGTGTTAAATAGTTGTGATGATTGTGGATTTCCTTGAATCCAGGGGGAAACCGGATGCTGTATTTTTTACTAATGTCAAAGGTTTTAAATAAATTGGCTATGTTTGAAATTTATTATTGTAATTAGTGTTAAGGAATTGTGGTGATTATAGATTTCCTTGGAACCCAGGTGGAAAAACCCAATGTGGTATTTTGGTAAATGTAAAAAACAGTGTTACATTAAATGCCAAAAATAGCTCTTCTGCCAGATGTCAAATGACTTTGTAGTAGATGTAAGAAACAGCTGATGGCAGATAATAAAAATTATGTACTTCAAATGTAATTAGCTGTAAAAACCATGTGGTCAGTTGACTGTTTTCGACGTACATCAAAGAGCTGAATGTCAAACTAATAAATGTCATATGATACATTAAAAACAGCTGAGAATGAGTAAAATTTTATGTAAACACATTGTAAAGAAACATATGTTCTGTCAAAAACAGGTGATTGAAATTTAAATTGTGAAATGACAAAGATTCAGCCAACTATCAATAGATGTAAATGTCAAGTGTTTAAATAGATTTACATTTACTTTAAGAAAGTCACCCAAACAACATATCAGAGAAAATGTGTGGGAAGAAAAAAAAATGTAAATGGAAAATTTGTTTGGAAAAATAAAATGTGTAATTAGAATTAAAGTTGGTTAATTGAGTGATTTGTAAATTTACTCAATGTTTGCTCTTATGAAAGAATATGTCAAAGAAAATTGTAATTAGTTCTAAGTGAATTTTTGTAAATATTTTGTAATTTTGATTAAGGGCGTTGGTCATTCAGATTGTTTACGACTGTGGTTCAGTGAGTGTCATTAAAAAATTGTACAATTTTTTTAATTCATTTGGGGCGGGGAAAATGTAACATGTAAAGTTACACTTAACAATGCAGGCCAGCTTGCTAGTTGCAATTGTTGAGGAACTGACGCAACTTGGGCCAACAATGTAGTCTGGCGCGACTTTGAAGAGTCGTCATGGGGTAACAGAAGGAGCAGGTTGTGTCGGCGGGATGACGAGAGACTGACCACGCCCTGCAGATATAATTTTTTCTCATGCTCTGATAGGAATTAAAACTACTGAAATCCATTTTTGGTGTTTTTTGTGAAAAATACCTGGCACCCTAAAGGAATGAGAAATCCTCGAATGTGAGGAACGCGGGATCCACTACAATATATATATATATGTATATATAAAATCAATATATATAAGGGTGTACAAATATGAAGACATAATATTTAGGTAAGATGGTCGCGTATGAATTATTCCACTGCAGTAAATTGGCCTTCATTCAACTTTAATATCGTAAATATACTTAGCGTATTACGGGAAAGTCGATCTAATAAAGTGGCGACATCTCTTAACCAGGTAGATTACTAGGAATTCAAAAACACGATATTATATTTAACATTTGGTAAATACGATATATTACAGAATTATTTAACGGTATTCAAATAATGATTTATGTTACAAAGTCAACACAATCATTTCTTACCATTAAATGACGTTCTTAAATGTTTTTATTCTGGAGGGTGGTGGTGGGGGATGGATATTGTAAATTGCCCCTTTCGTCAGTGCTACTGTGGTAATAGAACTTACACGAAGAATCGAATTATAAGTGTAATAAATGTGATGTATCTTTAAAACTCGCAAATAATGAGAAATATATAGCTAGCTGGATGTGTTTTGATGCAAATCAACCAACGAAGAATAAGAAAGAAGAAAATGCAGTGGAAATCTACTATTATTGATAGTACATGTCCATTTTTATAAAAATCGCAAGTGAATTTGGTTGGAATATGGGAATTTTTGTGATAATTTGGTTACAGATTTGTGTTGTGACATAATTTGTTGCGTTATTTCTATGTTTACTATGAAATTAATAGTTTAAAACCAAAAAAAGTGAGAAAAGTGCATATTCTTATTTGCCTTGGGATTATTCCTCACCCGATCCGAACACAGGAAACTGTTTGGGTAAGTAAAGTTGTCAGTTACTTGTTTACGTGTTTTTTCGTATTAGTGTGGAAATGCTAAAGTTGGCAACGCGTCGGTGGGGGGTAAATTCTGAGGTTGGCAACACTATGACATCACACTCGGCCTCCAAATGGTCAATTTACGATAATTTTGAAGTCCATATATCTTCAAAATTAGTGATTACTTACATTTTTTTTTGTTTCTAAAAACAGCAATTTTTAGCCATTTTCTTTTTGTAAAAAAAAAAATTCTGCTTGTTTACACAGCATAATTTTCTACCACAACTTGATTGCCAAATATGGTTCTATCATGTAATCAATCACCACATTAAATATTTATAATATTTAGTGTTGTGCTCATATTGTACCGTGCTGCAGTCTGTTCTGCATCCAAAAAATTGGTGCAGTTTAACTAGGTTCATTAAAATAACAAAACTAAATGTTCTGTGCAACAAAGGGTTCAAATACAAGCTTAAGATTGCTTAATAACTAGAAAGAATTTAAACATGCTAATGTAACACACAAAATACTACATGCAGCTATTAAAAAAAACAGATAAAATTGAAATCTAAAAGAGGAATTACAAATATAATCGTGCACACAAGAATAAATAACTTTATCTCAGTTTAATGAACATGTCTAAATTGAAGTAAACTGCCTCAAATGATTAAACAGAAACTTACATAAGCTGTTATTTGTTGGCAAGCCACAACAGAAGCTTCGCATACATTCAACAATAGTCGAACAGCTGGCAGGAAAGAATTAAGGTCCACTTCCTTCAGAGAGCTTTCAGCTGCTACTCAGACAAAAAGCAATTAGAAAACAAAACATTAATTTAAAATTAAATGATTTAATTATAAACATAAAAACTGGTCTGAATGTATTTAAATACTGTGTTATTAAAGACACTACAAAATGCACGAAGAATATTAAAACATTTAAATAGTAAAATTGTGTTCATCAATTTTGCAATATAAATTCTTTTATTATAGGACGTCGATAAAAGAATTGCCCAGTTATAAAAATTAATAGTATTAAGTATTAGTATTAAGTATTGTAGTGTTGTTTCTAGATCACAATTAAAGAGTAACTCAGACAGTTTTATATAAGCAAATACACAAGTACTGTTTTATTGTGAAAAGTGTTTAGTGCTCAGCCGGTAACTAAGAGTGAATCTGTAATTTTACATCAATGTGTGTTTCACATAAAGTTTAACTGTGATTACCCCATGTAACAAAAGCATCCACCAATAGTAATTTAATTAGTCAAAAGAGCCCAATATTAACAAAACAACAATGAAAATCACTTTTGAGAACCAAATTTAAAAACTTCTGCTAAGCTAAAAATGTTCTCAATTCAACTGAGGTACGTTTACAGAAGTCAACCCCTTCCAACTGTCCCACCTGCATTCATCTTGTATACTTGAGTCATCTATCTCCTAAACAAAGTAATTTTCATATAACATTTGTTTTGTGTATTTCTTTGTTGAAGCATGAGCTGTTGATTCAGTGTAGATTTCTATTAAAGATTAGGATAGCATAGTTGTGCATTTTCCTGATGTTGCCATTATAATTCTATTAGCAGTACCTGGAATATTGCTTGAAAGTTTGAAATACTTCCCTTTACTTTAACAAATTTGATAATGCATCTATCCCAACTACTATTTCTTGATAAACTAGATTTGACTGCAGAGGTTAAAATTTTACTACCTAATGATGTACCATGTTCATTCTAGCTTACTTCAATTTAATGTATGATTTGTTACAAAGAGTCAAAATTAAACTGCTTTAGTATATAATTAAGACAGAGACATTGTTCTATGGACACTGTTCTAACATTTTTTATTATGTAGTCTGTAGTGTATATTTAATTTCTGATTTAAAAAAAAACTTACCTAAAATACATTCCTGGACAGTTTTCGTTAAGATCATCTTATCATCATCTATGGTTGTAGATGACAACTTTAGTATAAGTGCTTTTAAAGCAGCTAAACCAGCTTCTCGTACATCTTTATCAGTGCCAGGTAAGACCTCAGTTTTAATTTTTGTCATTATTTCAAGAAGATGTATTTTAATGCATTTAATAGGAAAGGCTGAAAGTCCTAATTCCTGGAAAACATTCAAACTATTAGTGTTTAATGAGATAAACTATATCAATTTATCTATGTATACAATACATTAATAAATACTAAACAAGGCAAATATGCAATTAAAAGATAATTATTTAAAATGTGAAAACTTTAATATTTATGAATATTATAATGACTTAATATATGAATATTAAAGGCTTACGCAAGATAGGTTAGCATGGAAGGATGCATCAAACCAGTCTTAGGACTGAATACCGCAACAACAAATGAATGTATTAAATAAAAAATTAAAAACAAAAACATTGATAACTAGATTTAGAAATATGTCCCAAGTCCTTATTTATAAAATTATAACACTCAAGAACTTAACCTTAGGTCATAATCATTCTAAAACAACACAAGTATGGAACATACATTACAAACATAATGTTTCTCAGTTTTCTGTCTGCAAGTGTGTCGATTACACGTTTTCTTTTGAAACTAAATAATTAAAAATTAAATTGTAAATAACTTAATTTTAATAATGATTGCATTGAAGGAATCAATAACACCAATGTTATATAGGACTTCCAATGTGGTGATACACCTACAAAATTGATAGCAGTTGTTTAATGATAACTTTTAAACTAGGTTCAATTTGAATTATTATGACCCAAGCTCTCAAATGTTATAATTTTTAAACAAAAAGTTTGGGACAGTTTCAAAAGTGTTTTAATCTAGTTTATTTCTGTTCAATTAAATGCAAGTAAACAAAAATATGACATACAATTCATATAAATTCAATTTCACTAAAAATGAAATGCACGGACATTTAACTAGCACACATTTTATGTAATTAAAGGAGACATCATGAAATTCCATGCTTGTAATAGTGTATAGAACTACATAAATATATATTTATTATTTACTGAATTAACAATAAATGTTCATTGTTAGGTATCCAAATTAACTAGAGCAAAGAAGAATACATTACACACGTTAATTATAATTACCATTACAAAAAACGAGTCAAGTTTTGCAACTTTCCGAGAGGAATCCAATTTATCAAAAATTAATGGAAAGCAAAAATCGGCAAACTCAGGACTGCCTGTAAGACAAAATGCTAACTCATTAGCTAACTCATCTCGGGTGACAGAAGATGGACTTTTGGACCTCTAGAAAAAGACAAGAATTTATTGAAAGCTAAATTTAATATATAAATTTCAAGTTAATCATCTAATAAAAATAAACTTACAGAATAATAGTCTATTGGAAAATAACATGCAAGCACTTCAAAAGTATCTTCTGCCAAGTGACCAAGGGAAAATGATTGTAATAAAAGGGGCACAAAATTTGAAAACAGGAAAACTAGATTTCTTGGTTCACTTTCTCCATCAATAGTAGATATAGCTTGGTGAACAAAATCTTTCCTTATATTTTTCAACTCTGTTAACAATATAAAAAAATTACATACAGATAAACATGAACAAATCAATGTACAAGTACATAAAAGTTATTCTTTTAAATTTTTAAAATATGAAAACATTTACTTGAGCAGTAAATATTATACACACCATTATAGAATGCATGAATAATGATAAATATAAGAGACTAAGAGAACAGAGATTATCAGGAATATTAAATGGTGTATTAATTAAATTAATAAAAACACAGACAAAAATAAAATAACAGATGTTTTTCGTAGCCGACGTAACTTCAGTATTTGACATCAGTTTTTGGGCTGCTAGGCCACGTAAATTCTCGGCGTGTCTGCCCACGTTTCGCTTGTGAGCACCAAGCATTATCAAGGCTAGGCCAGGACTGATTAGCCTTGCTGGCAAGGCTGCTTATATATGCAGCTGCCTGAAGGTCACCTTGTGTCCAGCCGTTGGTTTATGTCGGATTTCAATGGCTTCGCGGAAGAACCCGGAAAACATCAACAGAGATGCTGGCTACGAACTTCGCCCGCTGTGGTTTTCCTGTCTTCCGAACAAACAGGAAAAAGTATGTATGTCAACCAATTAAGTCGAACGGAATTTAGATGTTGTTCCAGTTGCCCCACGAACAGGTTGGTGTAGGAGGGGTCATGTGTGTGACCATGGCAGTGCCACTGATTTGACGGTAAATTTTGTCTTGGTGCAATCAAAAAGTGGGCATTTGGGAGTGAATTTCGAGGCCTGCGAGACAAGCAGTGTTCAAATGTTGACAGGCTACTGATGTGGGCAATGCTGGTGTCAACATAGTGCCTGCTATCTGCAAACCTCAGGTAAGTCACCAACATTCTATATGTATAGAAAGAGAGAGAGAAAGTAGGTGACTTACCTGAGGTTCACAGATGGCAGGCACCATGTAAGGTTTGAAGTTCTTTAAATTTTCGGAAACAAAGTTAGGAAGACATTTCCAGTGATCAGCTAACCAAGGACTCAGTTTAGGAGATGGCAATTTGGAGGGTTCTTTAAATTTTAGCAGGGATGGAGCTGTAGCATTTAAGGGTTCACAGTTGATTTCGGGATTTTTTGTGAAGTAGTGCATCCACTGGACTGTTTGACAGAATTTAAAGATATCATGGGTCCAGTGTTGGCGTGAGAGAGAAGGTGAGGCCTTTATCAAGATTCCATCCTCATTTATATTTTTTGAGGACACTGTGGTTTCAGGGTTTGGGGGTCTGGATGGGCTTGTTGTTGGGGGTTTGGGAGAGATGGAGTGTTGGTTTTGGAAGGTTGAATATGACATCTAGATAAGGGGGATTGGTTTGGAGCAGCTAGAATTGTGTTACAATTTGTAATGCCTATTTGAGCAAATGATTTTGTGTGGTAAAACAGCGCAGATTCATCACATGTATGAAGATGACAGTGGTTTTCTGGTCGTAATTTTGTCATAGGTAATGTAAATGTTGCGAATGTGGGTGGGAACGAGGGATGAATATTTGCCATTGATTAATTTTGGCAAAGCACATTCACGTGAAGTCTGAAAGATGGATGCAAGGGTCAGTTTTATGGTCAGGCTGTTTAGTGGAAGGCTGATCTCAAAACAGCATGTCAGAAAAGCTATGTGGGATTGTAGTTCCATAAGGGTTGCCATTTCTCATTTGAGATTTTTTAGAAGTATAGAAGCAGAACTCATCTTACAAGACTTGGCTGGGAGGTAGGGCCTGTAATTAGTTTGCTAGGTGTATAGAAAGCATTAATAGGAGGATCAAAAAAGGTATCTACAAAAGATATAACGAGAAAATTTAACTGGAAATATATATGAATATAAAAAATATTAAATGTATGTATAGGGAGAAGAATGAGCTAATGTGTTATGGGTGTTGTCCTAGAATTTAGTATTTAAAATTTTAAAGAACTTCAAACCTTACAAAGTGCCTGCCATGTATGAACCTCAAGTAAGTCACCTTACTCTCTCTCTCTCTTTTCCTGTCTGTGAATGTGTGTGACAAACAATAAGAACAGGAAGTAGAGAGGTGGTGGCTTACCTGAAGTGTAAAGCTGGAAAACACCACAATGACTATGGGGTATTATTGAATTTATGGACAGCAACCGTCGCCTTCGTCACAAAACAAGTGGCAGCCAGATAAAGGACAAATGGCAGTCACAACCTTACTATCACTTTTCCCTGTCCTTACTAAGTGTTTTAATCATTTTGACACTGTCATTTCCTCACTTTACATATACTTACACATATATACAGTAATAATTTCAACACACCTTCAAAGTAATTAATCATTAACCTGTGTAAAATACTATATATTGCAAGTCGGTCAGAAGGTAGTTGACTTTGACACTGAATATGGTCAGCAAGTTGAGTTAATATCTTTCTGGGTAGCTTTGATGGTAAGCTTTCCATCTGTAACTTTAAACAGAAAAAAGAATCAACAATTAAAAATATAAATAATGTATTGAATTGTAAATTATATAAAACAAAATCCTTACTACAGCCAATAACCCTTGCAATACAGCTGGTATAACAGCAGCATTGTCTTTCAGTCTATCACAAAAGAAAGAGATTATAAATTCTATTTCATTTTCCTTCAGAAAATCACTTGCCAAATTTTGTAAAACTGTGGCTAGTATAAAAGTTCCTTGCTTACGAATTTCTGGATTTATGTCTGTTAGAACTGAACTTAATTCTTCCACAAATTTTGTCAATGACAACTTGTTTTTCTCTATATCTGCAACATAGAATAACAAATTTCCTCAACACACACAAAAAATTGTCACATTATATAAAAGGATGACACTAATTCATATAACAAAATTGCTTCATTGTCATTTTACAAAGTCTTTCTTTTCTTCATGAGTGATGCAATCAAAAGACCCAAATCAAAGAGAATATTTAATAAAACATTAAAATAAGTATCACAGTTACTGGATTAAATAAATTATGAATGTATGGAATGTCAACTTATATAAATCCCTTGTATTAATTTATTTAAACAAAAATAATGTGCAATTATGAATCAGACATTCATTTTTATATTAAAAATAATGCAAAATAAACCCAAAGACTTGAACAAATCAAATAATTAATTGGGGTCGACTCCTAAGCCCAGACAAAAAAAATTTATCATATTCTTAATCACGTAAAATGATTGTCATTAAAGATATTTCTTAATATAGTAAAATTATTGAATACCATTTGCTATGCATTGAGAGTTCTTAATGAAATTTAGATCCGACTTTATGACATCTCCTAGACTTCCGTTCAACCATTGAACGTCCATCATTTACTTTATAAAATTGCTGTTGATGTGTAAACCCAAGGTTTAATAATTGAATGCCAAACCTTACAAACACTTGTTTACATCTTGACATGAATATCAACAATTATCACATGTAAGGTCAAATATCAGTTGAGTAGATAAAATTGCAAAGATAATTCTACAGACACCTGATTTAAGATACTCTTTGGACACCTGTACATTACCAAAGAGTTTAATTTTCTCGGACCAACTCGCTCGTAGTTCTCAGCGTAAAACAACACGTTTTGAGACCTGGAAAATATATATTAAGGTAGGGATGCTCAAACTCGAACTGCTGGAGATCTACCTCAATATTATTAGACTCTGATCGATCGACTCTGAGAGTCTGCAAGTATATGTGATGCAGGATTGTCGTCTAGGTAGGAAGGAAATAACGAGTTGCAGATTTAAGTATATTATATATAGGGACGTTGCAGAATTTCATGGCCTTTAGATTGTTCACATTTGTTCTTATTTAGTTAATTTATTTTAAGTATTATAGTGGTTTGACAAGGCCGCAGATGTAACCTTATCTCTACGACACGTGTAACAATCGCGTCGAATATTCAAGGTCTTCTGCAGGTTCATTCTATTGTCGTGACAATGGATGGGATAGAAAAGTCTGGATAATAGTTAGACCCCGTACACGTGGTGGCGCTAGTGACATCCCCGCGGCAACCAGTGACGCGACTCGAGATACATACATTGTGGTAAATAGGAGGCAGCGTACACAATACACATGCTGCCTGTCACTAGCGTGACTCGAGATTTCTGGTCTGTCAGTAGCGGAGATGCCTCTGCCTCCCTGCTTTCACTTTGTTTCTTATGGAGCTGTACACATGTGTGCTCTCGGTTTGCTAAACGACGAAATACCAAACAGCCCAGCTGTATCATGCGGACTTTTCATTTATATCTATATTGATATGACTTAATTTATAAAATAACATTTAAAATTAATAGCAAAATTATTCTGAAAAGTAATTAAATGAATAAGTATATTACATAAAGTGTAATTAAATATACGATGTTTCTACCACTATCGGCGGTCCTCGTAAGCCCCGTCCACACTTGCGAGCAACGAACCAAACACAAGGCTGTACACATGCGTAACTCGATGTTCGCATGCTCTAGATCAGGCAGGATTGCTCGCCGTGTTTTCCATCTGTTGTAGGTATTTTGACGAAACATCAAAGGAATGCTCGGTTCGCGTGCGTCATAGTGTGGACGCCAGCCGAGCCGAACCGAGCTCTTCGGCTTGTAACGGAGAGCATAGTACCTTGACTTGTGTTCTGTCTTCTTGTCTCGATCATTTGCGATATACCTTCAAGATGATGATGACGACGTCGGATTGGGATTGGTCCCAAAAGCGGACTCTAAAATATATCGATGCTGTTAGGAGCCACCCAGCTATATGGGACTTAAGGCATAAAACAAACAAATTCAGCGCCTCTCCCAAAATCATAAAACCCATAGTCAATTTTATTTTGAAAACACTTCACATAATGAGGCAATTTGCCTTGTTACTTTAATTCTCATGGCATGAAGTATTATACAGGGTGAGTTCAATTAATAGTTATCTATATTTACCATTGGATATTAATCCTAAATTTCTTTCGTATAAAAGAAAAACATAAAATATGTATTACACGTGTTTAAGTTTTTACAATTATCTAAAAAAAGGATGAAAGCTTGAAAATATGGATTACTCTAATGTATTTCAACCGCTACTGCTCGATCACATTAATTTGTAAATGTAACAATAGTTAAAAGAAATACATAAGAATTTTTGTATCATTAAGGCAGGTGGACACGTGCAATTATCCCTTAAATAAATTAGCAATGAAAGATGTGAAATTATCTTTCCTTATAGAAACACGATAGGACGTGACAAATAATTGTAAGAACACTAAACTTTAGGTGTGGTTTTATTAACATCAGTATTATTAAATGAAATCAATTTCGAAATTCTAAAAAAAATTATTATAATTAAGTTTTCACTTTAAAAAAATATTATAAGTTGTTTTCTATTACATTACATCGCAATATAAATAAAATAAATTACCCGTTTAATAAATCTTTCCTCGGCTCGTTCCTTACAATCAAATCACTTGCTGGTTGCTAACCTCACTGCTTGGAGTAAAACGTCTTCAAAGATGATGATCGACTCCTTTCTTGTGGCTCGTGTTCGTAGGCCGCTCGTCTCGCGCGTGTTCGAGAAAGTTTCAGCTTGTTGCTCGGTTCGTGCTCGCAAGTGTGTACGGGGCTTTAGGCTATTTTCAGGATATTATACTTACAATGATGTTGCTGACAAAATTGAATAAATACAAAACAATTCTTCTGATTAATAAATGTCGTAACGTAAATTCCACTAGGAAAATATAACGAATCCTGAGAGCACTGTCTATGTTTGTTGCCGCTTATATTTATCGAGGACAGAATATTTTGTAAATCAAAAAATAAGTTAACATTTTTAGAATCCCAATTATTTCTAAACTTTGAAATTTTTTAGAAAATTTCTACACAAACGAAAAGAAGTCTACGTAAGTTATCTATTTTTAGTTTTAAAGTGTCATTTTTTTATTGGAAAGAATAATATTGATAAATGAACACAGTAATACTAGAATTTATACGATTCTATTTTGTCACTGTACTTAATCCTACAGCACGAAATAATAGTGAATTCCACTAGGAAAATGAGATGAAGTAAACTGGATAAAAAACAACTTATGACTCACACTCGACTCTCTCTCAATCTCATAGGTTTTGTAAGGAAGTAAACCCAGACCCCAAATGAAAGTGTGAAAAATATTAAATCTCATTGTACACTGGTTCAGAATTTAGATCATCTTCAATGGTCAGGCTGTCACCTCGATGACTCGTGCGCGCCGTTGCAAAGGTTAACTTTTATCCCTTGTGAAATCAGTTTTAGCGGCGATAATTTGGCTTATCGATACAACTTCTAACCCAGAATATAGTGGTATGATCAATATAGTATTGCAGCTGCTCGTTTTGATATCTGTTCAAGCCAAATTTGTCGCGGCAAATTTTGACTTCATTTTGAGGCCAAATACTCAGCAGCAAAAGATTTTTACGCAACATAATTTGTGCGTGTAAATAATAATGTTTAGTTAAAAAATTTATATCTCAATACCACAATTTTGAGTAGAGGCTAAAATACGAGATAACCTGTCACTCCTGCCGTTTTTAACAACGAAAGAGAACCAGACATTTATTTTCTTCTAGTTCCATGTTTGAAATAAAGTGAAATCTTACTAATACTAGAAATCCAGCAGTCTGCCTTGTTCCGACTGTCAAGAATGACCCAAGTCTCTCCCCATGTGTACGCTGCTGCCTATGGTCGGCTGCCGCGCTTCTGTCGCCCAACCATCTATACCAGGCCTTAATGTAGCGTAAAAAAGAAATGTGTTACAGGAGCACGGAAGCGTAGGTCTAAATCACGGTGTACGCCACGTTTAAAGTTTTTGTTTAAATCGAAAGTTAGAAGAGTTTTAAGTTCCCGAGTCATTATTATTAATTGCGTATTATTAGACTTAGATTTTATTAATAATAATATTTATTCAAGTAACAATCGCTAAAGATATAGAAATCTGTGAGGAAATAAAGAAATAGTTCTTAATATGGATCGGGCGGTTACAATATCATAGTGAAATCTAATGTACAGGACTTTAATGTAGCGTCGCCGATAACCAGTTGTTGTTGATGAAACTTTTAATAAACCAAAAAAATGTTTAAAAGGTTGTCTTAGAATTAGACTAAATCTTAAATGTGTAATTGAAAGTCTATATAGCATTATGTATTGAATATATTCGCGAAGATTTACACAGAGGCAGCTAACGAAATGATCTGGATAATGAAACGTAGCACAGGAAATATATTGTTTTAAGAAATGGAATAATGAGATAAGAGTTTAAATATTGCATTTTCATGTATAAAGCTGAGAACGTAAGGTATAAACGGAGTCAAGTTTAAGTAAAGATATACAAATATATAGGTAAACAAATTAAAACTAATTTTAACTAAATAATAATAAATGGTATGAGGTGAATAGCTTTAGATATTAGGGAAATATTATTGTCTGTAAGCGAGAAATTAATCACGTCGTCGTTTATTTACTGAAGTAATAGAAACTTAAACATTATTTCCTCTATTTTTGTTACCGATATATTTATGTTGTGTTAATGAATACACTTTATTATATACACTTATGTTTCACATTAAGTACAGATTGTCTAGTATCAGTCCGTCGGGTACACTGCCTGTCTCGCTACTGTCTAGTCTCTGTGTACGCCGCCAGAGAGCTCCAACAACTAACACTGCTCCTACAACATCTCCCCCTCGAAGCTAAAGATCTAGTCGCTGGGGTGCTCTTGATACTCGGCCGGACCTCGTCCGTTGACCTCCCGTCGGCTGCTCGATGGACTCGGGCGTAAGGACGTTTCTGTTCTCGGGCGTAGTAGACACATCAGGCGTCGTCCCATTCGGAACTCTAGGTAGTGTGTTGCCTCCTGTCGATAGCGTCGGACATATCGTATGTCTGTTGCGACGTATGTCATTATTTTCAGTACGAACGACATACGACCTCGGCTGGTCTGCCCTTCTAATGACCGTGCCGAACTTCTTTATGTCTTTTACGAAAACTCGGGTCCCTGAAGCCAACTCAGGTAGTCTTCTTGCCCCTTTTGTCGAGTTATAGTTTCTCTCGATTCTTGCTCTACGATGGTCTTCTTTTTCCTTAACTTTTTCTCTATTTACCACCCTCGGTTCCAAGTTGACTGGAATATGAGGTAAGAAATCTTTCAATCTACGACTCATCGATAGTTCCGCTGGTGAGTGTCCGTTTTCCAATGGCGTGTTGCGGTATGCCAGCAGGCCTTTGTAGGGGTCTTTTTCCTTCTCAAAAATTCTCTTCACTATTTTGACTCCCGCTTCGGCGAGTCCATTGCTCTGTGGGTAGCCAGGGCTTCTTGTAACTAATTTAAAACCATATGCTTCCTGGAATTCCTTGAACCTTTGGGATTCCCGAAATGGGTTGAACTGAGTCCCGTTGTCTGTGAAGATCTCTTCCGGGATGCCTTGTCTTGCAAATATTTCAGACATTTTTTCTATGATAGTTTCCATTCTCAAGTTAGGAACTTTCGTAACTTCCGGGTATCGGGAATATCTATCAAAAATTATTAGATACCATTCATTGTTTACTTTAAATAGATCCATGCCAGTTTTCTGCCACGGGCGATTAGCTGGTTCAACCTGGATCAATGGTTCATGTCTATTCGACCGGTGTTGTGCGCAGATGTCGCAGTTGTCTACCTTTTGACGTATCTGCGTAGACATGCCGGGCCACCAAACAGTTTGATTGGCTCTAGCTCTGCATTTCGTAATACCGAGGTGTCCCCCGTGGATCTTGTCTAACATTTCTGCTTGCAGTTTCTTTGGGATGATGATTCTCGACCCGCACATCAGCAGTTCACCCTGACAGGTAATGTCCCACCGTTTCTCCCAGAACGGCTTCAAATAGGTGGGTAGAGATTCTTGTCTTGGCCATCCGCTGCAAATGTAGACCCTAACAGCTGCTAGTTCTGAGTCCTGTTTCTGTTCCTCGACGATTTGCGTGAGCTTAGAAGTGGACGCTGGAAGATTTGAAATCGTCCCGATCACATGATTTTCCACTTCCTCCTGGAATACGTCATGTATTGTCCGCACAATTGGTTGTCGAGATAGGGCGTCGGCTGTTTCCAAATCTTTGCCGGGTACGTGGACCACATTGTAATCAAAACGCATAAGACGGATACGATACCTTTGAAGTCTAGGAGACAAGTTATCTAGAGCTTTGGTAGTAAGAATCGGGATGAGTGGTTTGTGGTCAGTTTGCACTATGATATGCATGCCTATTATGTAATCGGCAAATTTCTCACACGCATAGATAATAGCTAGTGCCTCTTTCTCGATCTGGGCGTACCTTTTCTCGGCGTCTGAAAGTAGTCTTGACGTGTACGCTACAGGTTTGATATCTCCCCCTTCTTGCATCTGGAGTAGCGCTCCTCCAATCCCGAAAGATGACGCGTCTGCCGTTACGATCGTTTCCTTCCTAGGATCGAAACGGGCTAATACCGGAGCCGAAGTCAAGATTTCCTTTACTCTGGCAAAAGCAGCTTCTTGACTTGGTCCCCATACAAATGCGGAATCCTCTTTCAGCAAGGCTTGAAGTGGAGCCAAGATGGTTGCTTTATCTGGTATGGCCTTCGCTAAGAAGTTAACCATACCCATCAGCCTTTTTAGTCCCTTCTTGTCATTTGGAGCTTCCATATCGACGATGGCTTCTACCTTCTCCGGATGTATACGAGTACCCGACTCGTCGATGATGTGTCCCAGGAATTCAATTGATCGGCTGCTGATAACCAACTTCTTCTCGTTGAGCATGATTTTAGATTCACGCAGTTTTGTTAAAACCATCTCTAGTCTACTGTTATGTTCCTCTTGAGTAGCTCCGTATACTAGAATGTCGTCCATCAAACATACGATGCCGTCACAGCCTACCAGTATTTCCTGCACTTTTTTCTGAAAACGTTCAGGAGCACAAGTGATTCCAAATGGTAAACGATTAAAGCAGAATCTCCCAAAGGGTGTGATGAATGTGGTGAGTAGACGTGATCCTTCGTCCAGGACTATTTGGTAAAATCCTGAAGCCGCATCTAGTTTGGAAAAATATCTGGCATCTTTTATTAAGTTCAGAGTATAGTGAACATCAGGTATAGGATGATACTCTCGTTGAACGGCTTTATTCAGCTCTCTTAGGTCCACACAAATCCTCGGGTTGCCGTCTTTTTTGAACGTGACAACCATAGGAGAACACCAGTCCGTAGATATATCGACCGGCGAAATTATCCTTTCTTCTACCATCTTTTCTATTGCTTTTTTCACTTTGTCTAGTAGGGGTATCGCAATTCGCCTTGGAGATGTCACGGCAACCGGTATTGCATCCGGTTTGACCGCAATTTTACACTTTCCAGGAATTTTTCCAATTCCCTGGAATAATTCGGGATATTTCGACTTAACATCATCCAACGATATAGCCTTTGAATTGAAAATAGCGTCGAGTCTTTTCACTAGGCCTAATTTCACTGCATCCGATCTCCCCAATATAGGCTGCTGAAGGTTTCGGATATAATAAATTTCTTGACGAATATGTCTGTTCTTGTATGATAGTGTAGCTTGCTCGACTCCGTAGACGTTCAGTGTCGTCGAGTCAGGACCTGTTAATCGTTTCACTGACCTTGAAACTTCTCTGTTGCCTGCATATCTCGGTGAAAGAGCCGTAACGTCGCTCCCCGTATCGATTTTAAATCGAACGTCCTTCCCGTTGACTTGGATTGTTGCCGTCCAGTCTGTATTGTCGCCGCTTTTCCCCTCGACCGTGTCGATGTGAAATAACCCGTCGGCGTCTAGCTTGCCCTCGTTAACCGAACACATATTTCTCTTGGATCTGCACTTTTTCGAAAAATGTCCTTTCTTATGACAATTGTTACATATGGCAGAGTTAGCAGGGCATTGTTTGCGTTCATGTTTATCGCGGCCGCACCATTGACAGTTGTCCCACTGTTTAGGCCGCGAATTTGATTGTTTACCCTGTTTATTTCGTAACGAGAATTGAGGGCCTTCGTCGTGTTTCTTATATGACCCGACTATATTTATGCTCGGTTGTTGCAATTGTTCGACTTGTTTCCTGACCTCTGCAGATTGCGTAATCATTTTGACGGCTTTATCAAGCGTGAGCGTATCGTCTAACTGCATACGCTCGCTCAGCTTTCTGTCTGCAACCCCTACAACAATCCTGTCTCGAATGAATTCGTCCTTCAGACTGCCATAGTTGCAATTTCTGGCGAGGTTATGCAACGCGGTTATAAAATCACTAGCAGATTCCCCGGGATTCTGAGCTCGGGTGTGAAAACGTGCCCTTTCATAAATTATATTCGTTTTGGGCGCAAAGTGATTGTCAAATTTAGTCATCACCATTTGATACGCCCTTTCTTCCGCTTCCGTTAACCCAAAAGTGAGCATCACTTCGTCAGCTTTTTCGCCCATTAGATATATTAAGGTATTTACCTGTTCTTCTTCTGACAAAGCGTTTAACTTAGAAGCCAGTCGAAACCGCTCAAACCTCCTTTTCCATTTAGGCCAGTCGCCGGGCGAATTGAAGTCAAACGGATCCGGCGCTGCGATGTTGTATGACGATGCCGCCGCATGATCTTGGTGTGCCATTATCCCTTAATAACCATTCAATAGTCGGTAATTACACTACTTTACCGCTGCCACCATGTTGTGTTAACGAATACACTTTATTATATACACTTATGTTTCACATTAAGTACAGATTGTCTAGTATCAGTCCGTCGGGTACACTGCCTGTCTCGCTACTGTCTAGTCTCTGTGTACGCCGCCAGAGAGCTCCAACAACTAACACTGCTCCTACAACAATTTAAGTAGTAACAATTATAAATAATTGGAATGTTATTTAAATTATTAGCTCGATAAAATAATCAGTGATATTTTTTTTCAATATTATAATAACACGCGAAAATCACCAAATTAATTAAGGAAAAAATAATATGACTGACATTAATATATATATATATATATAAATTTGAAATAATATTAATTTATTCGTTTACACTTGTAATAATGGTAATAAAACGCCTGGTTGTTGAAAGGGCGGCGGGAAATGATCTACTAGATTAGCCATTTGAATGCCATCGTACGTAATGATTACCTCGTATTCGGCTCTGCGAGATTTCACAGTCAGGAGAATTTCCTCAGCAACGAATGAATATTGTTTTTATTTGATGTCCAAGGACGCGTTATATTGCTCAAATCTTAGAAAATCTTCTTAAAAGAATTTATAAAATTATTTTTAAAGTAAAAAATATGATTTTAATGTATATAAACACATATATTCTTATATATGTTATATGCGGAAGGGATATTTTGACGAAAGTTAAGGAATTCTACTACTTGGGAAGAGTAATAACTAGGGATGGTAGAAGTATAGTAGACAAACATTAAGTGGCCCAAACACGGTGAACTTCGTCGACAACCGTGTTGCCAACATGCCATGTTGACGACAAAGTTGATGTCTGTGGATAAGTTGGAGGCTGAATTTCCATGTCGTCGACCAGATCGGAGTAAAATCAAAAAGTCTTGATTTCTTGTAGGTGGAGCCTAATGTCGGCAACTTTGTTGAAGCGTCTGTGGCTTGGTTTACGACACGTTGTCAACATTTCTTGAAAGTCAGCATGTTATCGTGTATATTCGGAATTAATACACGTTTTATACTTTGTAGTTTATTAATGAAGATTTTTCATTTGCAAATACAAAATAATTGTTGCAAATATAAAATATTTGTTAAAATTCAAAATAATAATTGGAAGCAATATTGGAGTAAAACAAAACTCTGCCGGAATCGTGGGATGTGAAATCAGAGTCTTTCAAGGATAATAATAAGGAAAGGAATTCATGGGCAAAATTCCTGGTCATTCATCAAGAAATAGACAGACACACGAAAGAAAAGAGTAAACAACATTATAAGTTGTTATATAAGAGAACTAAAGTAATGTGAAGACGGCCTAAGGTCTGGAGCTGGCGCAGAAGATAAATATGTGCCAACTTTGTATCTCCAGTATTATCAATCCTAGGCTATCATATGAAATGGCAGTAAAAATTTTTGTCTTAAAAACTCAGTCCACTTCCTAAATACTTGAGTCACTGAGAAGTTTTCATCTTGCATAACGGTGTCATGCTTTTCTATTAACCTTTTACAATAGTTTATCACACGTATCACGAGCAATTCTTTAAAAAACTAAAAACCCGAGGATGAATTGAACGTAGTTCGTTCATCAAACTTGGATGGAAAAATGGAGTTCAATTTTGATACCAATCCGTAAGAATATTTTTATTTTTTTACTTTCTATTTCTTCTCTTCACATAATTTATCAATTGCTATTCGCTTATTATAGAAAAATAAATTAACGGAAAGTGAACCCAAAACACGTCAGTACATGTACAGACAATAAACAATCCGCTGAATCTGTAGACTAAAGTGAAGTCGGAAACAATGTTGTCAACCATGTGTGAAAGTCTGCTTCAACTTGGTCGTCGACCATTCCCACGTAAGCCCATAAGAGCCCACGTAAAAACATATAGGGTACAAATATTAATTCAAATGGGAATATTAAAAATATTGAGAATGTTTCGAAATCAGTATTGCGAGATGGATGAGAAGTTATATCAGCATATTTCTGAATTAAATGTTAAAAATATGTAACTTTCCTATTCGAAAATGTTTGCATAAGTCTCATGGGCAACTGAGACTTAAGCAAAGTGAGATGGTTGAGATTGTAGTAATCAAGTGTAAGCGTACAGATGAATATGGCAATATAATGCCAAAATTTTCTGAGTAAAATTTACATGACTGACAATGAAATGTATATCTTGTCAATAAAAGAAGACTGAAAACTGGGTATCTACTCTTTAACATCAAGCTGTTTTTATGTTCTTTAATGTGAGTTTTTAAAGCTCTTTTAGTTTGTCCGATATACAATACATTACAATCAAAACAATTAATTTTGTAGATAGTTAATTTCGTTTTTAATATTTTTAACGAAATTTAAATTATTTTATGATTTAAAAACAGAACCTAGACATTAATTATGAAACAAGTCAATTAGTTTATATTGTATGTTAGTTATATAAGGTAAAATTATCAAATTCATTTTCTGCTGTTTTTTTAACAGATTGTCGGAATACCTGATTTTATTCAATCTAATTTTGACATGTTTGTTAATGAAATTAATTGGTTAAATATTAGTAGCTTCATATTAAATTTTCACTGTGATATTTTCGGTGTGACAACTTCACAACATTATCTACCAGTTCATAAACCATGGCTTTGTTTTGTTATATGAGGTGGTTGGGCATATAATTTAGATCTCCTCCTTTATTTCCGTAGAATACATAAACACCGCTTACCGTTTAAGCATTGAGCGGTTTGGTACAAAACAAAAGAATTAAAAATTAATTCAATTGATTTCAGTATGTTGTGTTTGTTCGTTAGAGCGTTTCGTTCGTGGTGCCGCCTCCAGAAAGCGCCACCGGCTGAAGCGAGAGTGGGGAGGACCCGTTGACAATTCGAATGCGTGAGAGTCGTCTCACAGAACGTCTCCATATAAGTCATGTCGTATTATACTAAATAAAGTGCCAATCTAGCGCGTATACTGCTTATTCAATACTACCCGTACTCACCTGGGGATCCAAAAGGACTATATACGCAACACAGTAGAATATATAGAGTTTATAACATTTGTACTGAACACATTTGTTTATATTTTAAATTTCGATACTTATAAGGCTAGGTTTACACGGGCAGTGATGACTGCCATAAAACGAGGGGCAGTGATGTCAGTGGCGTGTCAACATACGCCAGTGCTGCACTGACAACTGCCTATACATCGCTGACACGAGAGCACTGCCTCACTTTTCTCGGAGTGTGTCAACAGTATGTCAGTCATGACTGACGTTCCCCCTCCACCGACCTAGATGCTGCCCTCATGGGAGCCTTAAAGCTAGGTTTACACGGGCAGTGAAGTTCGTCGAAGTTGGGTTGGCTGTGCACTGCCTACCGTTCACATATTAGGCAGATAACTGCCCACTTCTTCACTGACAATTCTGTGCAAGTGCTGCCCTCACTACAGAACGGGCAGAGAACTCTGATGCATGTTTATACTTTTCTGCCATTTCTTGGCAACTACGTCAGGTTGGAATGTTGATGATGCATAGTGTCAATATATTGTTTATATAAAGTTGAATATTTTTCCCCTTTGTGTTTTCGCTTACGCATAATGTCCATAAACAGGAACTAATCACTTTGTATTTGTGATAGAATAGACGTAACGAGGAAAGAGTCCCTGAAAAAGTCAAATTCAGTATCACGCTCCTGTACTATAGATCCATAAAAATGAAAACAGTTGTTTAGTAATATTGCTTTATATTATCACTACAGAAATCAAACAATAATAAAAACAGCACATGTACTTTGAAGCTGGTTTTCGTTGTTTAATTGGCTCGGTTTCAATTACTTGTTTTATTCCCCTTGAAGGTGTCAATTACTGAACAAAACGAAATGAACTATTTTTCATTACGTGTGATAGTAGAATGTTTATAGCTATACATCATTATTTTGCGTATTTTTTTTCTAGTTAAAGTTTGTGCCGTTGGAGGGTGGACAATAATTATTTTTGGAAAGTTAACCTAAAAATTTATAGGCGATTAGGTGCAACAAACGAACTCTATCCTAAATGCTTCTGAACCAAAATTCTAGCCGCTGTTCACAACAAACCTACTCCAATCGCACACTAAACCAAACTGCACGCGTATTGAAAATGCAAAATACAAACTGTTTTCCATTGCGCAATCGATAGTCAGCCCTGCCTCACCGTTCACAATCGATAATTGACATCCGCAACTGCCACTAACTGGCCTCCCATGACGGCAGCGTCTAGGTCGGTGGAGGGGGAACGTCAGTCATGACTGACATACTGTTGACACGCTCCAAGAAAAGTGAAGCAGTGCTCTCGTGTCAGCGATGTATAGGCAGTTGTCAGTGCAGCACTGACGTATGTTGACACGCCACTGACATCACTGCCCCTCGTTTTCTGGCAGTCATCACTGCCCGTGTAAACCTAGCCTAAGTTATGCACTAATTGTCATTATTTGGCATATAATTAAGAACTCTTAATAATTTTGTTACTTAAGGGAGTTGATCCTAGAGGAGTGAGGATAACGATTACACTCCGACAGCTTTTATTGAAACTCTATCTATATTAATATACTCTTTCCTTTACATTTGTGACTTTGTATTTAATGTTTAGTGGGATCTTTGGTTGTAAGAAGAGTTTGTCTTTAGTAGTGACATCTGTGATGAATGTGTTTACTATGAGATGCGCAAATGTCAGATTGTGGAATATATAAATATGTTTAGAAAATGTTTGGTAAAGCATGTGAAATGCTGAAAAATATTACTGAAATGCCGCATAAACTGAAGCTAACAGAATGGGTGGGTGCATAGGTATCAGCAGAAATAGAAATGATGGCGTAGAGGATAATTCAAGAAATATTACCCGCCCCAACACAGGTATACTTCATAATTTATATTTCAGCAACGTTACTGTGTTATTCCCTCACTTTATACGGAATAATATTAATTTTATCAATGTGATTTGAAGGAAAACTCTTATTGTTGGGACAGTATTTTCTTGCCGCCGTTTTTAGAATGGTTTGATTTCTTGTGTAGGTAGTTCTCGTAAAAATCACCCTTTGTGTCCCGAAGCAATTCGGTGGAAGTCGGATGTTCCACTGACCGAGGGCCAGTTGAGAAGTAAAAGAGATGAATTTTGGGACACTGCCCCAGCGTTTGATGGTCGTAAGGAAATTTGGGATGCTTTGCGAGCTGCGGCGGTAGCAGCAGAAGCACTAGACTATGAACTTGCACAAGCAATCCTGGATGGAGCAAACATATCAGTTCCTAATGGTAATGGGTTAAATCTTATTACTCAATATTCTCGTATGCAATTTAGTAAACCATATATTACTTTATTATATTCTTCAAGTTCCCCATTTTCAATTCCCATCCTATGTCATTAAAGGGAGTAGCCTGTTATTCAGAAAGATTCAGTTTATTGAATTCTTTCCTTACTTAACAATTCTTCATAACTAACTTGGTTTCCCTGCATCTCTTTAGGTGAAACACCAGGTAGGATCTTTAAACTATAGCCTAGTCAACTCCTCTTTTCAACCCCTTTCCTCTGCTGTTAACGGGGAGTTGCCTGCTTCAGGATTACCTGTTAACCAAAAAAACAAAAAAGAACTGACTTGCATCTCATGCAAATTAGGGGAAAAAATATTCAAATATTTGTAAGCAAAGGATTTTTTTAATGCCTACACGTAATTATGATGATATAGCAGAAATCAAGAGAGGAGTGTGCAAGGATGCAGTCTGTTGCCCATGCTGTTTAACTTGTATATAGAACAGGCAGTGAAGAAAGTTAAAAGGGAATATGAAAAAGAAAGGTGAATAAATAAAAACCCTACAGTTTGCCAATGATATTGTAGTTTTAGAGGAGTTAGAAGAAGATTTGGAAACCATAATAAATGGCATGAATGTTGTACTGGAGAGAGAGAGAGAGAGTTCAATATGAGGATTAATAGAGGGAAAACCAAGGTAATTGAGTGTAGTATGGGAAACAGTGGAATAGCAAAGGGTGTTCTATTGGGAAGGGATATTTTGAAGGACTTACAAGTAATTCAAGTGTTAATATTAGGAAATCATTGTTAAAAATGCTCATATGTAGTGTGGCATTATATGGGTGCGAAACATGGATGATAGGAGTTACAGAAAGGAAAAGAATAGAATCCTTTGAAATGTTGTTCTATAGGAGAATGTTGAAAATCAGATGGATGGATAGAATCACTAATGAGGAAGTTCTAAGCAGAAAAGGGGAAGAGTGAACAATATGGAGGACGATGAACAAGGAAAGGAATAAATTAATAGGTCATCTTTTAATACATGAGGGTCTTGTAAAATAAGCATTAGAAGGAAGTGTGTGGGGTAAGAAGAGAAGAGGTAGGCAAAGGATGTTAAGTAGATTAGGAAGGTGGTGATAGTTATGTGGAAATGAAAAGGCTTGCGCATGATAGGTTATCATGGAGTGTTACAGGAGACCAGTCTTAGGACTGAATACCACAACAACAACTACTTAGCAAATATAGTTTATTAATCTGTGATGTGTAGCAAACAAAGAAAAAATACAATTGTTTTCACATATCAGAATTATCAAAGAAAGAAAGCGGTTTTGTGCATAAGTAGAATAAATAATTTAAGAATTAGCGAATCGTGTGTCAATATGATACGCATTGGACAACTCTGCCCATATTGTAGTTGGGGGTAAACATTAGGTCACTTTTCCTCTGGTGTTTGTTGAGACATGTTGGTGGCGTAAAAACAATTCTGAAAATATTGGCATAAGGAAATATATTGCTGTCAGTTCAGGATATTCTGTACATAAAGAAACACATCCTTAAAATGTAATAGGGCATGTGGAGTAGTAGTACCTCCTCAAATGACAATCCTCCCTTTCTCCTTTCCCTATTGTGCATGTGAACATGCCATGTAGAATCTCACTAACTAAATTTTAATTGTAAGTAATGGGAGTTTCTCTTAGATAAAATATTTCAATTTTGTTCAGACATGATTTTGCCATTAAACATCCCATAAAATAATACATTATTATTTAAATTGTATTGCTTAATAGACTAAAGAAGAGCTTTACAACTTATTACAAAATATATGTTAATTGTAAATTTAAGTATCTAGTCTGTAAATTAGCCACATTGAATTAGTTAACATAATTTATTGAAAAATGATTTGGAATCTGTTTTTGCTTGTAGGTTTTTTGACAGAGTGTTATGATGAATTAGGAACACGTTATCAAGTGCCAGTTTATTGTTTGTCATATCCAATAAACATTGTCAAGGAAGATAATGGTCGGGATTCTCCTGCAGAATGCTCAGGTATGATTGCCTTTAAAATTATCAAATTAACTTTATGTTGGTAAACTTTGTAAATAGTGTACACATTTCCAATAGTTAATCATATATCAGGCATACAGTTCAAGTCTGATTAAATTAGGGAAGCCTGTCTAAAATTTTTGGGATTAGTCAATGTATTAAAAATTATGACTTATTTCCTATTAATAATTGCTTATAGGCTCATTGTAGGGTAACGAAATTTCATGATATTATTTCCCTATTGAGAGTTGCAGCCACTATATATAGCAGCTGGCCAACATACTGTCTGTCATGAAGAACAGCTTCAGATTCTTGAAAATTTGTCACATTTAAATTACAAAAATAAGTAGCCAAAATACAGCCAATGGCTAACAACCACTTTGGTACGGTCATACTCCCATACATCCCCTCTGCAAGCTCCACCACCTGTCTGTCTCTCTCTACTGTTCCGTGACGTCGCACAACTATCCCATGAATTAATTCTAAAAAGCTCACTCCACCCATAATGGCCCAGTGAATTAGGCCACCCACAATCTGTATCTGGCCAAAAAGCTCATTCCACCTACACATGCATTTAAGTCAAAAAATATTTGCCATTCATTTTTTTTGGCAATATTAAACTATTACAAGTCTGTGCTCAAGTCGAGCGGGCAATGAGAGGAGTGGGACGAGGTGACAGTACCAACCTAGTCCAGTTCTCAGACAAAGAGTCAGAGATAAAATAAATACCAAATGATGTTTCTGCTACCCTTGTAGCTTACATCAGGTGATGAAAATGACTCACAGCACAAACTAAATAAAGTAAACAGTTTGTCAGTTGGTTTGTGCTGTATATCATTCTCACATCTGTAGTATATTTTCTATTTATGAAAGTATTGCGAAACTGTTGGCGGTAGGTCAGACTTCCAATCCGAGCAAATGTAAGCTAACGTCTACTTCATTGTGGAGAAGCATTAGATATGCTCAGGATGTCAGTGAAGTGGAGGTATCATAATGTGTTAAATGTGAACTGAAGTGGTGATTAGGCCTTGTATATCAACATCAAGGCAAGGTAGCCCAGGGTTAACTAGGGCCCCCGGGCTATGGTTTAAGGATCCTACCTGGTGTTTCACCTAAAGAGATGCAGGGAAAAACCTATAAAACCTGCATCAGGTAGGTCAGGCATTGGGTACTATTCTCACGCCCTTCCGAATGACGGGAGACGAGTCTGCTGTGGGGACGCAGCATTCCCTTCTCCGTGTCTCCACCAGTTTCAGGAGGCAGTTGGCCGACTGATCCAATGGGATCAGCCGACAGCTCTTGCCATATGCCCAAGGTCTTTGACCCCGGTACATATACCTCCTAAAATAGGTGAAGGTGTCTCGGCATATGAGAACTTTGATAAAAAGTACCCAGAGAGAGTGCGAGGCATTCCCGACATGATCAGGTGAGCCCCACAGTCACTCTGGGTTGAAGCGCCTGCGAGAAAACTCCCGCAGCGCCCAATGACCTATCCGGGTTAATTCTAATTATCGGTTAACTTTGTATGTTTAGGTACAATCACATGACACAGAGAGAGAAATGCAAAGATAGTGTAAACTTATTTTTGTGTCATTTATCAATTTTTCTTATCTTTTTGTATTGTCAATCATACACATCACTTGTTACTTTCAGTCCTAATATTTTGTTGAACTGATTTAATTCACCTTATTTCAACACATTACAGAGCCTGTGGATGGGGGCTCTGAGATCATTCTCAAACTACGATTATCGTCAACCTGCAGTGATGTTAAGCTTCTTGTGTCATCTAAGGACACTATCAGTATGGCAAAACGAAAATTGCAGGTGTGTTTCTTAATATTCTCTGAAAACTACAAACTTTGCTTTAATTATTATGGTGGGAAATATATAATTTTCTTTAAATACACAATTCAACCTTGATTTTAATATCTACAACTACTGTGAAGTGTTAAATGTGTAATTAATTGCTGTATTGTTTATAAACAACTTTACAGTTCTATTACTGTATAAGACATAATCACCGATTTTCTCTTATCAAGCATGTTAATAATTTGTAATAACTTTAAACTGTTTTAAAATGAGATTTTTCCCTATGTAAGTTTTTTGACACAGTTACTGTTTTGTCCTACAGAAGTGTGAATTTAGTGCCATGTATAGACTAGAGTGCTTGGATTCATTGGTTTGAATAAGAGAGCTTTTAAATGCTTTTAGCACATGCCATGGGCACAAACTCTGCGTATCTGAGTCGGAATGGAAATTTAGCAATCCTGGAATGTGATGCTGCTGTAGGCCAATGCTCTCTTATATCCAAATCGACAAGGTGGTTGTGCCAACCCAATAAACTGCAAGCCAACAACCTCTTGTTAAATTACTGAGGAAATGGGATACCGTTACACCAGAACTGACAAAATATTTTGACACGAACAGAAATTTCTTATAATTAGGATGATTCTGTATTGGAGATGGTACCTTTTACCACTTTTTACATGCAACCAATTTGTTGGTATATGACAGTGACATGCCAAAGTTCTCTACAATTTCTAAAAATGTTCTACTTTATCTAGTTTTTGTTAAACATATTAACATGTATTCTGTGACAATAGTTCTGTGCTTATCAATTAATTTACTTATTAAAAAATCATTCTTTTGGAGTGCCTATATATACTAAAAGCTTCTTGGCAATTAAGTTTAAAGTGTTCTGCAGTCACATTATTTTTTTCTGTTTCAACAGTTTTCTTTGTGACATGAGTCAGATGGAAATTGAATTGATTTGATACTTTCATCACTGTCTGATTCATCCCCATCAAAGTTTAATTTTCTCCTTATTTCAGTCAAAGCTGATTTAGTAGACTTCAGATGACAATGATCATTCTTCAATGAAGATGTTGAAAACTTGTACAGGGACAAAGCAACCATTCTTGTTGCAGCCACTGTTGGCACAGCCTTGCTTCTATAATTCTCCTTCATAATGACTAACATAACATTAAAACTACAGTTATACACCATTTACCTGTAAACAAAGAAACAACATTAAAAGTTTATTTATAAATTAGTCGATTCCGTTTATGTTCACTCGCACTATTCAGTAGCCACATAACTCCATATTGGATTCTCCCCACTGTCGACTCCCGTGATTGGTAATGGCGCGGCGAGCGGCAAAGATTGAAATTACAAATTGAAGAAATACATTTTCTTTATATATATATAGAGAGAGTCAGGAAATGACATTGTCATATTTATTAAAACAATTAATGGGGAAAGGACAGAGAGATAGAAAGAAGGTGACTTACCTGAGGTTCATAGACACCTTGTGAGGTTTAGAGTACTTGAATTTTCGGAGGCACTGCCCCCTTCATCAGAAAGTTTGGAAGACATTTCCAGTTTTCGGCTAGCCGACGACCTTCAAGTACTCTAAACCTCACAAGGTGTCTACCATCTATGAACCTCAGGTAAGTCATCTTCTTTCTATCTCTCTGTCCTTTCCCCATTAATTGTTTTAATTAACATGACAATGTCATTTCCTGACTCATATATATTTAAATAATTATTAATAAGATTTTTTTATTTTAAGCTCTAATCTAAAAGATTGTTTCTTCACATTCTGATTCTTGAAGCTTTCAGCCTATGTTTTGCAGTCATATTTGCATGGTAAAACTGTATCCCCCATTACTGTTCCCTACCGGAAGCCTATTTTGTACTGTGTGCAGTTAACCATATCCTCCTCCATCTATAATATGTACATTTGCATTTGTATGTTTGAAATATATTTAACCCTTTGCGGGCGTTTGTCAATTCTCAGGCACCAAAGCTTTTATACCGTTCTGGTTATATGTCTGCTCTCAGCCACCACAGAAAGGAACCATACAAATATTAATTCTGTTCATTCATGTATCAGTTTGTAATTACTCTGAAGTATGTATGCGATTCTGTCATGAACCAAAACATTGCTCTGGCAAATTGGAGATATCAAAACTCAATATAAACAAACATAGTCGTTCCACACTTGCCATGCAAAAAGCTGACCAATTAGCAAGTTCATATTGTTTTATGAGAAAGATTTTTTTCTGGGGATTAGAGATCTGTGCAATAAGTAGCTACATCTTATATAAGATGTCAGCTAGAAAAGGAAACTAGAAAACCTATGTCACATTATGTGTTTATTCAAAATTTGATCAAACAACTTGATGGTTCATAAAAGAATTCATAAATTTTGTTTATCCTCCTTAATCTTGCACGTTATATATTACTGCTCTTTCATTGAAAATTAATTCCAACAAGTACCACACCCATGTCCAAATTTAATACGACCGCAAAATGGTCAGTACATGAAGTATTAATTAAATATCTATATTACTTCAAGCTTATTAATACACTCAGTATTAATGAAATACTAATTTTAGCATTCTAAGAAAAAGAATAGAAGAACATAGCACATAATAATATTATTTTGCATTAATATAATACAATACTCTATTATTTCAGAGTAAAATAAAAAATAAATTGTTCACTTACATTGAAGTGATTTTCACAGAAAAATGCACATGTTGTTGTCCTTTATATCTTTCACATTTCTACAATTTAGTTGCATCAACTTCTTTCACATTTTTTCCATTTCTAGGAACATAATAATCTTTTTTTTTGGGGGGGGGGGGGGCGGACTGATTGACATATTTGTACATTGTATTACTGCATACCAATTATAAGTCATTTCTTTGAAATTGTGAACTAGGCAAATCTGGGCTGCTTGTTTACTATCTTGTGAAGTCACGATCCCATGCCCAAACAAAGGCAGTATTTAGGAGGTCTTTTTTTTTTCATTTAACTTTTGTCATGAAATTTTGGGTGAACTAGGACAGTAAATTGTAAAGAAAAAAACGGATAGTTAGTATAAATTGATGTAATAAACAATCTTGACAGTTTTATAAAAGTGGCCTATTAGAATAAAATTAAAAATCAAATGCTCGATTATTCTTTAAGCAGGGGTTAATAAATAAGAAATCATTGAAAAAAGCCTTAATGGTGAGAATTTCTTTATTCTAACTATTTACACTTAAAACCTGTCACCTGATTCGTCAGCACTCCGCTCTCTGAATTCTGAATCTTCTTCCAAACAGCCATAGTGAAATTGACCAATTCAAAAAATTTTTTTAAAGGAGTTGATCCCCTCAAGTAACCACTTGGTAAAAATCTTGCTTTCTGGGTCAACAGCTAACTGACAAAAAAATTAATTTGCAGGCCCCAACATTTAATCTGCCTCTGACTACAAGCTTCCACCAAAAATTACAAATCAAATCAGAAAACATAGATGCAAAGTATACAGGTTACAAAAATTTACAGCATAATTATACAGAACTGTTTAAAATAACACCATTAAAATGTATCTATAATAAAATTGATTTAAGAAAATTACATGTGATGGCGATATCTGTTCACCACATTTTATACACAATCTTTGTCCGGAAGGTTGGTCGAATGTATATGTAATCGAATGAAGGCTTTCCCAGTGTAAGTAATTTACAAGGTTTCTCGGGCTTCCAACCGGGTGAAAACACAGTAGTTCCATGACGTTTCGACAGCTGAAAGCACGCACTGCCCGCATGGGGGTCTACCATTTTGAGGGTATAATACCCTTTAATACGGTCGTTCACGGAGATAGATTGTGAGAGAAACAGAATGAAGAGCGTAGGGCTGTGGGGAAAAAAGTGCCGATAATATAACCAGAAGGGGTCTCCCTACCGGGAAAAAAACCTCAGCGAAAGTAAGACGGGTTGAAGGGCACAAGGAGCTAGAATACTGTTCTTGTGCGACAGCAACATGAGTTTGGAAATTTTTGGTTGGATATTGTTAGTAGTTGGGCTTGGGTATCATGCACGTCGATCCACTTCTTCTCCGTCACTTTTGGATCGCCGAGCACGTCTTGTAACAATCAGTTAGCAAGCGTTGGTCAATAAAATTCGTTGAGACAATCATGGGGTGTTGGGTTGGTGGAGGAGGTGTGTGGGGCGTTTGTATCTAGTGTCGCGGGTGTGATCATAGTTGCCCAGACGTTTTATGATTGTCTTGTGTGAGAATTGTGTCTTGCTGTACAGACGTACAGCATGTTCTCTGATAACGTCCATTAGTGGCAGTATATTTAATTCCCGATGGACGTGGACGTCTTTAGTGCGTGCCCTCCAAGGTGCCTTGGAGATTTTAAGGACCTTGTTTTGCACAAACTCGATGTTACGTGGGTGGGTCGTGGCTGCAAAGCCCCAGACTGGTTCTGCATACATCAGAATTGGCCGTATGATTGTTAAGTTAGGGTGCGAGCAGTGGAAGTGTTGTTCTGTTAAGCATAGGGCATAGCTGTTTTAGTCTAATGTTTGCTTTTCTGATGGTGTTCGTTGTATGGAGTTTCCATGTTAGGGCCGCATCCAGTGAAACTCCTAGGTATTTAACCGTGCCTCGGAATTGAATCTGTTGATTGTGGAGTGTGAGTGGATTGTGTCTGAAGGTCCCGTCCTTTTTTCTCCTTACTAGAACGTCAATGAATGGTAGTTCTCCATTCTTCTCAATTTTCATCGTGAATTGTATGTTCGGGAGTTTCCCGTAGAGGTGTTCTAAGAACACCTGCAGTGTGTCACTTCCATGACGAACGTGTCATCCACGTATCTCAGGAAACATGTCGGTTTCCGAGATGAACTGTGCAGGGCTTCCTCCTCAAAGTACTCCATATAGAAATTTGCAATAGCTGTTGACAAGGGAGAGCCCATTGCCACACCGTCGACCTGCTCATAATACTCCCTTTTGTAAAGAAAGTAGGTCGTTGTCAGAACGAGCTGATACAGTTTGAACAAGTTGTTTAGTAGCTTCATCGTGTCCACTATGGGGACTCTTGTAATAAGCGAGATCACATCGAAGCTTACCATAATGTCGTTAGGCCCGATCTTGGATTCTGTGAATGAAATCAGTGGAGTTCCTAATATGGGGTTCGCACTTGCCTACGAAATGACTGAGCTTCTTTGTTAGGTGTTTCGCAAGGTTTTAGGTGGCCGATGCGATGGCTCTTACAATCGAACGTAACGGAACCTCGTCTTTGTGAACTTTCGGCAGGCCATAGATGCTCGGTGGTGCGGGCGCCCTTGGACGTAGTCCCTTTGTAATCTCTGGTGGGAACCCGGGTGCCTTAAGTAGGCTGATTGTTCGTCTTATGATAAAAGACGTCCAGTTTTGTGTAGCTGCGATCATTCAGTAGTTCCCGCATCTTTTGTTCATAGGCTGTCGCCACGAGGACCACTGTCCACTGTCTGCGGGTAGAACAACCAATTCCTTAGATTCTCTGAGTCGTTGTAGTGCTGCTCTCTCCTTCATGGGAATGTTGTGTTTTGTTGGTCTTGTCTTGCACACGATCCGGCAGGTTTCACGTCCAATTTCCTCGGTGGTTTCTCCGGGTAGATCGTAGATAGCCCTGTTCCACTCCGCATATATCATCTTTCACCGGAATTGCGAGGCGGCTCTGGACAGAATTGAGACCTTTAAACAGGGCTGGCAAGGTATCGACGTCAGAAAGATTAATGACGGTCTTCCGCTGCATCTGAACTCTGTTTGGTTTGTTCTCTTCAAGGCGGTCACACTTTTTGGATTGTTTCATGGACTCGCGTCTCCTAAGCACCTGTGCCTGGGCTATGGAGTTATTGTCGACAATGTCCCAGAGGTAGACGGGGAGTATCCGTGCCAGGTAGCTTTTTGCCGATGGTGTCGAGTTCTCTTCTGGTGTATTGTATTCCCTCACTAAAGTGAATGTATGTATATCGCAAATTGAGTGAGGTAGTCTGACCCGTCTCCAGTGATCATTAATTTTACAATTAATTGAACGCTCACATATATTTTTACGCGGCAGAAGAATTATTTTGTTAATATACATGCTTTGTTTCCAGCTACAAGAAGGTCTGGAACCATCTCGACAGCGATGGTTCTTTGGCGGAAAACTTCTTGGAGATAAATTGCGAATTGAAGAATCCAAAATTCAGCCTGGTTATGTTGTTCAAGTAATAGTAAATAGTGATCAACAGTTGCATATGGAAAGTTGAAGATAGTTATGAGTTTCAGCAGAGCAATTGAAACATTTCTGTGGAAGTGTGCACTGAGAGTTCATAGTAATGAAATTATTAGAGTATAAAGATTTCTGAGGTTTTAAGGTGATGTCTAATAACAAAACGGGTTTATTATTTACTAATGTATTAATGAATTATGTATATATATTCAGAGTTATTTTGACTGCTCCTAAATGATATATTAAGACTGTTTACTTGCAAGATTTTGAACATGGCTCAATATTATAATGTATATTTTAAAAATTATCAGCAGATCTAATAATAGTTAATAAAAATTTAATTGTATAATTCATAAAATAAACTACAGTCTTTCATATATATTGTAGTTTTACATTGTAACAACTTTACATATTGATCATCAACTGAAGCTAAATGTCAGATAACTTACAACTGTAAAGTGAATCATGCATATTTTCGCACTTACATGTTACACTCAAAGTTTCAGGAAAATGTGTAAGTTCACATTTTTCCTGCATTCCTATCACCTTTTTGCATCCAGTTTGTATATGTTCATAGTTGTTTGATATTTTTTGAGAGGTAATTTGTTATACTGTATGATTTTATTTAGTACAATTGAGTGAATAAAATTTCATATTTATCACTTGCTTTATTATAAATGCTATTTCATTTTAAAGTCTTTAAGTTAATCCTTTCATTGCACTCTGTTGGAACGATAAACCTATACCATAATTTGATCATTCAATTTTATACTGGCCAACGAATTGTAATATTAGTTCATATTTTTTTGAATTAAAGCTTTTAATATATCCAAATATTATAAAGGTCAATTTTTTCAGGTCTACATCAACATTAATTCTCAACTTTAAATTGGCTGCTAGAATGTGTGTATTTATGATTGATCCTCTTCATGACATCCACAAATGAAAAATCTATTTTTAAGAATAAATTATGTATATGGATTTCTATGAACAAATTAGGTTTTAAGTGAGCTTTGTTGTGCACCTCTGCTTGAAACAGTTTTAAATTCTGATCAATGGGAAAGCAGTAAAGCGCATTATTACTGAATTGTAATTTTGGGTTAGATAACAATAACCAGATATATTAAAAAAATGGTTAGCTCAAGTGCTCTTGAAAAATATAAACAGGAAACAAAAATAACAAAATTAGCTTTGGATATGCTATAACAGGAGGTGCTTCAGAAGATATCAAGAGTAGATCAATAGAGAAAGGAGAAAGAAACAATTTAGCAGAGAAATGGGCACTCTTGAAGGAAGAAATGACTAAAGCAGCAGACAAAAAATGGAAAAAAAGCTTACATCAATAGGAAAGCATGGATAACACAATGGCAAGGGATATTTTGAAGGAAGTTAAGGAATTCAGCTACTTGGGTATGGTAGATGTAAATAGTAGACAAGGAAGGCTTTTTCAAAAAAAGAGTAATTTACTTACGAGTAATTCAAGTGTGAATATTAGGAAATCATTGTTTAAAAAGTTTGTATGGAGTGTATCATTACATGAGCGCAAAATGTGGGTGTTAGGAGGTGCAGAAAGAAAAGAACAGAAGCATTTGAAATGTGTACAGAGGCAAACTGAAAGAAGTCTATATTGTCTTCAGAATTACAAAGCTACAGACATGAGGATGTAAAACTTACAAGAAAGAGTTGAAACTACCACTGAATCGAAACAAACTTCACCTGTCCAATCTTGACAGGAAAAATGTCTGTTTTTGTATATATTGAGATTGTTGTTTGCTTGAAGAGGATTTGAAACAGTTTTTTTTTCCATTACCTTTTCAAGGTCAGTGATAATGGAATAACATTGAGATTCATTTTGGTCAGTTGCTCAGAGAAAAACTTGAAGTGTGAAGTTGAACAGTCTCTTGTACATAGATCCAGTCAGCCATTCACATGACCATTCTGAGCCCAGTATTGTGTCTCATTCAGCTTGCCAGATCATGTGACACGTGCAAGAGATTAGTGAGGAATTATGATGATAAAAAGTTTTTAACATTCAAGAATATAGATATTACAAACTGTGAGAGTTGATAAAATTTATTCATAAAAGAATATAATACACGTTGGTTTATTCATAGTTTTATTCATCATTATATGACAGAACATAAATGGTTGACGGTAAAAATTATTCATTTAGCTGTCACTCAGGATATGTTAAATTTTCTTATCTTTGAACTTGAAATTTGTTGACATTTGTGAATTTAATATTTTTTTGTGTGTTAAATGTCTCATCAGATTTTTGAGAGAAAATGTAAATATCCCACACATTCTAAATCTTTCATAAATCATCTGCCAAATTGCAAACAAAGCTTAAATCCTTCTTCTCTACAGCAAAACAAAACCATTGGAAAACTTGTCACACGAACCAAAGTTGGATTACATGCTATGTAATGCGGGACTGCATGAATAGGAGAAAATGAAAGAAAGTTTTAGGGATTTGAAGGTAACTTTATTTAAATCACATGGCTACACACAACCGCAGTCCAAGTTCACCCATACGACTCTCTAGTTTGTAGCTTTTCCCGCTGGATGGCGCTGTCCACTCTTAGGCCTTGGGCACGATAAAAGCGGTGGGACTCCGAGTGGCAGAGTAGTGAGTGATGCCGGCTACAATAGAGAACCCTTGAGCAGCCCCGCCCCTGTTAAGTACAGGACGCACTGGCTCGTCCTGCATTCCCCGTCATGGAGTCGTCGTGTGAAGTAGCAAAGCTTCTCTTGCTCAGTGACAATAGTAGCCTTTTATTAATATAATTCCCAAGGACTGTCCTTGTCAACCCTATGCAAGCTCTTTTAAAACATAAGGTCTCCCTCTTAGGTCAATTTTCCTACACAAAAAAAAAATTGTTTGTTCTACTATCTGTTATTTGTATTCCGTTTATTATTTCTATAAAGCCATAATTATTCCATCAAAATCATTTTATCTACTTTTTAAAATCTTGGCTGATTTTCTAAACCATATGTTATTTTCGTTCAAGGTTCAACTCTCCCACCATAGTCCTTCCAAAACTATTAACACTCCACAAGATAAAATAATATTTTAAGTAAGTATTAGTTTTATCACTCCAGTCCAAAGGTAGGCGTAGTCTAGTTGTTGCAGGAAAAACTCATTTGATAATTTTTTTCATAAGACAAGGAAACAAGTTTTGTTTTCTATACTAATTAAAAATAAATAATTAATTATTGTAGGGTACCAACGTTTCAAGACCTATATTTTTGTTTTACTGCCATCAGCAATTTTCTTGACGATACTATAATATTGAAGTCGTAATGCATCCACAAGAACAGTTCGTCTGTTGCAAAATGTTGTTTTGTTTAGTACGTCATTATTTACTTCCAAAAATGAATCAATAAATTATGATTTTAAATAACTATATCAACACTTCCTCCGCGTATTAATTTTTTAATATTCTCGAAGCAGGGATTTCTCAATATTAATGTAATATTTTTATATAAAAAGTAAACTAATTTTCTTCCTTTCCTTTTTTAACATTTAATAAACAAATTAAATGATTTTTTACTAACGGAAATTACATTGGCCTCGTCTTGTTTTTTTGTCCGCGGTGAGCGGCGGGAGTTGAACCGCTCACCCTTATCGTAGCCAGTGGAACCGCGAACCCATTGAATTGCATTGGAACATTAAAGTGAGCGGTGCTGCTCTAACTACCTGCTCCCTTTCGCTCGCCGCTTTTATCGTACCCGAGGCCTTACATCTGGGCAGCCCATCCGAGCTTCAACATCAAGATAGCTGCTCGTAGTTTTCTTTCACTGATTGGTTTAGTTAGGAGGTCCGCCTCCAATTCTTCTGACGATATATGCTTTAGTCTTATTTCGCCGTTGGTATACGCGTCTCTGCAAAAATAGTATAAACGGTAAATATGTTTCGTCCGACTCCTCACTCCGCAATTTTGGATCCATTGTATGGCTGCTTGGCTGTCACTCTCGATAGTTGTCGTCTCACTAATGAATTCTTCTAACTCCTGCTCTTCCAATAAATTTCTCGTCCACTGGACTTTCTTTAGGCACGCGTGAATTCCCATGATCTCAGCCTCGCAAGTGGATAACGCTACTAAACTTTGTTTTCTCGCATTCCATCCTTCTGTAGTCGATCCAATATTGATAACGTAGCCCGAGTACGATTTTGCGTCCCTCGTAGTACACCAACTCGCGTCGCTTATTCCTCCGCATCTGTCGTACTTCAATTTGTAGCCTTTCGTTCCTTTTAGATATTTGTACACTCTTTTCAATGCAGTTTCATGAATTACTTTTGGTTCCTTTGAATATTGTGCTAAACAGCTCACGGTTTGTGTTATGTCCGGCCTCGTGCCTGTGGATAAATACACCAAGGACCCCAGCATCTCTTGATATCCTGGGTGAGTCTTCGTCTTCATCCAACTTCTGTTGCGTTGCGCTCGGTGTTTTCTTTAAATTGCATTTTTCCATCCTAAATCTTTGCAGGATTCTTTCGACAAATCCCTCTTGGCCTAATTGTATGCCGTCTTCATTTTCTGTTATGTCGATTCCCAAAAAGTGTATGTCTGTCTCCGTTAAGTTGAAATATCTTTGCAACTCCCGATACGTTTCTTTCATGTCCTTCATTTCTTCTACCAGCAACATTATGTCATCGACGTATACGACGATTATTACAATTCGGTTTTGTATTTTCTTCTTGTAAACACACGGGTCTGCTTTCATTCTCTGAAATCCCAATCGAATTAACGTCTCGTTCAGCTTCTCGTTCCAACATTTCCCCGACTGCGGCAATCCATAGATGCTCCTTTTCAATCTGCAAACTTATTTCCTTTTTCTTCAAATCCCGTCGGTTGTTCCATGTAAATTGTTTCCTGTAAATTGCCATGTAAGTATGATGTGGATACATCATACATTTTCTTCTTCCAGCCTTTCGTTGATGCAATTGCCAATAATGCTCGTATGCTTTCCATCTTTACTACTGGTGCAAATGTTTCATGATAATCAACTCCTGGTCTTGTACTGCACCCGACTGCTACTAATCTTGCCTTTCTTTTCTTGATACTTCCATCTGGATTTTCTTTAATATTGAAGATCCATTTCGATTTAATGACTTTCATATTGTCCTTCCTTTCGACTAGTTCCCAGACGTTGTGTTCTTTTAACAATATGAATTCTGCGCGCATAGCTTCGGTCCATTCCTTTGCTGCTCGATTGTTCATGGCTTCTTCCGCAGTTTTAGGAATTTCAAACGCGATATTTGCAACATGTTTTTCCTCAATTCGTTGTGATCTTCTTACTCCACTTCCTCTCAATAGTTGTTCATTTCTTTCTCGCTCCATACGATGTCTTTCTCGAATCTGTATGTTCGTTTCACCCAGTTTTCTCCCTCTTTTGTTAGTTATCATTTCAGCTATCCTTTGTTTCCTCCTCTTGTTGCTCATGGCTACTTTCATCTTCATTGTTAACATTTGTTGTGTTTTTCAATGTTCGGGTTTCCCCTTCTTTCGCTTGTAATTCTTCTATCATCTCGACCAAATAATCTTCTGTCTCTTCCGCTTGACCTTGAAGTAAGTCTCCTCCCTTTTTGTTTTCTTCAAAAATGACAGATCTCGACTCAAATAACTTCTGCTTCTCTGGATTGTACATTCTGTAAGCAAGTCTTGACTTGGAATATCCCACAAAAATTCCTCTCTCCGCTCTTGGGTCGAATTTCCCTCTGCATGTAGTCGTCGTTGTGTAACCAAAAACTCTCAGATATCCGAGATTTGGTTTTCTTCCAGTCCACTTCTCAATTGGCGTCTGGTCTCCGTTGAACAGTTCAGCAGTTATGCGGCTGTTGATACCGCTTCACCCCAAAACTTCTGTGTTAACTTCGAATCTTGTAATAGTGCTTTTGTCTTCTCTAGTAGTGTCCGATTCATCCGTTCGGCTATGCCATTACTCGCTGGTCAATTCGTGTTTTATGCCTTTGTGTCGCATTCGCTCTTTCATCTGCCCATTGTAAATTCAGCTCCATTGTCGCTGCGTACTCGATTGACCATTCCCTGTTTCATCTTCTTTGCGTTCCACGAAGTCCTTAAAATTGTTGTTTCATCCTTCGTTTTTAAGAAATACACGAAAACTCTTTGATTGTATCCATCGACTATTGTGAAAATGTATTTCGCACCTCCCATTGATGCTACCGGCATGGGCCCGCAAAGGCCCGTGTGTAATAAGTAATAATCCGTGCATTTATCTGATTTTACTTGTACTCGATTTCGTTGACCATTTTGTCTTTCTTCATCTTGTTTAAGTACTTCTCTCCCATGTGACCCATCCGTCTGTGCCACGTCTGTTTCTCTACCGCCGTCATGTTGGAATCATCGTTGTATAAAACATCCCTGTCAATGTATTTGTTCGGCTCAGTTCTGATGTACATCTTCTAAAGGGCGTCTTCTGATGTCGCTACTACTACGTCTTTCTTGTTCACTATTGATGCACCGTTTTGGTCGAATATGACCGAATCCCATTCTTCACTAGGCTTCGCACTGATAACAAGTTCATTCTTAATCTCGGTACGTATAGTACATCTCTAATTGTAGTGTTGTACACTTTTTGTTCCACTCAGGTTATGACTTCTACATCACCTATGGCTGTTGCGTCGATTTCTCTCGCCTCTTCTGCCAATACCACTGTTCCATTGTAAGGCCTTGTACTACCTCCTTTGTTCTTTAACTTATATATATATATATATATATATATATATATATATATATATATATATATTGTAGCATGAAAAGTTACACGCAACAATGCAGGCCAGCTTGCGAGTTGTAATTGTCGCAACTCGGGCGAACAATGGAGTCTGGCGAGACTTGAGCAGTCGTCATGGGGTAGTGAAAGGAGAAGGATGTGTCGGCAGTTGCGGACGGAGAAAGACCACGCCCTGTAGTGATAATTTTTCTCATGTTCTGAAATGGATTAAAGTTATTAAAATCCACTTTTTTGGTATTTTTATTGAAAAATACCTGGCGCCCAAAAAGCATTTAAATCCTCGAATACGGAGGTACGCCGGATCTTCTACAATATATATATATATATATATATATATATATATTAATTAGTCCGCAATCAATTTTTTAAAAATATTTTAAGGAGTGGCTTTTCAGGTATTATTAATTTTTAAGTATAGTTCGTTTAAAAAAATATTATTATTAAATACAACTTGATATTTACATGAGCAATTTATCTCAGGGTGTCTGTGGGCTGGGTGGCTATTTAAAGCAGTGGCACAAATATAATGGGCTGCAATTCATAGGTTACTTAAGTGATGGTCTTGGCAATCAATCTGGATCTTCTTCACGTTCCAGCTGCTAGCTCGTCTCTCCCGTTACTCTCCCCTCTCTAACCCGCTTTCGGTTTTCCCCAAACTCAGGTATACGGCCGACAAAATTTGGATGACCATGCCATCTATCGCAAAAAGGTCCGAAATGTTGTAATGAAGCGGATCGCTCATTACAGATGCCCCGGACAGAAAATTTCATAGCATAGGAACGCAGTCTGATGTCGAATGCAATTTTCTGGTCATCACACCACCATCAAAACCAAGCACTGTCAGCTGATTAGTAGCTTCTTGTCCATTGAATTACTAATACCACCTCAATTAACAATAGGAATAGCAGCCAAGCCCATGAAGTGAAGTTAAAACATTAACATGAATAAGCATCACGCGAATAACAGAAACGATACAAAAACAGCATATTAAACCAATTAAATACCAAAAATATCTAATCTATTACAATTTTACTAAATTAACAGTAGGTTTACCAACAACATAATGCTATCAATCTACTATAAACAAAATTACTACGTACAAAAATATAAACTTAATGAAAAGGTTTTTTTTTACTTTATCAATTTATATTTTTATTCCTTTATATCAATGTTTTTAAACAATTGTTCATCAAACTGATTTGAATTTTCACTCTATTCTACAGTTAACCTACATTACACATTTATTCTGTATGTACAAGAATTCTACAATTGTTCATGTTACAGGCGCAGTTATATATTTACTGTCACTGTAACTACAACTCAAACACTAAATACTACACGAGGTTAAATAATAAGTTGTAAATCCATGACCCCAAATCGTTTCACTGGTTCTTTTTACCTTCACAATAGATTCACCTCTAATGTTCCCTGCCTTAAGAAATGCTCCACCAACCTCTCAGTCTGCGTCCAGTATTGACGACGAAGAGTACAATAATAAAATTAAAATGAATTGACATTAAGATATAAGTGGAAACAACGTCATCGATTAAATGTGCTTTTTTATATTATTTTTTTACTGCTCTCTATTATTGTATGGAACAAGATTGATAATATTGAATGCTCTTATTGGTCCACCCTCTGCTTTCTGAATATAGTAAACATTTTTACTCCCGATCTCGGTCCGTTCATACACCGCACAAAACTTTGAGCAAACCCTTTTTTCAGCGTCCGAAATACGTACATTCTTGACGAGAACCTTGTCAGAAATTTTGAATTTAATGTCTCACCTTTTGCCTTTTCAATCTACCAGCCGCTAGTCTCTCCATGCGCTCTCTTGCCAGTCTCATTGCCTCTTCGAAGTCGGTATCTTCTCTATTTCGTGGATATTCCACCGCTGTTTCTAGTGGCAACCTAACTTTCTCTCCTGCCTGCAGCTCCGCTGGTATTTGTCCCGTTGCGCTACTATATCCAGTGTTAATGCGACGTTCTACATCACTCAAATGTTGCACCCAACTGGAGTGTTTGTGCAGACACAGTATCTCCAGTAACTCCAATCGATCGCATGACTCTCTCGGAATTATTGCTACCTGGATGTCGTACACTGATATATCTAGCTTCGACGCCTTGTTCAGCCAGTGCTTTTCTCCAGCTCTCATCGTCAAACTGGGTCCCGTGATCTGACAATATTATTTTCGGAGCCCCAAATTCCCTAATGTAATGTTTGATAACCTTCTCTAAGCATGGTTTTGTTCTCGCCTTCCGAAGTCCATATAGTTTTGTATTTTTTGTAAATACATCCATCACTACCAGAATGTAAGCCAATCCATATCTTCCTCTCACCAGTGGTCTATATAAATCTTTACCTTCCGGAATAATTGCGTGATATGCCCTTCGAATGTCTTGTTGCGATGTTTGCACACTTGACACGGATGACACGTCTTCACATATTTCTTGGCGTCCTTTGCCATCTTTCTCCAGAAAACAAGATGACGCATCATTTTTAATAATTTATAGTTTCCTGGGTGTCCGCATTCATCGTGAAGGTATTCTAGGATTCTCAGCTGCATATCCTTCGGCACACACAACACCCAACCATTTCTGACCTGACCATTCCGTTTATAGAGCAACCGTTCTAACTTATATGTACTGTTGCCATCTTGTTTCTCTTCATTTTCTGACATTTCATTTCTGATCCGCGTCAACGATTCGTCCGCATTAGTTGCTGTTAATAATTGTCTTCTTAATTCCTTTTCATTCACTCCTCTTCTCGTTGCTAAACTTGCTACTATTGCCACTTCCTCGAGTGTTTTGTCCTCGACACCTGCAATATTTCGGCTTAGGTAATCTGCTGCGACATTTTCTGTTCCCTTTATATGAACTATATTCAGCTGATACGGCTCCAAAGACAATGTCCATCGTCTCAAGCGTGCGTTAGTGTGATTACACTTCCTCAATAAAGTCAATGCCTGCTGATCGGAGTATAAGGTTACTGCTGTACCAAGCATATATTTCGCCAATATTTCCAATTCCGTAGTCGTGTACGCTGTTTTTGCCGGCTTAAGACCTCTACTTGCTAAGCTCACAATTCCTTCTCGTCCCTGCTCATCTGTTTAAACCAATTATTGCCGATAGCCCTTTTATGCTTGCGTCACACCGAACAGTATAACCTTGATCGCAGCGTGGTTGTTTCAATATCACGTGTTTTTGAAATGCATCCTTCAAGGCGTTAAGTGCTTCTCTCTGCCGTTCGCTCCATTGAAATTTTACACCTTTCTTCAACAATTCGTTCATTGGCCTCATCAGCTGTGCGAAATTTGGAAGAAACTTCCTGTAAAACGAGCAAAACCCATTTAGTTGCCTCAACTGCTTGACATTTCTAGGATCTGGCAATTTTTGAGTGACAGCTAGTTTATGTGGGTCGGGAGTAATTCCTTCAGCCGACACTATGTGGCCTAAAAATGGCACGCTACCACGTGCAAACAACGTTTTGCTAAGGTTAATGGTTAGCCCCTTTTCAATAAGCCTAGCGAATAATATATCCAGATGATGCAAATGTTCCCTGAATGTTCGGCTTGCAACAATAAAATCATCCACATATGCGGTGACATAGCTCCGTATTTCTTCCGTCAGGGCCAAATCAAGCTGCTTGACAAAAACTTGGCATGATATTTTCAATCCGAACGGAACCCGAACAAAACAAAACAATATTGACATCCATCCACCGTGAAAGCAGTCAATTTGCGGGATTCTTTATCAAGTTTGATTTGATAAAATCCCTTAGTGAGACCTGCAAATCGTCTTAGAGCTTCGTCTATCGGAGGTGTCTTTTCCCCTACATCGGCTATGATTCCATTAACTTTGCGTGCGTCTAAACACAATCGTAATTGACCATCTTTCTTTTGGACCACGCAAATGCTATTGTTATACGGGCTCATTGTTCTTTCAATTATGCCCCCTTCTTCCAATTTTTTAAGAGCGTCCCGCACTTGTTCCCTCAATGCAAAAGTCGTCGGATAAGATCGCAGTCGGAATTCTTCATGTGGAATTACGTCAATATGATGTTCATATCCTATTAACAACCCTGGATCCGGACTAAACACCTTACAGTTCCTCACAAGTACGTCAATAAATTGTATCTTCTCTTTCTCACTAATCCCAGATATTTCTGCAGCTATTTCCTGAAATTTCATATACAATTCCCCTTGTTCATGATATTCCCCCTCTTCCACTGGATGTTCTATAATACAGCTGATCTTCCCACAGATCTCCTGATCCAAATCATTTTCTTTGCTCTCTAACTTCCAGGAAATGGCAATGTCCTCTCCTTCGAGATTCTTCACTCTTCCCTTAACTCTATCGTTACTTTTGCTTCTCTTAGGAAATCAACGCCTATTAAAAATCCGTAAACAAAGTTTTTGAAATCAAACATTTTACGGCAATTTCTCCCGTTTCAGTTGACACCTTGACTAATGCCTGCTTATTTATTCTTTCGTTCTTTCGTCCGAGGGCGCAATAAATTCTTAGATTGGTCACTGGTAACAGAGCTAAGCCTGTAATTTATGGAACAGACTCTCGTGCATGATTGAAAATGTTGCATCGGTGTCCACCCTCGCTATTATCTTACTGTAAGCGAATAATTTAACTGTAATTTTAACCATCCTATCGGGCTGCTGCTTCTTCGTCTCCTCGTCTTCTTCCTCTTGAGCAAGCGTTTTTCCGTCAATCAGAAGATCTTCAACTCCTCTCAAAGCAGCCACATTTGCTAACGGTGGCAGGGATATTTCTGCTGGCCTTGGCTAGTTTAAATTATCAGTTACTACCTGACCAGCAATTCTTTCTCTTGGACCTTCGTTCGAATTTATTTGGTTTCCTTGCGGTCTACTTCCCCTAATATTTCCTTGAAACCCTCAATTATCTCTGTGGGGATTCAAATGTCGAAAATCGCCTCTGTATTGGCCATGTCCCCTGAAATTCTCCTGGACTTGAGGTTGCCTGTAGCTTTCGTGTCTCTCCCTTTTAACTGATCGCAAGGCATTCATATTTTGGCTAATTATATCACTTCTGGCTCCATCCTTGAGGTGACTTCGCTCTCCAATTTGATTTTAAACGTGGCTATCCACTCTTTCACAGTTTTGCAAAAACGCTAGTGCTTCCTGTACTGTTTGTATTCGCACTCCCATAAGTTACATTTAGGAAGTTCTACATCAAAGACGTGTCTTGCATTCTGAACGCCCCGTATTGCAGGTTGTTTTGGTCTTTCACGAATCTGGAAAACTTGCTCGGCTAAATCCTCAACTTGCCTTTTACTTATAATGCTATCTTCTCTTAAACGTCGCATCTCAATATTTACATTCCGTTGTATTTGTTCTTTTGTTGCTTCGATTTGTCTTTTAACGCCTCTAATCTCGGATGACACCATGTCCTCTACGACGTCCACGCTATCTTTTATCCATTCCTCTGTTACCTTCTTTAAATGATCAGTTTGACCTCTTAGTTTTAATTCTACTTTTCTTTCGATCTTCTTCTCGTTTTCTTCGACTAACATAGTTCCTTCCCGCCGTACTTGTTTTATTTCCTTTTCCCATTTAGCTCCCTACTTTTTGCAGTTATCGTCAACTCTGTCTAGTATCTTTTCCGTATATTCTATCAGCCTGTCTTCGACGGATTCCTCTATCTCCATTCTCATAGTCGCGTTCGCTGCTATCATCGTATCAAATTTTTCTTGTATTTCCTGTTTATCTGCAATTCTATTCTTATTAAATCTCTCTTCCATTCCACTTAATCTACGTTCCATTTCTCTCATTAATTTTAAATACTGGTCATGTTTTCCGGCCATATCCGCGTCCTTCCTTTATCTCTGACTGAATTTTTTTCCTGCTCCTCGCTATATATTCAAATTTGATATCTTCATTTTCCATATCCTCGTCTGCTCTTATTCCCGCACAATCCTTCAGCTGGCTACTATGTTCTTCCGAATAATTTCCTACCGCGGCCATAATTTTTTCCCAGAGCGCAACATAATATTCAACGAAACAGAGTAGAGAAAAAAATTCTTGGGTGGTACCTCAGAAACAGACACAACCAAATACAAGCAAAGACGTAGCTATCAGGACTCAAATTATAACCCTTAAATAAACGAATCTGCCCAGCACATCACCGAAGGAATCTCTTACTAATACAATCTCCCCTAATCGAGGGATTCTGGTTTGTCACACACAAATAATCGATGTTATGCGCGAACATAAAATAGATAAAACATAAAATAGAACTTAGAAACAAAATACACTGCTGCTCCCCGTCAATACTGCAAGCATCTGAAACAGAAATATTACAACAAACAAAACTATATAACACGTGGCACGTCTCTTCTGCGACGTTCTTTCATCCCGTTGTTGTTGCCACATAACCGCTGCTTAAATAGCTCTTATCGGCACCACTTCGGCCGCCATTTTGTACTACCTCCTTCGTTCTTTAACTTTATATATATATATATATATATTGTAATATACTTTTTTGTGTATAAAACATTTATTAATTTAAAGTACAAATATGATCAATTTTAAAGAACGAAGGCTTTCCCGGTGAAGAATATGTAGAAACGTTTCTCGGGTTTCCAACCGGGTAGTCTCAGTAAACAGCGACGTTTCGACAGATAGCAACTCCGTCATCTTCCAGGCTGAAGTGTTTATGTTCCGTCCGAGACCCGTGAAATGTGAGGAGCTTTGAGAAGTTAAGAAAAGGACGTGCGAAACTACTTAGTAGTCTCGCCTTCCTGTTGAGATGTCGGGATCAGGACATGGTCCCTAAGTTTGCGGTACTTCGATCACCGATAAGGACTACTGCTGCTTTCAAGATTCTACGTCGTACAGCCATGGCTCTAGTTAGAGAAAGAATACACGATGTGCGACGGAAACTGGACAAGAATGGCAGTTTACTTCTCCGGCTGCACCTGGAACTATCCCAAGTTTTTTCCAAGACTATGTGGGATATGATTGATAATATTACGACAGCCCAGGGACAGACGCAACTGAGGAGGACGTCTACCAGACAAACAAGTAAGTTTGAAAGACTTGCATTAAAAGGCAACAATAAAAATCCCACAACCAATGTGATACCATTTAAACAGATTATCTGTGGTGTGGAACGGGCCATTCATGACCTGCCAACAGAAACCGCTGAGGAGATCAGACGGGAAACATGTCGCATTGTTAGGACGGCCAAGCCACCCAAACCAAATTTAAGAAAGGAAGAACTTGCAGCCCTTAAACCCCTGAGGGAATGTGAACAAATTATTGCTCTGCCTGCAGACAAGGGAAACTCGACCGTAATAATGAATACTGATGACTACAGAGATAAAATGCAGAGTTTACTCACCGACGACAGTTACAGAAAACTCTCTAAGGACCCAACTGCAAGCATTGTTAGAAAAACAAATGCCCTCCTGAAAAACTGCGGCATAGCCAAGGAGTTGGCCAGACAATTACGTCTGCAGGCACCTGCCCCACCGCGTATATATGGACTTCCGAAAATACATAAGGCAGGGGTTCCTCTTCGTCCGATAGTGAGCTCCATTGGATCACCCACCTACAACTTGGCCAAATTCCTGGCAAGGAAGCTCTCTAAACATGTTGGGAAATGCGAACATCATGTTCGAAACTCGCAGGACTTTGTACATGTTCTAGATGGAATGAATATTGAACCGGACGATATAATGGTCAGCTTCGATGTGGTATCTCTATTCACCAAGGTACCCATCGCAGAAACGATCAAACTACTCAAGGAAATTTTCCCCCCTGAGATTACGGTACTATTCCAGCATGTTCTGACCACAACATTTTTTGTTTACGAAGGAGTTTTTTACGAGCAAACGGATGGTGTGGCCATGGGCTCTCCGCTATCTCCAGTGATAGCCAATTTTTACATGGAGTTTTTCGAGGAAGAGGTCCTTCGCAAGTCTCCGCTAAAACCAAAATGTTTCTACAGGTATGTGGATGACACTTTTGTTATTTGGCCACATGGAAGACCGGAACTTGACAACTTTTTATCCCACCTTAATGGCTTCCACAACAACATCCAGTTCACCATGGAAACTGAAATAGATGGGAAGATTCCTTTCCTAGACATCCTAATTGAACGGAAGGTAGACGGGAGATTGGGTCGCGGTGTGTATAGGAAGCCAACGCACACCGACTTATATCTGAACGCAAGTAGCTACCATCACCCTGCACACAAGTGGGCGGTGGTTTCTACTCTGCTACACCGAGCCCGCACAATAGCAGACGAGGAGAATTTACCTGGGGAATTATCTCACCTTAGGAACTCTCTTCTCGCCAATGGGTTTACGGAATCACAATTTAAACGTGCACTTCTACCCAAACAAAAAAGACAAACCGAGGAGATATGTGATAAGCTGGCCTATCTTCCGTTTGCCGGTTCCACTACTAGCAAAATTGGTCGTATCCTGGCCAAACACAAAATAAAAACCATTTTTAGGCCCCTGGCAAAAATAAAGAATAAACTGAGGTCAGCAAAGGACCAAAGAGGACTGCGGACGCCGGGGGTATACGAAATCCCTTGCCAGTGTGGCCTAAAATATATTGGACAGACAGTCAGGACGGTTGCTGATCGGATTGTAGAACACCGCAGGTTTCTGAGGCTGAACCAAGGAGACAAATCTGCAGTGTCCGAGCATTGCCTTGATACAGGACACACTATTCTATTCGATAAAACTAAAATATTAGATCATGCTGGGACATACTGGGATAGTGTGATCCTGGAAGCAATCAATATTAGATCCTCGGACCAGCTAATGAACCGGGACGGAGGCTACCAACTTAGCACGGCGTGGGCACCGATGATCGGGCGGCTTCGTGAGAGGGGGCTTGCGGGTCGCCGGCCGGATGCTTAACCGCCTGTTGACGATGACCTTGAGCACAGAGCAGTCGGCTAGCGGGGTCCAGCGGGGCCTACCCCCCTCCCCACCCGCATGGCGTGAGCCAAACAACCAATCGGGACGCTTCGTTTCGTGCCGACGGGCACCCTGATGGGGTATATATACGGGTCTCGGACGGAACATAAACACTTCAGCCTGGAAGATGACGGAGTTGCTATCTGTCGAAACGTCGCTGTTTACTGAGACTACCCGGTTGGAAACCCGAGAAACGTTTCTACATGATCAATTTTAATATTTTTGATTATTAATTTAAGTGAAGACACGGGCTTAATCTCAGGGGATTTTGGGTCTCTCAAGAGATGGAGTATGCAGTAGCTGAAAATAGAAAGAAAAATCATTGAATGTTATTTATCCAGAGCAATGAGCAAGTTTCACAAATTTTTTTTATCGCTTACCCACAATTACTGGGCCAACAAACATCCACCTCTCGAATGTTTGTGCGTCTCTCTGGCGTCTTGCAGGATTCGACCACGTCTGCTCACGTCCGTCCACTCGCCTGCCTTCTGGGGTCGAGCCAAGTCCTCTCCTCTCCTTGTTTCACTTCTCTTCTGGGGTCTGGATATCTGCTCTCTGGTTATCTGCTCTCTGGTTCACTCGCCTGCCTTCTGCGCTCTGCTCCACTCGCCTGTCTTCTCGGGTCTGGCCCACTCGCCTCCCTTCTCGGGTCTGCTCCACTCGCCTGTCTTCTCGGGTCTCATGCACTCGCCTCCCTTCTGGGGTCTGATCACTCGCCTGCCTTCTGCGCTCTGCTCCACTCGCCTGTCTTCTCGGGTCTGATCGCGAGCCACCCATCGGCTTCCCTTTTAAACCTTCCGACGGGAATTCCCCTATTTCTCAACATTTCGGGGTTCCCCGCCCTCATTTTTCCCGCGGGGGTTCACCATCGTCATTTTTTATATACGCTCGGCGGGCCTCCCCCGCGGGGAACCACCATCTTTCGGCCGACTAGCCATTGTTGTTGGCCTCATAACGCCACAACGTTACAAAATCCGCCTTTTTATCACTATATATATATATATATAATTAGTCCGCAATAATTTTTTTTGAAAATGTTTTTAAGGAGTGGCTTTTCAGGTATTATTAATTTTTTTACTATTATTATTATTATTATTAAATACAAATTGATATTTACATGAGCAATTTATCTCAGGGTGTCTGTGGGCTGGGTGGCTATTTAAAGCAGTGGCACAAATATAATGGGCTGCAATTCATAGGTTACTTGAGTGATGGTCCTGGCAATCAATCTGGATCTTTTCTACGTTCCAGCTCCTAGCTCGTCTCTCCCGTTACTGCCCCCTCTCTAACCCGCTTTCGGCTTTCCCCAAACTCAGGTATACGGCCGACAAAATTTGGATGACCAAAGTCCGAAATATTGCAATGAAGCGAATAGTTTAAATCGCTCATTACAGCCTTGTATTAGTCATATTTTGATAATGCGGTGACATGTGAATGCTACATCCGGAATCGATTCCCCAAATGTATTCGCTATCTGGGTCCTCATACTGCATCAGCCACGTCCGTTAATTTAATTCTTACGTGAAAGTTTCGATTGTCACCCCTCTCTGTTACTACGCTCGCTGGGTGTTGATTCCTCTCTCGATTGTTGCTTGCTCCACCTCCATGACCTTGACCTCTTCCTCGACCTCTCCAAGATTGTCCTCTAGCGGTTGAATTATTTTCACTTTGTCTTGTATTTCCTCCTTTCTTCCTATGCCAGCAATCTCTTCCAAGATGGCCGACTTTGTTGCAATTGTAACAAGTTCTAGTTTCTTTTATTGTATGGTTTCTTGCCTGGTAAACCGCATCGCTCTTGTTTTGCGTAGTTTTGTTTCCCATTCTTGCCTCCTCTTCTTTCAAGGCTTGTTTGATGTCGTCCATTGTTGCCGACCTCTGTATTCGGAGCGTCGTAGCTATTGTTTCAAAATTTTCATTTATACCTCGCACTACGTGGAATACCAGTTCTCGTTCGCTAATTGATTGTCCATGAGTAGCACATTTCGCTTCCATTGTTCGGGCTCTTGTAATGTAATTTTCAACTGTCTCTTTCTCTCCCATCTTAATTTGTCTCAGTTCCATCATAGCGTCTATTAATTTGTCCTGCGCGTTACCTTCGAAATTTTCTTTCAGCTTCATCCATAATTTTCTAGTCCATCCAATTAACGGTCCAGCTTGTTCGGGCGATAATGTTGTCACAATTTCCGAAAACGCCTCATCATTTTTGTATTCCCATTCTTCTTTTTCTGTTTGGCGTCAGGTTTCTCGACAATTGTTTTGTAAAGTTTCATTTTTCTCAAAATGGCACCCATTTTTAATGACCACGTTAGGTAATTGTCCCCGCCCAAAATCTCGACTCTTTGTGCTGACAGTTCCATTTTGTTATCTCTCACGTTTTTGTAAAATTTAACTTCTCTTGTTTGTAATTATCCGTATTGTCGAACCACGCTCTGCTACCAATTGTTAGGGATTCGAAGGTAACTTAATTTTAATCACATGGCTACACACAACCACACAGTCCAAGTTCACCCGTACGCCTCTCTAGTTTGTAGATTTTCCCGCCGGATGGCGCTGTCCACTCTTACAGAAAGATTTATATTTGAGTGAACGAACAAAGCATGCACAAGAAGGAAGGAGGATGGCAGGATAGATCCTGATGGGAAATGAGTGAGAGCCAGGAGGAGGTTGACTTCCTCCTTCCTAGTTTTCCTCTTTCCCTCCATGGCCAAGGTAATTAATTTAAGACTCCTGCAGGCTGAGACGACCTTGAGCAGTTTGAGAGGTGTATGTATGGGGGTCAAAGATCTTCGACATACGGTTAGAGTTGTCCTCTGATCCCATTGGACCAGTCGACCAACTGCCTCTCACTGAACTAAGTATGGAGGCGGGTTTGTTGCGTTCCCACAGCAATCCAGTCTCCCGTCATCAGAAGGGCACAGGAGTAGTACCCACTAGCCCGACCTACCTGATGCAGGTTTTCTAGGGTTTTTCCCTGCATCACCTTTAGGTGAAACACCTGGTAGGATCCTTACACTATAGCCTGGGGGCCCTAGTCAACCCTGGACTACCTCGCTCTACCTTCCACATTCCCCCGTTTCAAGTCCCTTCCTATGCTATTAAAGGGGAGTTGCCTGCTTCATGATCACCCTCATTTAGCCTGTTACCCAAATAATAAAAATAAAATAAAATAAAAAACAGCATGCGCTTGCAAAAAATTGTAATCTATAAAATCTAAAGTGGCTGAGCAGTGTGGACCAAACACTGCAGGTACCTCTTTGAAACGTTTAGTGTGCTTCGTTCTCCTGCTGCAATTCCTCCCTGTAAGGCGGCCTCGAATATGTCAGTGCTACAAGGACCTATGCACAAAGTTGACCAATTTCATCTCTCAGGGTATGTAGAGAGGCCCTGGAATCCACATTTGAGTTGGACTTTAGGTGGCATGGTTCTGTGTGCATAATTTTCTTCCTGTCCTTACCAAGGTTGCAGGACCCTTCCTGCACAGATTTTGGTATCTTATCCCTGTTGCCTCTTTATGAAGCTTCAAAAAAATACATGGTGGAAACCAACCTACATTCTATTTTACTAAACCTTTAGTTTGTATGCTTCTTTGTTTGTATTAAATATAAACATATTTTTCTTATTACCCTTATGCAATAAATAATATTCCCTTTCCATACTGACATTTTAGAATGTACTATAGGGTACAAAAGGGTTAGAAATGCCATGTTCCATATGAATAGTTGTAGCAACTTATTCACTTAAACAACAAAATACTTCAAATACCAATTTTCTAAGTAACATTATATTTTTTAATTATCAGAGATTTATTCATTAATTGTTTTTTAACTTAATGTTATTTAAGATTAGTAAAGTATAATTTACAAATCATAGGAAAATTTTAGGCTAGTTTCATCATGGGGATATTTGGCATAAATTAGTATTCGTTTTATAAAAATTATGCTGTGATCACTTTTGGTGCCTGTATCTATTAAAATTGTTATCTGATGTGATTTTAAGTCTGCATTTCCAAATAAAGTAACAATTACACATCCACTTCACAAATCCATTCCCCAGTCCCTTACTCCATGACCAAAGTCAACAATGCTGCCCTGTAATAATACAAATTAATTATAAATAGAAGCGTGCACAATCTGCATTTTTTTATATTACTCTTCTGTTCAAAAATTTTGTCACACATCTTTTCACACAAATAGCTGCATTGTATCTGGCACAATGGTTATTACCAATTGTTTATGCAAATTGGGTTGGTGGATTCCCGCCCTGTATTATCGTGATCATTATCCCAAGTGTTGTTGGTATTGTTTTGAATCATTATCCTCGTACAGCAAAGGCTGGAAAACCCACATTTCTTAACATAACTCTTCCAGTAAATCCTATCTCTCACAGGCAGTGTGACCCAGGGCAATTCAATCCAGACAGTTGTTGTTGTTGTGGTATTCAGTCCTAAGACTGGTCTGATGCAACCCTCCATGCGCAAGCCTTTTCATTTCCGCACAACTACCACATCCTCTCTAACCTGCTAAGTGCTTTCCATCCTTGGCCTCCCTCTTCTGTTCTTACCCCACACACTACCCTCTAATGCAAATTTTACAAGACCATCATGTCTTAAAACATGGCTTATTAATCTATCCCTTCTCTTGGTCAACGTCCTCCATATTGTTCGTTCTTCCCCAATTCTGTTAAGAACTTCCTCATTAGTGATTCTATCCACCCATCTGATTTTCAGCATTTTCCTATAGCACCACATTTCAAAGGTTTCTATTCTTTTCCTTTCTGCAACTCCTACCATCTATGTTTTGCACCCAGATAGCACCACACTCCATATGAACATTGTTAGTAACAACCTCCTAATATTCTCACTTATATTACCTGTAAGTAAATTCCTCTTTTTCACGAAAGCCTTCCTTGCCTGTGCTATCCTACTCTTAATGTCTACTATACTTCTACCATCCCAAGTTATTACACTTCCCAAGCAGCAGAATTCTGTAACTTCCATCGCAATATCCCTTCCCAATATAATACCCTTTGTTATTCCACTGATTCCCATTCTACACTCAATTTCCTTGGTTTTCCCTCATATTAAACTTCCTCCAGGACCCTGTTCATGTCATTTATTATGGTTTCCAAGTCTTCTTCCAACTCCCCTAATACTACAATATATTCAGCAGAGTGTAGGGTTTTTATTTCTTCGCTTTGCAGTATGATACCTTTTCAATATTCCATTTTAACTTAATAGTGTATTTCAGTTCACAGTTTCAAATGCATTTTCTAAATCTACAAATGCCATGAACGTAGGCTGGTTCTTTCTTATCCTTAGTCTCAAAGCCAATATTGCTCCTCTTCTTCCAAAAACCAAATTTATCTTTTCCTAACTTGCATTTTATTTGATGTTCCATTCTCCTATATACTATTTTTGCTAATATTTTGTACGCATGGGATACTAAACTAATTGTCCTGGGCTGTTCAGATCTATCAGCCCCAGTCTTCTTCGGAAAAATCAAATCAGATGGATGCTTTAATTCCAAGTTAAAGTCTTTGTTAGGATTTCTTACAATTTAATTTTTAAGAGGTGACTGATCATCCACAGTTATCATAACATAATTTGACTTCTGAATTGCAACAATTTTACACACACAGTGCTCATGAAACATTTTTACTTTACACACAAACTCACTGGTGAATCCTGCAGGATACAAACCAGGTAATATAATGCCTTAACTGGTAATAACTGCACATCCATTCATATGCCATATACATAGAAAATAATTCAAGTAATATATTATTTTCTTTGTTTAGAAACAGGAGATTAAATTCTATTGATGGTAGTAATAGATATGGAAAATGTTTTTTGAAATTTTTTTCTAGAGCACGGTCGGCTAACCTGCTGGATGCATGCCTTGAATATTTTTCTATCCTATGAGATCCATCAGAATTTTATAAAATATATTTATTTTCTGCAATAGTTATGTTATAAAGTTGAAATATGATAATGGTGAAACAATACAAGGCCACCCCACTTTAAATGATATATATTGTAATATACTTTTTAGGGTATAAAACATAAATTAATCAATAGAACAAATTATAATCAATTTTAAAATTTTTCATTTATTAATTTAAAGTGATTACATGGGCTTAATCTCAGGGGATTTTGGGTCTATCGAGAGATGGAGTATGCAGTAACTGAAAATAGAAAAAAAAATCATTAAATATTATTTAACCACAGCAATAAGCAAGTTTCACAGCTTTTTTAATAACTTACCCACAATTACTGGGCCTACAAACATCCACCTCACGAATGTTTCTGCGTCTCTCTGGCGTCTTGCAGGATTTTTATCGATGAAGGTAGTAGGAACCAGATCCGCAACTCATCTGCTTCCTCGAAACATCCCACGTCTGCTCATGTCAATTAAGTTTCGGAACGATTTTCCGAGTTGTTTGACGCACGAGGCATTAAAGGGAATCCATTGGCAAACGCTAATTTTCGTCAAGTTTACTTACGAACTCTGAGAAGATAATAGCATCACACGAATCCGAAGGAAAAGGAGCGCTAGACTTCCCGACATTGAAAGACGCAAGTAATTTTGCACAATGGAAAAGAGACATATCGATGCTGCTTTTGTCACACACAGCATATGCCGTGGCTATTGGAAAGGAAAAAGAACCGGACGCAACGAACGGGATGATTATCAACATCGCAAGGGAAAGGCTATAGCGGATATATATTTATCCTTAGAATCACACGTAAAAGCTATAATTGATGGGACTGATCCGAAGTTTGTATGGGGTTTATTGCAAATTAATTTTGAACCCTCGTCGAAAAAATTCTCGTTGGTTTCTTACTGACGGATACCAAATTATTCCTGTATATTTGGCCCGATTAAAGGAATTGTCACGAAGATTGAAGGATTTGAAGTGAGGCGTAGCAATATGTACTTGTGATATCGCAATTGTATCAGGTGCCAGATGGACAGCCGTGGAGGCGGCCTTGCTAGCAGGAGAGCGACTTCGACATGCCCAGCAGCCTACAAGTGGTTTGGAATCAGCCTTCAGCGCCAGACTGTCCGTGAGAGGAATGAACAAGACGAAAAATCAAGTGCAGGATAATAGTGCGAGTGGCGCGATGAATAGTCTGGGCAATAGATATGCAAGTTATAAATGCAGTAAATGTAAAAAGTATGGACATATTGCTAGGTTTTGCAGTGTTAAGGAGAGTGCAAATAATTATATAGTTAAAGGTCACGTGAAAAGTGATAAGGGCAATGTTAGTGCATGGTATCGTCGTAATAGACGCGACCCCAATTCCGGTAGTTTGACAAGAATCCAGTTTAATGGGATCCTTGTTCGCTGTTACTGACTCAGCCGATGGGAATTCTTAATTATTTAAAATCTGATTATCTTTTTTCTGCTGCATGTAATTTTAGTTAAAAAGGTTGTTCTAATGAGTCTTATAATTACAGCTGCTTCACATCATTTTTGCACTGTCAGACATTTGTTCACTTCATTTAAGCAAATAGATAAACCACCTATCGTTCAGGGAAAGGGAACAGTAAATGCCAAAGGTTATGAAAGTTACATTAATTTCTGAAAATTGTCGGAAAGTTCCTGTTATGTTAAATAACACATTTAGTGCCAGAGATGTCTAGAAATCTAATTAGTTTGTCAGCGATAGTAAACAATAGCTATTCTTTTCTTGGAAAAGCGGGTAGTTGGGAGATTTTCGATTGTGCTGGTAGAAGTTATTTGAGTCTTTAGGAAAGGTAATTTCAATTCAACTAGCTGGGGACTCTGCGTTGCCCGGGTATTTATTTATATTATCCCGGTACATTATTTAATTCTTGGCCAACACATGATTCAACAGGCATCGAAAATGTCACAATATGAACCTCAAATATAATCCCCGTAATTAGAGAGATTCAAATATGCTTTCGGTTCAATAACAAGGTTAAAAATATTTTCAGTACTCTAACAAAATATAACTGTATTTTTAATTAAATCGCATATGAAAAGTCGTTCTGTAACACTGTGATTCGCATTGCTCCGGTTTCGACACCAAACTTTATAGTTTCCTTGTTATTTTCATATGACTCATTTCCATCCTCACATGCTGCAAGGGGTTGAAATTAAACAAATATTTCAGAGAAATGCTATAAATGTTATTGATCTCAAGAATTATTTTCGACGACATATGAGCCTTCATTACATATAATTGTTCCACCCCTTCCCCCTAGAAGTGGTAGTTGTCTTTTCTTCAAAATATTTGGTTTTAGGTCGCGAGGAATATGAAAACAAAATTTTGTCAAAATTGTTCCATCCTTTAAATGTATTAATCAGAAGTGTGTTTTATCCCGTCCAATCCCCCTGTTAGGGATTAACTGCAATTTAATTAGAATTCAAAATGTCAGAATGAAGACTCCGATAGGACCTATTTTGATACCAAACTTCACTTTTTTTACCCTTACACCTCCACGACGAATGAGATTGAAATTATACACAAACAAATTAATCGAAAACGCTATCGAATTAATTAATAAAATAACTGCATTAGATGGATTTTTAAAAATCCCGTCCGCCCCCGTCCCAATTGGTCGAAATAAAATTGTATGCGAAGTCTATTTTACCCCCTTCCAACCCCTCTTAGGGGATGATCTGTAACTTAAATTGCATTTTTTATCTCAGAATTAAACTCAGTGGCTTACATTACAGCTGTTTATAGCCCAATCAGATTCTTTTCTCGTTATTACATGTGACCCCTCCACTTCCACCCCTACGAAAACTCCCCTATGATTATGTATGGAGTTGAAATTATATGCTAGCAGTATCGGAGGAGAGACAATCTAATTAATTGATCAAAGAATGTATTTATATGATAAAAATATTGGCCATTTTTGCTTATTTAAAATTTTCCAAGCCCACCACCCTCGCCCCTTGGGGTAGTAGACGAGTCTTACCCAGGCTGATGTATACCACATGTTAGTCTATCAAAACTTACCAAAAATAGATATGGCGTGGGCAATATGGAAGGGGAAATGGAATGTCGTCCAGACAGGGGAGACATTGTAAATTTGAACACGTGGAAGAAAAAGTAGCCTTCTCGTACCTAAGTTTTCTTCAATTTACAATTTTCTTTACTTTTCTTTCCGTAAGAACCTTGTACACAGTATTAGGAACCTTATAAAAAAGTATGAATGAAATCGGTAAAGTCGTTCTATCCCCCATCTCATTCCCCTATAGCACCACATTTCTTCTATTTTCTTCCTTTCCGAGTTAAAATGTAAGTTAAACAGTATGGGCGACAGACTGTATCCTTGTCGTACTCCTTTTTTGATTTCTGCTTTTGTTTCATCATTTTCAATTCTAATTCCTGCATTCTCCATATCTAACATCAACTACCATGGATATTTATTTATGGATATATATCCTTGGTAATCTCTGTTAATTGTGAACTGACCTTAGATTCCAAGTTCATAACCAGACACTTAGAACTATGCTTCATTACCAATGTAATAAGGTGAGAAAATTAGTGACAAATTTGCAACATTTTAATCAACTTAGACTTTTTATTGGTTTAAAAATTATTTACAGTATAAATTAAATACACAAGATTGAAACTTAGACCTCTGGAATGTGCTCTATAAAATACAGCAACTCTTTTATTTATTTTGGAAGCTTTCTTACATACTTCATCTCATGAGTTAACCAAACAGCAAAAGAGAGCAAAAGTAGAGACCCAGACTGATGGCTTGCAGCAAGGGGGACAGGCACATATGTCAATAAAGTTGTTATGCCAAGTATCACCTGAAAAAAAAAATACATAAAATAAGTGTAACACATGCAACAGTTGAGCAGAAAAATGTCTCAATCATTTTAAAGGAAATAATGAGACGTCCTTTAACAGACAAGTTTTTTATTATGTAAGCTGATGTTTCAGTATATCTTTGTACCCTCTTCAAGGTAACAATTCTGTGAAATCAAATCTACATGAGACCATAGAAGCCAAAATTGTATAATGAAAAAAACAGTAAAAAAGGCAGTAAGTCACTCACCTATCTTCTAACGGAAGAAGCAAATTACCAATAAAAACAGGTGTTAACTGATGGTTCGCACACTAGCACTGACTATTTCTTCCAAGATACATAGGCACTGAGCAACTGTTTGAATATCAGGTAAACATCTAGTCTATGCTTGGCTTGGTGATGACATGATTGGGTCTCTTATAATTATTTTTATGTTCTTTAATTCTGTTTTCAAAAGCTCATTTAGTATGTCCTACAAATGTCATTCCACAATTAATTTTGTAGATGACATTATGCCTTTCACTTTCCTGGATCCTATCTTTCCCATTATATAACTTTTTGGCTTCTATAGTCTCATGTAGAATATTTGATTTCACAGAATGTTACCTTGTAGAGGGTACAAAGAGGTACCAAAAGATCAGCTTACATATTAAAGGTTGTTTCATTATTTCCTTTAATTTAAAACAGATGTAAAAATCTAAAAATATATCTAACAAGAAATTTGTTTGCCATCAGGACCCCTTTAGCAGGTAGGCAAATTCACTCAGATCAACTTCAGAGTTGATTGAAAGGTAACACATAATTAAAACCATAGTGGAAATGGAGATATGGACTCATGAAAAAGAAGTAATAACAGAAAGAGTTTCCTTAGATTGTGAGGTCTGAAGAATGTAGCTACCATATTTATGCTCACGTATGCTGCATTAAAGTTTGAAAACAATGTGAATAAAATTCTACAAGAATTCAATGGCAATCTCCAAAAAGTTATGATTTTTTGACAAATGCATACAGATGTAATCCCATATTTACACCAGAAAATATTTGGTCTACAATATGAAAATTAGTTTCCTGTATATATTTGGAAAGTTATTTTTTCAAGGACAGTCACAATTCCTTGCTTCTTGTTTGTTGTCACTAGAGCAGTCTGGTCAGAGATCATTGTTCCTCGCTCATTATTAGACCTGTACAATTGACGATTTGTTAGTCTTTGACATCACTTGTAATAAAACATGTCAATCAAGAAAATACAAAATAAGAAAAAGAGCTTTGAGTCTTACACAATGCTGTGGAATAACTGATATATAGTAATTTCTTAAGACTTAAGGTCTTAGATTAGTCTAATTAGAGGGTAGTAATAATGGTAGTAGTAATGCCTGTTCTGTATATGAAAGATGAATAAAGTTAAAACATGAGGATGGCAAACGAAAATAGTGCTCAATTTTAAGAAGGTGGAATTAAACCATGTGACTTTTAATATCTGTTTCAAATGTATAAAATTGTGGAAACACATCCAACGTAAAAAATGCATCTCCAATGCCATCCTAATGTTGAACTTATTGCAAGATAGATATTTACTTTTTTTATATTTATCTAAATAAGTAACTATATCTGATCAGTTTAGTGTACTGGGAAAACAAAACAGATAATTATCTAAGAAATGGAAAAATTTCAGATACTAGAACAACTATGGCAATAAAGTTATTGGAATCGTAATCTTCACACATTCTTCAATTTCCATAAACTTGTAATAAATGTGCTTTTTGTTAAAATAACAAATATGTACAGAAGAAATATATTCTAATGCATAAAATAAGCATTAACTATTGGTCTACCTTAAAAGTACCTATTCATTTCAATTGTCCAATTTTTTTCTCAATATTTTCAACAGTAAAATTCCAATATTCATATACTATCAAGTATCAATGTTTTTAAACAAATACTTTTTCAATATCAATACTGGGGATTTGATACTAGTATCATACATTTCCCTACAAATCATGCCATTTGCAGTGTGCTGTTTACAGTATCAATTCAAAATGTTTAAAACAATTGGTCGGCCCACCAACTGTGAAATACACTCAGTGATTCAGTTTTTGACAGCAAGAAATGTTTCAGTAGCTGAAACTCATCTACAAATAAGTGAAATTGATTAGAGCTCCAGTCAACATTTTTCCTTTTGTCATCTTAAAAAAATATTTTCTGACATCAAGAATAATAATTGAAATGTAGCCGAATTTGTCAAAAAAAATTGCTATTTAGTTAATACAATTAAAATTACGATATTTCATTCATTGTTGTAGACTTCATCAAAGAGGGAAAAAAAACTTTTTAAAGTTTAATTTTAAATTAAATAAGATAGTTACATTCTTAAATAGAAACAATATTGCACAATGTAATTAAAATGGTAATTAAAGAAAAAATCTGTGATGGTTTATTTTTTATAAGAAATCAGACCTTACTTCCCCCAGATCAATTTTCCATGGAAAGCAGTGGTATTGGTACATGATTGTAAAAAAGCAGAGATAAAAATATTACAATATATGAAAAGATAATTACTTGTAACCATCCCATTATAGCAACAGCTGATGCAGCAGTATATGCCCTTGGTGGCAGAATCCTTTTCCTGGAGAGCCACCACATTCCAGACAACATTGCAAGTGTAGAGGTTCCCTAGAACAGTGTATTATATACTTGAAATAGTATTTTGTATACCATTATTCATTTTTAAGCAATTGGAATACTTACCAAAATTCTATGATTAAACTGAACAGTTGTTGGATTTTCTGTAATGTTTGACAGTGCTGGGGTGTAAGTTAAAATATCTTCAGGAATCCAACGTTCACCCATTTTTGGGAATGAATTATACACAAGCCCTGCATCTAATCCAGCAACAAATGCACCTGTAATATTGCAAACTTCCATGTAATATGCTCCAACAGCGTATCTCAAGTAACCAACATAGAAAAAATGTGAGCTAACTAAATGATAAGGATCATTAATAACAAAAAGTATGGACTCATATTCAGAGTTACTAGAAAGACAAACAATTACAAAAAAAAATTAAGACTGCTGGACATTTCAACACAGTTTAGCATCTTTAAATTTTTTGCCAAGTAAAGAACAAAAACCTGAGAGTGTTTGATAAGCACATATTTAATTTTACTAGGAGAGTACTCTCCTGTAGCTTTCTTCCTTTCCCACATTGCCTGAAGTTCAGCTTTCAGGGTCTGCCTTTATTCCTTCCAATTCCCATATTTGTGCTCCCTCAAACATGGTGCACAGAACAAGCAACCCTTTTCCTTGTGTTCCTTCAGTTGAAGTGTATAAGAAGATTTTATATTTACAATAGTATTTGATGATCAGACATGTCTGGGCATCCACAGTATCTTGAATGCAATGGATCAGGATTAAAAAATTTCAACCATCCGAGCTACCAGGTGTAAGCACCTGCTTTGGGTCATTGTATAGACCCAAACACATTCACTTACAATTTACTGAATCCCAATCTTCATAGCATAACATTTTAGTTTGGCTAAGGTATCTCAGGTAGTTTTTGATCTCTGCTCAATGTTTTCCCATCCTGATCCTGAGCTTCGATTTGTTTTTCTGTTTTTCCTAATTGATGCACTTTTTGCATAAAGGGACACTCCTTAGCTACAATTCAGCTAGTTGTATCTATCATTGAATTAGTTGTCTTGTGCTAACCCCTTAATGTGTCTTAAGATGCAGTCAGAAATGTTGATTTGAAGAGTTTTTCTAACAACTATCCAACAGTGTCTAATATGCAAAGTGGGAGACATACAGGACTTTAAATGTAAACACTGAATTTTTTCCATCATTCATAAAAATACTCTTCTCAGGTATACGTAATATACGTTCAGGAGTAGTTTAAATGTTTTCCAAGCACTTCCCTGTTCTTTCCTATGGTCAATAGAATGATGAATTGCACTTCTTAGTTAGCATCATTACACGGCATAATCGAGGAATAACATGTCAAATACTGTTGAAGTGGCACAGAGCCCCTTAACTACTAGATTCTGTTCTATTTACACTTCTTCTTCCTTATTTGTTTCCTGACAGTTTCATTTCCATTAGCCTTTCTCAAGTGAAATTCCTATTTTCATTGATTAATTTTACTCTTAGTTTTAATACCAATGGTGTTGGTAGCATAATTTTATAGAAAATTAAGATTCAAGTTTATAGGATTGGTGTTTTTGAAATCAACACCATACAGACCTAAATTGGAACCAATATTCGAATAGCTAGATATATTCAGGGAGAACTGTATTTTTCATTATAGTCATACCACAATCACTGCAGCAGAGATCCAATTTAAATACATGGATGAACAACACATTCAGTATTGCACCCAGAGCTTTAAGGAGCAATAATCGATAACTATTTTTTGCGAACATCATGGGAGGTGATGACAAGTACAAGTCCTCATCCAGCATTTAGAACGTGACAACTGGGGGAGTTGGAAGATAGACATTCATCTCCTGCTTGAAGAACTCAATCTTTGGATGTAAATTTGGTATCCCCATGTAAATAGACATATCCAACCATCACATCCTTCCGTGCACACACTTCTAGTTGTCATTTTCTATTCTATTCAAAATAGCTTTGACATCAAAAGAAGTTGAAGTATCACGAGTATTTGTGATTGCCACACAAAACTAAAACAAGAAAAAGAAGACTAAGACTGGAAGAGAAGAATCAGCATCCAGTTAATGGAGAAATGTCACTTGTTGTAATTGCCAGAAAGAGGGACACTTTGCAAGGCAATGCAATAATCCTTGCATTGCAAAGAGTGGCAAATTGGCTGGATCTAACCCAAAAAATGAACAACACAGAATCAGAAAATGGAATCGATGAAATTGTCTTTCATCACATGTGCAAGTTTCCAAAGAAAGCCGAAAATTGCATTGGTCACTGAAATTGATAAGAAGAATGGTATTCAGACACAGCAGCAACAGACCAGGTGTGTGGCGACAATTAATATTTGTGAACTAACAGGTAGTCAGACCAACATCCTTGGAAATGGAGCAAGGCGAAGCACTAGAAGTGCCTACTGGGTCGCTTGTGTAGATGGGCAAGAACGGTCGACTATGTTCCAGGGTTTAGGAGGAACTTGATCTCAGTTTCAAGAATAGATCATAACAAGTTCCACATACACATCTACAAAGGAATCATGCAAGTCTACAAGAAAAATTTATCAGTCTTACATGGAAAGTTGTTTGAAAAACATGTACTGCACAAATTGCTTGGTGACATGAAGACAGTAAAAGAAACACCAAGGAAAGTCAAATCATACATCACCACATCAGACGTCTGGCATAGGAGATACACTCACATGTATGGACATGCTTAATCAACAATTAAAATGTGGTTGAGAAGTTGCACTGTGAGCCACGCGTGATGGCCAAGTCGATGGGAACCAGTTTGGGAAGGGGTAGTGAACATATGTCGTCAAAACCACTCAAGTTACTCCACGTGGACTTATGTGATCCAGATACCTACTTTGCCTGGTTGATGACTGCACTAGATATTCATGAAGTTTCATATAGGAATTGAATGAACAACTGGGTACAAGACTATCCAGACTGATCGTGGTGGAGAATTTTGTTCGAAGGAATTAGAAGAATTTGGGATTGTTATTAAACACACCTACCTATACAGCCCTGAAATGAATGGCATTGCTCAACATGTTAATCAGACCGTACAAGAAGGTATGAGAGCCATATTGCAAAATACGAAGCTACCAAATTCACTCTGGACAGAAATGATATTGACATACATTATCAAGGAAATAGTTCAACCGAATGCTGCAATTTTGGAAGACTTACTGAAACTAGTGGTAGGGATTTATAATTTCCTCAAGATGAAGCCCTAAGTCGATCCTGTTTTAGATGGTTGAAACAGTCCACATTGTGAAAATTCAAAACAAAACAGCTTATTGTCACCTGAAGGTTAATTTTATATTTCTTTTTTATTTACATTTTTAGCCTATAATATGATTATAGTCTCCATTGATTGGGATTGGGGGGCAATCATGCTAGAACATTAGGCAAGCAAAAGCTGTCAATTTTGCTATCTACAGATGTGCTGTATGTCAACCGATACTCACCATTTGTTTACGTTGCTTCAAGGTCATTGATTGGGTTTCATGCTAGAGCTTTGGGGATATAAACCCCAGCCTGAAGAAAAATTGGGACTAACGTGACATGATAGATGGACCTGTGGATGCCGCCAGACTTGACTGCATTATTAAGTATTTCTGGTATTTAAAAGGAAGTACTTTGTGTTAAAACATTATGATATGCGCTAGCTAACAACAGGACAAAGTTTCTGATAGTTGAAATATGTTCTTTTTATTTATTAAGAAAGAGACAATAAAATTAACTTTTGTTTTCTTTTTAAAAAAACTAATTTGAGAACAACTTTGTGAATAACAACTTTATTTCCTGATGTAACTTTATTTGAAAACCAAAGTTATGCAAATTAATTTGCTTTTTGCCTGAGATTTACAGTTAAATTTGAATTTTCTTAAGTGTTATCAAATTGAATTTTATTTACATTAACATTATAAGCCTTATTTTCCAGCAGGATGTATTCAGCTTGTATACCTTTCCTTATCTCTCTAAAGTTGTTTTGTCAGCAGACTTAAGTCATACAACGAGTATGATAATGGACAACGGATATAGATGCATCTGTCACTATATATAATTAATATAGACAGGAAGGTAAAGTGTTAAGATAGCAAGCACCATACTGAATTGTTGAATTATTTTACTGAACATAGAGGTACCCATCAGAAGATTAGGAACAGCTGTTGACTGAGCAGTCAAAATTGCTTTTGCTGTTAAACAATAGACCCCACCAGGCCACCAACTTTCTCTCTCAGTGACGTTCAGGGAAGAGGCAAAGAATTGATGGCAGGTAGGGAGAAGCACACATACAACCATATGTTAACTCACATATAAATACTGTACATCCACATATTAATGTATAATGACAAACATACTAAAGATAGGTACATATGTACTAACACTCACACATAAAACCATATCTCAATGTATAATCACACACATCCATGTCTTTATACATGCATACTATATTCGTGCAAGAATGGATGGTCAGTTCAGAGGGAGGGAGGATGTTGAGTTCTGGGCTATGTCTTGAATGCAAGACATGTTCAAAAGAGTTCCCATAGATGGAGCTATGCCTCTGAAGAATCAGGGAGAAGAACAGGTTGAAATTATTAGTAGTGTGGATTAAGGCATAGGCACATGTAGGGTAATTGGTTTTTTTAAAAGTTTAACAGTTCTGCAGTGGTTTGCAATCCATTTAGGGAGTGGTATCTTTGTCTGGTCAATGTAAAATGTTGAACAGTGTGTGCAGGATTCTGCAGTTTGTATGGGAGAAGAAGGAGGTTATATTTTCTTTAATTTTATAGGTTATGTCAAGGTTACCCAAACTTTTGCTGCAATGGAACACTCGCAAATATGGACATTTTACTTGTAAAATTAAAAAAAAATATGCAGTAATTATATTTGAATATGGAATTGTTATGTAATATAAACATATATGAATGAATGAAACACTTGAAGGACTAATGATTTTGGGTCTTTGAATTGCATATCTTGTTTTTATTCTGCACAATATTTGTAAGCTGAATTCTAATGTCCCATGTGGCGTCAAACTTGTTTCTGCACTTTGACTTCACTGTAGCATAATAATAAAATACCCCTTCGCAAAAAATAGGTTGTAGAAAATGCCGGTAAAACAATGTAGCTTGTTTTGAAATATTGCGGTACTCTTCTGACAAACTTGCCCAGAAATCACTTACAGAGTGATCTTTGTACTTTTGTTTCAAATTAGAGTCAATTAGATTTTCAGTCACTAGCACTTAAAACTCCTGGTTTAGCTTTCATGGAAAATGAATACTGAACCCAGGAATTGACCTACAGTTTTCAGAAAATATTGCAAAAGAGTTTATTTCAGTTATATAGGTGTTCTAAAAACATTTTGGTTACTTCATCTACTTGAAAATGTAATTCATTTAAACAGTTGTGTAAGGTGAGAAAAAAATTTAAATTAACTGATGAAATCCAAAATTGCTTATTTGTTATCAAAAAATGTAATCATATTTCAAAACTTCAACAAAATGTTGTCTTAACAACTGTGAAATTTAACAGTCTATATAGGAACACACTTTTGAAATGTCTGAATATGACAATATGTTGAAAGCTTCCTATTACCTAAACCAATGCAGATACTTTTGTGACCATGCATGTTTTCTGTTTGTTAGGAAAAGTATAATAATATGAATTATTTTTCACGGACCACTAAATTTTTTCTACGGATCTCCATTTGGGAAACGTTACACTATGTAGTCCTGACAGAGTGTAATTATGTGCTGTTGAATTACATTACACAAAGAAAGGTGTATAAGGTTGGTTTATTTATTGAATATAGTTGCTCATTGTCAAGTTAAATAAAATAATATCTGCAGAATTCTAGGCTATAGGATTGTTGGTATTTTCTTCTCTTCTAATGTTTCTTTGATTTTTCTATGAGCTAGATCTCTTTCACCATGAAATCTTCAACCTCTTTGCATTTCTCTTGGAGCCAAGCCTCTGGCTGCTTTGCATTTCCTATCTATCTCATTCTTCAGGTGTCTGTGCTGCTCTTTACCATTTTCATCTCTTGCATTTTTATATTTAATATTGAATTAGTAAAGGATTCTGGTTGAATAAACCCGTCCACACTTTTTCATTGTTTCCCATGTTTACTATTGTAGTAAATGTGCTTGTTATAATGACAAAACAAACAGGGTTTCTTTGTTTTGCAACGTTGTCGGATCGGTTCCGAAACAAGCTAGAAACAAATTTGAATTTATGAGAAACATCAAGAACATTGTTCATAAACCCTATTCCGAAACATTTGTTCACAGTTTAGACTAGACTGTGTTATCCCATTGAGCTGGGTGTGGGGCCAATACCCACCCATTTTGCCTGACAAGTCTTGTTGGTTGGTTAGGTAAAAACAATATACCCATCTCTTTCATGCACACAGTATGAAAAAATATGTGAGAAATGATGTGACTTTCTTCCATTCAATGCAGTTTTACTAACTGATTAAGTGGTATAATAACATATTATTATAATCCATAGTATATATAGAATAAATCCAACTTTTCCGGAAAACCTATTCACCCCCCCCCCCCCCCAGATAAAGTTTGGGAAAACCGGGGTTATGTTATTGGTGGGATTTTGGTAGATTGACATGCGTAGATGTATAGCTAAGACATGTCACCTGTTCCTCCCACAAGGCTTGCAGCTACTTGTGGGGGGGGGGGGGCTGTGGGGTTTACAGGGTTGAACCAGAATGTTCCGGAGGTTAGTGGGCACCTAAAGGCAATCCTTGGACAGGTGAGTAGTACGGTGGGGAGACCGTTTTTGATTTCTGGGTTTGATTGCAGTCCAATGTAGGCCCAGCTGAGAAAAGAATTAAGTTGACATAGTCCAGGAATGTAGGTAGTTGTTATGGGAATACGACATCCTGTTAGTTGGTGCGGGTTGGGATTGACTATTTGAGCAGTGCTAATTTGTTTGTGGAGCTTATTCACGGGATTGTCGCTGTCACAGAATGCATTGATGGTGTACTATGACAGGTACAGAGGTGATTATGAGATCTGAATTTAAGCGTATGTCAACATCCAGGAAGTATAAAGCTGACAAACACTGTAATTCCTGCATCCTTACCAGTTATAACTTACAATCAATTTAGAGCCCTTAAATGGCAAAAGCAGTTATGAAAATGGAAGAGAGAGCAAGGCAGTGAAAGGCTAACTATGACCTACAAGCTATAGGTTATGAATCCTACCCGCATGTTTATTTTGTTTGTTTTAGAGTAACAGGCTACATGATGGTGCTCCTGAAACAGGTTTTTATTAGGAGGGGGGAAAGGGGTGATCCTGAAACATGTAACTCCCCTTTAATATCATAGGAAGGAAATTGAAAATGTGCTTGTTATAATGACAGAAATAGTAGTAAGAATTTTACCTGAAACAGCTGTAAGAAACACCATTCCTTTGCAACTATGTGCCAACATACGAAACCTTTGTGCCGATTTTGTGATGTTTGGTATTGTTTGAGCTGGAAGTAGACAATCCAATGCAGACCATAAAAATAGAGTATAAAGAACAAAAGCTAAACTTAGATGAGCTGCCAGACGGTACTGAGATACACGTGGAACATCATTTTCACCATGAAATCTATCTTCCAAACCTGATTTGACCATGTACCATCCCATAAGACCCTGTGTTAAAATAATGGTTAAAATATTTATATGAAATAAAAATGATCATGAACAGTAAAACAATTAACATCTGTGATTTACATAACTAATGGAACAAATTTACAACCAAATTACAGACTGTATTGTATTAACATTGAATTTTACACCTATTCTGAATCCACATTTTAAATTTAATAGACAGAAAATAAAGTTATAATAATTGATAACTCGAAATATAGCGTATGAACTCAAATTTAATTCTGGCATACTGTGGAATATTAACAATCCATTTTTGATAGGTCTGTTGTAATTGGTTGACAAAACTATAATGCACCATTTAACATTTAGTTTCAATAAAAACTTAGGCCTAGTACACACTTGTATATAAAGTCGAGCAATTTTTGTATATAGACAATGTCTATATATAGACAATCAAGTGATAATCAAGAGAGTAAAAAATTCTTGTATACAGACACGCTGATAGAACAAAATAGCAACCTTTGGACTCCAGTCTGAAATGGGAGACTTGAGACATTTGAAAATAATTGTTAATATTGTTGCACAATATTTAGTGTGGACACTTTTGTAGACATTTTCTTTTTACTCGTTTACTATCAAGATGTGGCTGACCAATAAAGTCTTACTTTTAATAGAATAGATTAAAATTCTGCATCTTTTTTGTAGCTATTAATCCTAATTATAAAATCGTGCTAGGAATAAAATAGTTGTTGAAGAGCTGGCCACAAAATATGACAGAACAAAATGCAATTGAAAACAGCTTTTCATCAGTATGATTAAAAAGGAATCTCCTGTAAAAAAAGCATAGTTTGCATACAAATACCTGTTATTTCTACAGCAAGGTTCTGAACCAGCAGCAACGAAGAAGGAATCAGCAAATCAGGAAGCATAGAAAATATTGGAAGTACTCTAAAAATATTTATTTAATTTTTAAGCCCAGATATTATAGAACAGCAAATATATTTAAAATGTACAGTAGATATTATTGGGTGTTAATAATAAGTTTTAAAGTTATCAAAGATTGAAGGCTTTCCCAGTGTATATTCTGAATAAACAATTCTTGGGTTTCTACCCAGGTTAAGTGGAATTTAAGCAATGACTTTTCGATGGCATACTCTGCCATCATTCTCAAGTGAGGTGTTAAACCCAAGAATTGTTTATTCAAGTTTTGAAGTGTTTGTGTGTTGTAAGCTATTTGGAATGAAAAAAAACCCTGAATAACAGGAACCTCTCCTTTAAGAGAAAATAAGTAATCTCTGATTTCATACTGAATTTCATGTTGACAAATTTTGGAGATTGGCCAAAGTATTATTTTCATCCAGGTCTATCTCCTCCGTGACCCCTCAATCAAGTTTCCATCTGGATCATATGAATCCAAAAAACAACTGGGGCGTAGTTATTTCTAAATACATAGAAGCCACAAGTCATTCACACTTGACAAATTCTCTAAACTGTTTATATACATTGTTTGCCTATTTGTCAATAGACAGTATGTCTATATGCAATCACTCAACTTTGTATAAAAGTGTGAACTACATCTTAAGTCTCTAATAATAATTGTTTACAAAAAAAAAGAAAAAAATGGAAATTGAGGCTCTCACAAACCTACTCAGAAAAACTATAATAGATTTGTAATTTTTATAACAATAAATCAGAAACAAATACTAGAACCTCAATTTAATTTATTTATTATGAGAACTTTTGACTGCAAATAAGTGGCAAAAAATATCAGATGTTATTTATTTAAAATTACTATGCTTTCCATTTCCCTGACAGTATCATTTTTTCCAAACATATAAAGAAGTTGTAAATACCTGTAAGCCAATCAGTATTCCAAATGCTCCTACACGTTTTTTCATTCCTTTGCTAAACCATCCTCGAGCCCAAAAAATTGAAGCAGGTATCACATAAAATGCACCAATTACTCTTCCCCACATTCTGTGACCATATTCCATCCACCAAATCCATTTGAATTCCTCAAGTGTCATATCTCTATTTTTGCTGGATATAAATAAAATTCAACATTCCTACAAAACTTTAAATATTATAATAATCTTTACTAATTCAATATTAAATATAAAAACGCAAGAGATGAAAATGGTAAAGAGCAGCACAGACACCTGAAGAATGAGATATATAGGAAATGCAAAGCAGCCAAAGAGGCTTGGCTCCAAGAGAAATGCAAAGAGGTTGAAGATTTCATGGTGAAAGAGATCCAGCTTATAGGAAAATCAAAGAAACATTAGAAGAGAAGAAAATACTAACAAGTACATCAGGAAAGCAGATGGGAAGCCTATTCTAAATAAAGAAGAAAGTCAGAAAAATGGAAGGAATATCTAGAAGAGCTGTATCAGGATGCTGACAGATGTGAGCAATGGTAAAGCGCCAGGAATTTATAACATTCCAGAGGAGTTGATAAAATCATCAGGTGAAAAGCCTCATCATATCAGTTCAGGATAGTTTGCGAAATCTACATAACAGGAAAAATACCAGAATATTTAAGAACAACATAATTATCCCTACATCAAAGAAGACTGGGGCTGATAGATGTGAACAGCACTCGAAAATTAGTTTAGTATCTCATGTGTGCAAAATATGAACAAAAATAGCATATAGGAGGATGGAACATCAAATATAATACCAGTTAGAAGATAAGTTTGGTTCTAGAAAAATGAGAGGCAATATAATTTTAGAAGACTGGAAAAGGAAAAAAAATACACCTTTGATAATGTTAACTGGAACAAACTATTAAGGGTTCAGAAGATGACAGGAATAAGTTATCAAGAACAAAGAGTTATCGATAAACTCTACAGAAGGCAGTCAGCAGTAATTAGAATTGAAGGGCAAGAAAAGAAAGCAGAAATCAAGAAAGGTAGTTAGATTATCCAAGTTGGGATAGATAGTGAAGAGGTATAGAAGAGTTAGGAGCATCCATCTAGGATAGAACACAAATTAATGATATATATTGTAACATGATAAGTTATGATGAACAATGCAGGCCCAATTGCGAGCTGCAATTGTTGAGGAACTGACGCAACCCGGGCCAACAATGTAGTCGGTGAGTTGTCATGGGGTGATTGGAGAAGCAGGTTGTGTCGGTGGGACGACGAGAGAATGACCACGCCCTGCAGATATAATTATTTTTCATGCTCTGATTGAGATAAAACTATTAAAATCAATTTTTGGTGTTTTTTATGAAAAATACCTGGCACCCTAAAAGAATTAAGAAATCCTCGAATACGGAGGAACGTGGAATCCGCTACATTTGGCAAGGATGCAGTCTATCACCCATACTGTTTAACTTATATATAGAACAGGCGATGAAGAAACTAAAAAATTAATATGGAAAGGGAATCAAAATGCAGTGACAAGAAATATAAACCCTAAGGTTTGCTGATGATATTGTGGAATTAGGAGAGTCAGAGGAAGACTTGGAAACTATAATAAATGAAATGAACATGTTCCTGGAGGAAGAGTACAATATGAGGATTAATAGAGGGAAAACCAAGGTAATGTAGTGTAGTAAGGGAAATAGTGGAATAACAAAGGGTGTTAGATTGGGAAGAGATTGTAATGATCGTAATTTTCGTTCTGGCAGGCAAGCAAGAGTTCGTAGGGCTGCATTCCAACTAAAATCGTGATGTTTTTCACCCCAGGAGGATTAGTGAGATGAACTGAGTCTGCAGGGAAAGTGATTGACCTGCAGAACCTTCTAGGAACCCAGGAAATGGTGGCAAATGTTCCGACATTCAATTGGATATCATTATCAAGTAGCATGCCAAAAGGAGGGTCCTAGAAGCAACTGCAGGAGAAATTGAGACAAAAAGGAAAAGAGTCTGCAATGATCTGAGGTACAGGAAGGATCAACCAGGAAGTTGGTCTACAATCGCTTACCAATATCGGTACGCTAAGGTGCGACTATGAGGAAGGGTGTCTTTGAACAGGGATCGTGGCAGAACATCACTACCTATGAGTTCCAAGGAGCAAACCTGCAGACTCTAGCTGCTTGCTCCACCACCGCGGACATCAGAGAAAAAAAAAGGGAAACTATGTATTTACGCGTCTGGACCTTTTCTATGCTACACAGCCTGCAATTGAACCCTGTTGATAGTCTCATGCTGTTTTAAATATAAATATTAACTTCTTTAATAAAATTAAATTTAACAAGTCAAACTGACTTTATAAATTCAAGAAAACCAAAATATAATTTTACAAGATATTTTAAAGGAAGTTATGGAATTCTGCTACTTGGGCAGCATAATAACTCAGGATGGTAGAAGTATAGTAGACATAAAGAATTGGATAGCACAGGCAAGGAAAGCTTTCACAAAAAAGAGGAATTTACTTACAGCTAATGAAGTATGAATATTAGGAAATCATTACTAAAAAGTTCGTGTAGTGTGTGGCATTATATGGGTGCGAAACATGAATGATAGGATTGCAGAAAGGAAAAGAATAGCTTTTGAAATGTGGTGCTACAGAAGAATGCTGAAAATCAGATGGGTGGATATAGTAAGTAGTAACCATGATAATTTTCATTTGTAAATAAATAATAAAAATAAATGAACATATAAAAACTGAGGATACAAAATCCAAGTAGTATGGAGATGATATTAGTTGTACATTGCAATAGGATGCACACAAAATTATTAAGAATTTAAATTTATATAATTATATGAAAAATTAAATTATAAGGTCAACTTGGAATACGTATGGAAATTGTCTCAGGTTTCCAGCCAGGTCATGTCTTTGTGACACAACATTTCAGTGGCTAAACTAGCCATCATCTTGAGGTGAAGTACCACATTCTGAATGACAGAAGTAGAATATCTGAGAAAATTATCAGAGCCGTTATATGGCTTCAGCCATTAATATGTTTTAAATATTAAGTAAGGCAGTATACAATTAATTTTTGCCCACTACCAGGCAAACTGCACTCAGTAAATTGATAAAAATTTACAATGCAAAGATTGATCAAGTCAAATTCTGCAGGTCCACAAGAACCAACAAACTACACATGGTTCCAGTTAAGCACATAACCATCATCTGAAAATTATGGTGGTGAATCTGGTTTAGGGGAAAAAGGTATATGTGACAAAAGATCTAAACCTTGGGCTAATACAGACAGTCAGCTACAGATTGTTGAACTAATCAGCATTAGCCTAAAACACTGAAAAAAACTACATACTGTCTCATTCTGAATTTTGGACACCTTATGTAGGCACAGTTCAGTATTTGTTCAGGGACGATAAAGTGGTCTGTGGAGAGGAAAACAAAAGTAACATGTATCTTAAATCATTATATTTAATTCTAATTAACCTACTAAATTCTGATTTAAATGCTGTGTATGTAAACACATTGTGTCCTCTGTTCACGTCAACAGATTTAAAAGCCCAGTTCCAAATGACGTGAATCTCACATCATACAAGGTGAATGGGTTAGCATATGTGGAGGCAACTGCATCCAGCTCCGCAACTAACTCAAAAAACTCATTCTCTCAGTCTCCACCAGGAGTGCTGCAGTCTAAAATGGTCAAAGAACAAATATTTCCCTCCCCCATAAGGCAACTTATGCCCTTCCACACGTTCATATATTACGTCTTGAATTTTACTCTATTTAACTCGATTCACCTTGTGAAGCTATTCTTGTTTCATCCCCCACAACTAAATATATGGATACACCTTGCTGATTGGCCTCCAAATTGATCAATTTGCTGTACATACTGTCACTACTCCCACTTCACTGATGACGCCCTTCTTCCACTGCAAAATGTATTAATGGACCTTTGCTGCAGTGATTATTGCTCAGCTAGCAATGAAAAACTTCTTGACTATCATAAAAAATATAGTTCTCCATGAATGTGTCTCACTTTCCAAATATTGTTTAAGGAACTCAAAGATTTAATGGTTTGCATTGGTAGCATATTTTTTTATAGAAAATGAAGGTCCAAGTTTATGCGATTAGTGTTTTTGAAAGTCGACACCATACACACTGCAATTGGAGCTAATATTTGGAAAGTGAGAGACATTCACAGACAACTTTATTTTTCTTGATAGCCAAGCAGTTTTTCATTGCAAGCTGAGCAACAAACAGCTGCAGCAAAAGCCCAACTTTAAATACAAGATGTTGATATAAAGTGTGCATATTTTTATGGATATTTAGACATTCCCATACATATGAAGATTCCATTGGGTGTTCCATGTGCCAAGAACAAAATATAGGTTTTGACAAAAGCACCACACTGCTACTCTAACTCCCTCGCCTGCTCAATGTCTTTCACTCTCACTTTCTCAACGTCTTCCACCTTACTCCTTCGCTGCTTCCTCAACTGTCAATGGCTCATGTCATACTTCTCCATTGCTTCTTCGACCTGTCAAATTTTACTGAATATTTTCACGGATCTCACCTTCACAGCTAAACTCTGTATATGCTATCTCATGTGACTTTTCTGTCAATCCTTATAAGTTCTCCATCCGGCATGAGAAATTTTTTATGATAAAGGTAACCGTGTCCCTCAGAAATTCCAAAGGTGAATGCTCCCTCAGTCAAAAAAAAAAACAAGCCCACCATTATAAGCATGCTGACAGGTATGTATCCAGCCGTCAGCCCGGCATCCAGACGGATGTGACAGCACCCTTAACAAGAAGCTTAAAGGATGTGTAGCACAGTAGGACCCTCCCCAATTTTAATTCCAATTTATAAAATGGCAGGTTCATGTTATTTAGGTGGATTGGTTGTCCACAAACTTGCACATGCTGTGAAGAAAGTTGTGTGTTCCTTGTGTATACAGTTCATATCAGCAAAAGAAGTTCCACAACATTTGCCACGTCAATGGACAATAGCTGTTAATGAGGGAAATTTAATTTATTCCTCAGAAGGCAGTGCTCAATATGGTATTTGAATGGAGATTCAATAAACAACCAACTGTGGCAGCATCCGTAATGGAAGCGGAATTTGTTGTTTTGGTCAATATGGTGTATGGTGGGTATTGGATTGTCTCAGTCTTCTGCCATACACTGGTATTAGCATCTCAGGACTATCTCACAATTTACTCTGTTTAAGCTCACTGTTTATGATAAAAGATGTGGAAAACTCAAAGATTTGGCACATCAGAGTGAACATCACACATGCATATTTTGACACTGGGTTCTTCAAGTTCAAGAAGATTCCAAAATATTGGAATAGCACACACATTTTTACTATGTGGTTAGGAGGAAATCATTTGTGTGCATTATGTTCAAACATTTTGGAATTTGTTCATGAACAGTTCAGGACATGATATTCGTTTTGTATTGCGATTGTTGTATTTCTATATTGTAAAGCTAGCATTTTATTTGTGATTTATAATTTGGCTCGGGTTGTATGCTGACCTAATAAACTGCCACCAAGATGCCGTGCATGTTGTGGATAATTGTGTTGCATTATTGAAAGTTAATTCTCATTACTGATCTCACAAGTTCCAATCATTTCAATCAATTGATGTATGATTAGGACCACATATTATATTTGTGTTCCAGGTAATAAAAAGTATATGTACTGTATTAATTGTTGTTGTGGTATTCAGTCCTAAGATTGGTCTGATGCAACCTCCATGCTAACCTATCTTGTGCAAGACTTTTCATTTCTGCATAACTACCACATCCCACATCCTTCCTAACCTGCTAAGCACTTTCCATCCTTGGCCTCCCTCTTCTGTTCTTACCCCACACAATTCCCTCTAATGCAAATTTTACAAGACCCTCATGTCTTAAACCATGGCCTATTAATCTATCCCTTCTTTTGGTCAATATCCTCCATATTTCCCCTATTCTGTTTATAACTTCCTTGTTTGTGATTCTATCCACCCTTCTGATTTTCAGCATTTGCATATAGTTCCACATTTCAAAGGCTTCTATTCTTTTATTTTCCACAGCTCCTATCGTTAACGTTTCACATCCTCATAACGCCACACTCCATACGAACATTTTTAGTTAACTATTTCCTAATATTCACATTTGTATTACCCATAAGCAAATTCCTCTTTTTCACAAAAGCCTTCCTTACCTGTGCTATCCTACCATCCCTAGTTATTACACTTCCCAAGTAGCAGAATTTCTTAACTTCTGTCAAAATATTCCTTCCCAATCTAACGCCCTTTGTTATTCCACTGTTTCAATGCATAGTATTTGCACACCATATAAGCCAGTAATTAGGAAACATAGAATTATCTGGTATTGGTCTACTATGTGTTGGTAGCATATTTTATAGAAAATATTTGGAAGCAAGACATATTCTTAGATAACTGTATTTTTCGTGATGGCCAAGCAGTTTTTCAATCCTAGCTGAGGAACAATCACTGCAGCATAATCTTTACATGCCTCAGGTTCTCCTGCACACTTTCACAGACCATGTCAATGTTCTAAGCCGATCTGGCATTTCTTAGACATACGGGTGTTGACTGGTTGTTACCAAACCAGTCATCACAATTTTGTTTACCAAATTTTGGAGAGTTGTTTTCAAAAAGTCACTGCAGTCTCTCGTAAAATGGGTGCAACATGCACAATGTTTGCACCAACAAACACTCATTTTGATAATAAAGTTTATCATTTGAATGTGCTGCTCAATTAAGTAACTTTCTATGTTGATTTGGCATCAGTGACTGACTGAATAATAAACAGATTAGACAGATGACAAAAACAGACTATCAACATTGACCTGTCCCAATTGAAAAATCCTATACTTTTATGTAGAAAAAGAATTTTTATGTTATGTGACCAAGTAAACTGTTCTGAGCATAAACCAGTTGTTTTCAACTGATGCAGCTTTGTTTTATTTTGTGCAATGCATTTGATGTTCCCAACACACAATACAGCACTTCATCTAATGCCATGTTAATGTGTCTCAATGACAAAATGACCCAGCTGGAAACTTAAGATGCTAATGATAAATAAAATACAAGACATACTATAATGTACAACTTTTTTTAAAAAATATGTAATAAATTATAATTACATTTTGAATTCTGGATACTGCTGATACTTCTCAAACTCTTTTAACCAGTCATTATCAGTTAAAGGCATTTTTTCGCCCAAAAGTTTCCACGTGACCATTGACAAGCCTGATTCAGTAAGACGTGTAACACCACCTTATTAATGATGAAAATCAATTTTAATTACTTATTTTTATATCAAATTACAAATTAAGAATATTATAAAGAAAATAGAAAAACCTCAAAGTATATAGACATTTACCAAGTATGACAGCTCCATATACCATTCCACTACATCCCAGCAGCCAACACCCAACAATTTTTTGATTTCTAGTAACAGTTCCTGATGAAAGTGATTTTATTTGCTGAAACTGATCATAAACACAAACAAGTGTTAGTTAATAGTTTTGTAAACCAAGAAATAATGCTAAAAGAAACCATGCAGGGTAACTACAATAACAATATATATAATGTACTGAGCAGCTGGCTACCAACCTGTTCGGACACTGTCTTAAAGAAGGTGGCTTGGACTCTCAAAAATTTGTAATTGTCCCAACCCAAAATTGCCGACCATATTTTATAGTGAATCAATTACTACAATTCATGTCTTCCTTTCCTATATATATATCTCTGTGTGTGTGTAAAACTGACAAGTAAACAACATGATGCACATGGGATTATGTCTTAAATTTTAGGAGGCAAACACGTTACATTAGAAGATAAGGAAGAGCATTTCAAGTGAAGGCAAGCCGGCTATCCGATCACTGGAAATGACTTTCTAACTTTCTGATGAAGGGGGCGGTGCCTCCGAAAATTCAAGAACTCCAAACCTCACAAGGTGCCTACTACCTATGAACCTCAGGTAAGCCACCTACTTTCTATCTCTCTTTCCTATCCTTATTAATTATATATATATATATATATATATATATATATATATCGGAGGAGGTTGGTGCCTCCAAAAATTTGAGAAACATGATCTCATCCTCAACGGCAATGCCAAACTTCAATTTCAGGTAAGTAATATATGGTGACCAGTTTCAAACAAGTTTGTTTTTACATTAAATATGCAGAATCTTATATCAAGAAAGCATGAAAAATTTATAATTTGTCTAAATATACATCCTAGGCATGTATTCAAGAATGTTTTCAATAAGTAGAGACATTTGGCCTGAAACTCCAGACCATGGAGCAGTAGAATAGTAAAGCTGGCACATGTTGCAAGATGAGGAAATGTAACTACCTGCTAACAGTCTCTCTTAGTTGAAGAGAGGAGCTACACTCAACCAACCACTTAAAAAGTCAATTCTTACTACAAAAATATGTTTTAAAAATAACGAAACATTAAGGCCAACAAAGGACTGGTAGGATACAGCGTAGACTATATTGACAAGCACCTAACAGAAGTAATGGATGTTTAAACCATTCGAGAAAATGTAGGAACAAAAATATATCTGGCAGTTAACTGGCAAGACATGGTAATTGACATACTTCAATTATTTAAGCAATTGAACACCATTCTCATCTAAGTGTGTAGTTGCTTATTTTCTTTCTTAAATTTTAATTGCAAAGACTCTAAGTTCACAAGAGGGTAGTTATTTTTACACTATACAGAAATTATTTTTTGCACAATAAATGTATATATTATGTAAAAATTTGATTTTCAAATCTGTAGGTAAAAAAATTCATAAAGTAAAAAAAAAATTGTACATCAACATTTCACTTACATGCAATATTTAAGAACAAGACACAATTAGAAGGACTGATGTATTTCTAGTAAACAAAATTTACTACCCAACGCAGTCCACAATTGCAGGCGATATATTATCAATCAGCCAGTCATATTGTAAAAGGTTTTCACTTTTATAATCATAGTAAACTTAAAAAATATATGATACAGACAATTATCGTGAGTCACATAATGATAGCACTGCAGACAACATTTCTGTAAGTCAAGTTTACCTGATTCCCGTACACAGGTGAAATCAAAACAATTGCCACTAACACGTTCATTGAGCCCCCTTAGCAGCGTTGTATATATTGTAACAGAACAAACTGCACCTTGCATGCTTTACTGGATAATTTGTAGGTCTGTGTATAGTATTTTATAATTTTGTTGCATTGAGTAATTCCTTCAAAGTTTTGGATGATGTCATTCAATGGAAGCCAAAGGAGCTTGCTCGTGTGATATTTAGAGGCCACAAGAATATACTAGGGTGTGCTTTCTAGTTAAGGATCGATCATTCAGAGTTGGGAGGTTGAATAGTGATCATGCAGGTGGTTAATTAGAATATCATTTGAAGCTGGTACAAGTGGATAATTCCAATAAGGAGGTGTAAAAGCTGTGCCCAAAGTTTTTTTTCATAAAAAGTGAAATAAAGTAGCCGTGAAAGTGAAATTTTTCAGCAGAACAAAAAGTAGTGGAATTGTTGGTTATTCAGAAAGAAGACATGTAATAAGTAGTTATCAGTCAATGAGTTTTGTTACAAAGGGCAGTTGATTGCCCAGGCACAATATTCAAAAGTCCTCCCATATATGGGAGGTTGAACTGACATGGAAATGACCCATATCTCACTGCCAATACACTAGCAATACCACCTAAGTTTGATATTCACACAATACAAACAGTAACCATTTCTATGTGTAAACAGAACTATATCTGGAGCAGTTATTTTCTTTATTTTTCACAAAGTTATCTGCATTAATTAATTTCACGAATTCACGATTTTCATAATTTGTGAATTATTTGTTAAAGTGACTAATAAAATAATAAAAAGTGGGTATACTTTGTGGAACTTTTCAAATAATTACCCCTGATTCACTCACCGAACCCCGTCCATAATCCTACGAAATTGCTCCTCTGGCAGAATGCAGGCCACGTAGCCAAGAGTATGCAGCCACTGTGTTTACAGAATGTTGATTACAAAATATATGTCACATATTTAAATTTATAATGCAATACAATATTTGTTATATTAATGCTGTGTATAATATAAGTCTTTAAAAGATTATGATTACTTTCAGTATAGTGTATGTTCTAAGCTAATGTTCATTTGTAACCATTCATTAATGGGTTAATCTATATTTTACCATGCAGATTTGTAATTTTAAGAAGTGTAAATTAAAAGGGAGTCTATACGTGAGCACTGAGCCATTTAACAATGTCAGGAAAGAGTTATCTAACTTGCACAAACTTAATTTGAAAAGTGACAATATTCAAAGGTTCAAGTTTTGATAATTGGAGTAAAGCAAAATGAAAGAGAGGGCAAGGTGAAGCTCCTAACATTGATGCAGTATGAAGACAAAAGTTGTCCAAGACCTGAGTTACGGTTCAGGAAGTACATAAAGCCATATCTGTAAAGTAGATACAAGGAATATAATGATATCCTGAAGCTGGGGTGTAAGGAATTAAATGTTGGAAGCAGAGCAAAGCTTAAAGGATGAAGGAACGACACTGTAGTACAGGGATGAGATTCCCACGGGCTGTGTGCAGCCCAGCACGTTTATTTGTTGGGCTCGCCTAAGGTTTACTTTTGATTTCTTAATTAAACATTTGGCTAACAACCACTTTCATACTGTTGTAATTCCGCTTCAGCCAAGCCCCGCCCCACTGTATCCTCACTCTCTCACTACTGCTCCATGCAGCACAAACAAAGTTAATGACGTAATATTGTAAAGCTAATTGATCAATGAATAAATTTTGAAATTTCCCAAATTCCAACACCAGACCTATATTTTAGGCAAGGCTATAAATATTTATCACCTTCCTAGCCATATCAATATCATATAAATAACACTTATCATTACTCCATGGCAACTCATGTTCTAGCTGAGTGTTTAACATCTTGGTTTCCTATACAATCAATCTGAGTTAGATTCCAAACACGTTTCATTTTTAGGCCTCAAAATAGGCATTTTTTTTTCAAATTTACTTTTAAAATAATTTTTTGACAAACTAGTATAGTATATTTTCCTGTGATTTCATGCTCAACTTGAAAATGCCACCTTCTTTGTTAATTTACATAAACAATGTTTTAAGATATTAAGCTACCATCTACCAGTGAAGTGTTAAATCTAATTCGACCAACCAGAAGGAGAAAAAACACACTTATTTAAAGGTAATTCTAAACTAATAGATTATTTCAGTCATCTCATTTAACATTTGTTTCTTGAAAATCACACAACCACCCACAATATCTGGCATGGCAGTTAATTTTATCAAAAAATTATTTGAAATAATATTTTTGCAGTTAACTCTGTATTTGGGTATTGGCAAAATTTTCATAAGTTTGAACATGTGCTACTGCCCAGTTAGATTTCAACCTTTAATGGATAATTCAACATTTTGTCATGAATTGTGGATGAAGAAGCTGAATTGGGGATAGAAGTATGTAATCAGAGAAAAATTAATAGGTCAGTGTTTAATTACTTAATTTACACACACTATTTTGTGATATGTCATTCAGGATATGACATCAGAATGTGACGTATTTGCTGTGCTCAAAATTTATGGGCCGTAAAAGGGCAAGGGGTGAGTGGGGTGTGGTTGACTATCAAACAAGTCCAGTTCCAAATATTCTGTGTGTTTCCTTGTATGGTTTGATATGAAAAATTTTGCTTACAAAATAGTAACTAGATTTTTTGTGAACTGAAAGAATTTAAGCATAATGGTTTTGTTTTAGTCAGTTCCATAGGAACAAATTTTTTTGAACACATCTCATTCCCAAAGATGTGGAACAGCTAATATTTCTTAACCGAAGCTCTTTTTTAAATGACTGATGATATTCTGAATTAAATTATTTATGTTTACTTATAAATATTTCTATGCTCTTACTTAATGTTATTGTAATGTTTTACTTACACATTAAATGTTCTTTTAACACTTTTTTACTTTAAAATGTATATATAAGTATTGAAGTTTTTCTAGATTTACTTAATTTTACTGTTATCATTAGCATTATTTAATTTGAATTATGATTAAAAGATCCAAAAGTAAAGTTTACTGTTTATCAAGAACTATTTTTAACCTTGTTAGTTTTCTTTTTCCTCGCTAGGTTCAAGGTATGATTTTACATTGTGATGATTAAATAAAGCTCAAACTATATTCCAGGTTACAATAAAAATAATTGTCTAAGTGTGTGTTTGCAGAACAGAGGCACTTGCTGGTTATTGAAAAAGCGTGTTACTGAAATAATGGATTATATTATTTCCTAATAATTGTTTTCAAATAACATGCTATCAGGAATTAAGTCTTTAACTTTTGCAGGCATTCCCGGTGAATTTGTTATTGGAAAAGTTCTTTGGTTTTCAACCGAGTGGAGTTGTATAAACACAACATTTCATCGACAGTCATAATAAACATCTTCAAGTTAAGGGGCTGGTCAAGACTAAGTAACTACCTTTCTATACATCTGGACCAGACACTACTGTGGGCTGTCAATTGGCCACTTCAGGCTGGAAGGTGGTGGGACGGCAGTGCAATCAGGTCATTCTACACCTCAGTTTTCTCTATGTTAATTTTAGACTTCAGAGCAAGTGGGCCAGGTGTAGTTGTCTGATAACCGGTGTCTCTGTTGATTGTTAGATTTCTTGCCTGTATCTATGGGACATCGAGAATTACACTGTCTCAGTACCCCACTTGTATCGTTTTGTTTAGTATCTTCAAATTCTTGAAAACAATTTGGTTGTCAGCATTGATGATGTACTCTGCAACTGCCAGTTTTGAAGGATGGACTAAATGTAAATCTCTCTCATGTTCTGTGATCCTTTCCTATATATATAGGAAAGGATCACAGAACATGTGATCCCCATTAATATGATATATATATATATACATTAATGGGGAAAGGACAGAGAGATATAAAGAAGATGACTTTCCTGACTCATATATATATATGAGGATAGTAAGTATGGATATATATATATCTGTGGCCGCGGAGCGCCTTGACCATTAGGCTACATCGCCGGTGCGTCGAAGATAGTCAGTCATGGATATATATACGATGTATTTAGTTGGGATGGATAGAGAGAAGTGGGATAGAAGTGATTATTAGGAGCATCCATTAAGGATAATCTACAAAATTAATGAAACGTTTGTAACGTGACGAAGTCACAGGTTTTTGGATATTAGGATAGTAAGTAAGGATCTTTCTCCCTCATTTACTATCCTGTGACGATCCGGGTTCGAGTCCCGGCGGCACCGAAAATTTTCAGTCTTTCTTCCTTCTTCCTTTCTTCTCTACGCTTGACATATGTCTTTCCCTGAGCACAATTCTGTGCCAAACATATGTTTCAAAGCGTATTTCCTATCTTTCTCCCTCATTTACTATCCTTACTTACTATCCTAATATCCAACAACCTGTGACTTCGTCACGTTACAAATGTTTCATTAATTTATATATATATGTATTGTAACATGAAAAGTTACACTTAACAATGCCGGCCAGCTTGCGAGTTGACATTGTTGAGGAACTGACGCAACTTGGGCTAACAATGTGGTCTGGCGAGAGGAAGTGAGTCGTCATGGGGTAATGGAAGGAGCAGGTTGTGTCGGCAGGAGGACGAGAGAATGACCACGCCCTGCAGATATAATTTTTTCTCATGCTCTGATTGGAATTAAAACTATTAAAATCATCTTTTGGTATTTTTTGTGAAAAATACTTGGCGCCCTAAGGAATTAGTAATCCTCGAATACGGAGGAACGACCGATCCGCTACATTTGACGCCGCAACGTTGGGGCATCGAACAACAAACATGGCAGGAGTTTGGTGAATGTGTTGATGGACACTGAACAGTGGAGAATTAACATGCTGCATTCGGCGAGCCATCGAGTGGCCTAGAGCAACGAACAGTGGCGAGACATCTGTGAGGCTCAGAACATTGAAGTTTTGTGAGGATACGACGACTGAAGGTGAGGAGGTACTGCAGAAGGAACGCTGTGGAAGGAGAGCTGATCTACGCATAGCATAGCTGAATAGCTGAGGGGTCAAGTGTTCCAGTGACTGCTGCGTGGATATCTTAGAGAGGTGTGTGTGTGTGTCTGTGTAAAAAAAAAGCAGAGTACGGTGTGTATGGAGAAGTGAAGTACAAGTAAGAAGACAGGTTCCACAAGTTGGTGGCAAATAAATGTTTTTTGCGTAATATTTTGGTTGCAGTTTCTGTGTTCTGTAGTGTTTTAAAAATGGAAGTGCAGGAGGGTATTGAGAAGGCAGAGGACTCTATGCTCAGGAAATTGTCCCTGGTACTTAATAAGATATTTGATGAGCGGATGGAAGATTTCAGCAATAGTTTTAAGAAAATGCATGTAGGGTTGAAGCCTGATTTAGACAGAATGGCTGAGTTGCAAGGTCGGAAGTGTGAGGAATTGGAGAATAGGTTAAGTGGAGAATGTAATGAGAGGCATGTGCAACAAGAAGAAAGATTAGAGGAAAAACTGCAACAAGTTACAAATGGAATATTTGATGAGTTAAAATCTTCTGAAAGGTGTGTACAGGAAAATGTGGAGGAGAAGGTGAAGGTGGTAAATAAGAGAATTCAGAATGTAGAAGAGAAGGTAGGAAATTTATCTGACCGGATATGTAAATTAGAAATAGATAGGGTAGAAGTAGAGCGGTGTGTAGATATGAATTGTGGTATCATAGAAAGGAATAGGATAGTAATTTTAGAGAAATCGTTAGAAAACTTACATGACCAGTGGAAGGCAATTTCAGTAAATAACATAAATGTGACCCCAAAGGGAGGAAATTTAAAGCGAAAAAATGGCGAATTGTCAAACGTGGGTGTAAAGTTAAGAAAGTTGAAGTGGGGGTTAATCATAATGTTGAAAGGGACATAAGGTTATTAAATTAATTGATGTATTTGCAAACAAGTTTAAGAAAAAATTTAAACGTGTAGAGCATCAGATGAAAGCTGATAAGTGTGAAGGTAATGCGAACGCATTGAACAAGCAGGTTAAAGGACAGCTGATCATGTTTGTAAACAAAGACGAGTATGATAAAAACAGAGTAGGAAGAAATTTGTATGTGTTAAGGAATTGTGGTGGTTATAGATTTCCTTGGAACCCAGGTGGAAAAAACCCAATGTGGTATTTTGGTAAATGTAAAAAAAAGTGTTACATTAAATGCCAAAAATAGCTGTTCTGCCAGCTGTCAAATGACTTTGTAGTACATGTAAGAAACAGCTGATGGCAGATAAAAAAAATTATGTACTCCAAATGTAATTAGCTGTAAAAACCAGGTGGTCAGTTGACTGTTTTCAAAGTACATTGAAGAGCTGAATGTCAAACTAATAAATGTCATATGATACATTAAAAATAGCTGTGAATGAGTAAAATTTTATGTAAACACATTGTAAAGAAACAGATGTTCTGTCAAAAACAGGTGATTGAAATTTAAATTGTGAAATGACAGGGTAATACGGACAGAAATCTGCTGTTATTCCCAAAGATTCAGCCAACTGTCAATAGATGTAAATGTCAAGTGTTTAAATTGATTTACATTTACTTTAAGAAAGTCTCCCAAACAACACATGAGAGAAAATGTGTGGGAAGTAAAAAAAAATGTAAATTTTTTTTGGAAAAATAAAATGTGTAATTAGAATTAAAGTTGGTTAATTGAGTGATTTGTATATTTACTCAATGTTTGCTCTTATGAAAGAATATGTCAAATTAAATTGTAATTAGTTCTAAGTGAATTTTTGTAAATATTTTGTAATTTTGAATAAGGGCATTGGTCATTCATATTGTTTACGACTGTGGTTCAGTGTAATATTAAAAAATTGTACAATTTTTTAAATTCATTGGGGGCAGGGAAAATGTAACATGAAAAGTTACACTTAACAATGCAAGCCGGCTTGCGAGTTGCCATTGTTGAGAAACTGATGCAACTTGGGCCAACAATGTGGTCTGGTGAGAGGAAGTGAGTCGCCATGGGATAATGGTAGGAGCAGGTTGTGTCGGCAGGACGACGATGGGAATGACCACGCCCTGCAGATATAATTTTTTCTCATGCTCTGATTGGAATTAAAACTATTAAAATCATCTTTTGGTATTTTTTGTGAAAAATACCTGGCGCCCTAAGGAATTAGAAATCCGCGAATACGAAGGAACAACGGATCTTCTGCAATATATATATATATGCTGCCTGGAGACGCATTCGAGGCGGCGAAACGTATTATCATTCAGCTGACGTAAGTGGAAGCATACAGTCAGTTATCAGTGGGCTGTTGGAGAGGAAAGTCGTGTTACGTGGAGTTAAGGATGAATGGGTGGCTACGACCTGTTTGGATTATCAATTTTGTGCTCTGAATCTTAATTAAGACTCTGAATTAAATCTTTTGGTGTTTTTATGAACAAAAAATACCTGGTGCCCTAAAATTTCTTGAAATTCAATATCGAGGAAGAGCGGAGCTAGATCGGAAATGACGGGATCTGCTACAATTATGTATATATATAAAGAAACACAGTCACAAGCAATGAAGTAGACTCTTGAAGTTCTGAGCCCAAGTTGTCCTTGACTGGACATAAGGATTTGCAGATGTTGGTAACCCGAAATACAGATTTTACCCTGTTTTTGGCTAGCAATCTTCTGATTTGAAATTTAGTACTGCCTAGGTACGGAAGGAAGGCAATTTCTTCCATGTCGTCATCATGAGCAGGTTTTTTCCTCTATGGCTTGAAGGCTCTTCTGAAGTGAGCCATTTCACCATCCTTATCGAAAATTGCCCATGCTGACAATGTGGAAAAAGTCAACTTGAAATTAATAGGGATAAATATAACCATTAACAGACAAACATTAAATTGAGAACATTACTGAAAAAATTTAGCCTCGACAGATGTTTTATCCTCATTATTCTTAGAAATGATAATATACATTTTCTAGTCAAAATTAAGATTATACCTTCACCACTGGAAATTGTTTCTCAGCCCTCCAAGGGTTATAAAAAAAATACCGGTAGTTCTGAAACAGAAAATGAAAGATAATAATATGACATCCAAATTCTATGGTATAAAAGGGAAACAACCAAATAGTGTTTTAATGAAAAATCTGTAAGTTTCAACAAATCATTTATAGGTAGTTTAAAGATAGCTACTAACCTAAGAAAGAAGGGAAATAAATTTTCATATTTTTTAAGTATTCAATCCCATTACTCAGACATTACTGTAATAAAATACCCAACAAGTCACTACTGAATCTTGTGCCCTCATTGCTCCCAAACACTATCATACATTGAACCTCACTCTTTCCTGGCTAACATTTAAGCTTCTGAAACAATTTTGGAATTGCAGACTCACATGCCTATGCTCTGAATTTATGCTCCTTATTCCCTGAAGGTAAAGGTATTTGCTGCTCGAAATGTTAGTTTCTTTAACTCATTCCAGATTGATACTATTTTCTTCCTTAACTCTCCTTTTCTCCTTACTTACAAGAACAGATGAGGAACACCTGACCATCACTAACCAAACATGTTGGGTTGGTAATTTCATCTAACATAACCACACAAATTCAAAGACAAAAGCACAGCTAATATAAAGGAGTGATCTTGAACCAATAGTTTAGTGGTGATGATTTTTCTTTACTCACTTCCCTCATACCCCAAACTCATTTCTATTCTACAACCCATCAGATATTAGAACTTTTCTTTACCAAAACCAAACCTGGTACTTGAAGAAAATTATTTCCAACAAGACTATCAAATCATATCCTAAACTTCCACGAAACTAGCCTCTACAAACCATCACCAGCATTCTTCTTTCAAATGTACTTCACCAACATCTCTAAATTTTCTGCACCTATACAATGTTTCATAAATCTGTAGTATTTTAATGAGAATACCACTGCTTAGCTAGATTAATCATAACTTTAATCCTTCTTTCATCAATACAAGCAATTATCTGTGCTTCTTTCACTCAATTTAGTAAAACTATTCCAACTGCAACACTACATGTTAAAATAGAAGTAATTTCCCTTATTACCAACTCCAAATGCTTAACTGCACTTTCTGATGTCACTGAATTATAAATACAGGGTGTTTTTGGTAATACTATAAACTTAGTGAAGGGTTATTTTTTGACAACTTACACAATAGTTTGTGTATTCTCCACCTACACTGATCCACTTTAAAAATTCTGGCAGTGCCCAATTTTCAGCGATTGCCATGCACAGACACAGTCAAGTGTTCAGTTACCAGTTAAACTCCCAGTTTTTGTTTACTTTTCAAATATACTGACACACAATTAATTGTTGTATCTCAAAATTTAAAACTATAGTTTTGTAAGTAAAAATGAGGAAGACTATAAGCTACTACTTCATACCTTGCCCGAAAATTGGGTCCGTATTGTGTCAAGCGCTTTAATGCATAGCCTATTGAAGTTTGCCATTGTGACCAGTAACGATTCCTGTTAAAGAAGTAGTAATTAAAATTTATTCAAGTATTCTGAACTGAAAATGCAACACTGAAATGGAGTTCAATAAAAAAGGGGGGATGTATCAGATCAGGGAAAAATTAGGTGAACGTAAATAATGTCAAATGGAGAATAGATGATAAAATAATATATTTAGTAAAACTGCTTTGGATAGAACAGCAAAAGGACAGCTATAGATTGGTTAATTTCTGTTTTTATTCTCTAAGATGATTTGAGATCAAAAGATAAATAAAATAATCCTCATACCAATTTGCATCATGTAACTGAGGAAAAAAATGCCTTCATTTACAGAAAATTATCATGATTTTAATACTCTTTAGTAACAATTTTCAAAACCTACATGTAATTACAAAGTTAAAAATTATTCAACTTTATCAATCAGTGAAAATCATGTCACAGTCAACTCAAATTTAACTTCCTACTTCCATTTGTGGGTACTCAGGGTTTCAAATACATTTATATTGCTTACTCATAATTATGAAGATACATGCAAATAATCTAAATATCAAAGACTATCCCTGTGAATCAACTTAAGGAAGTCAGTGATGGTCGTTCAAACGTCGCTGTGCAACATTACATAGGTTACCCAGCGAAGCATTTCATAATGCGTGCAAATAAAGTTCCTCAATCCGTGATGTCATAACTTACTCCGCAACAAACACACACCCTATAAATTGTGTTGGCTAGTTAAGAGATGCACAGTCAACACTTTTGCCTTAAAGAGGCTAAACTGTTTCAGCAACAACAGTTTCATTGTAAATAAATATGGTGATAAGTATAGCATAGACCGAACCAAAAAGCATGACGTCGAAGCGTTCTCAAAGTATATTTGAAACATATACACCAGTAAAATCATGGGTAAATACTTAACACTAATAAACACTCAAGTAATCTGTGGCAATTAATGTTTTTATAAAATTTCTTTGCCTGTAAAATTTTTCTACCTGGTACTTGATATTTACACTGATGTTATAAACTATCTCCGTCAAAAAAATTAATGAATAAATTCCAGATATTTGTGTTTACTAGTGAGGAGCATAATCAAACGAATAATCGATTATTCGAAATAACGATTATGAGAATATTACAAAGGTGAGTGAAAAATAAGGATCTCATATATTTCTCATCCTAAAAAATAAGCTCATGTCCGAATTCACCAAGTGTTCCATTGAAGAAAACGTTTGGGAAACCCTGCACTAAATAATCGATTATTTTCGAAAATTCACCTAAATTCAAACGAGAAACGGACAAATAGCCGTGTTATCACTACTAAATTAAAATTTATAATCCTTACTTTTTCAAGTTAATTTTAATTTTCATAGTTAATTATTCTATTGCCGCCTCCTGTGTTGTAGTGGCTAGCCTCCAGTTGCTGCCTCACAACACAGAGGCCCCGGGTTCGAATCCTGGCATGGGCTTGGATGTTTGTGTCGTCATGGTCGGGAAGACCGGGATTGAAACTGTTGGAGGATCGATACGCTGACCACGTGTCACTCCAAATTCGGAATGTGTCATGCAAGATGACAGTCCGCAATCAACTCGGTAGGCCTAGGCCCTCAATGGGCTGTAGAGCAATGGAAAAAGAAAGAAAAATATTCGATTAAATTAAAAATATATCAACCGGACTTATTATCTTAGTAAGGTCCTTTTACTATTTAATTATTATTATTTAATCGCGCTGAATAAGTCGCGCATACATGGAACTAAATCACTTTCATAAGTATATTATTTAGAAGCACACACAAGTATATTATATATATATAAAAATATATATATATATATATTGTGATGAAAAAACGCGGATTTTTGTGATATTGTGGCGTTATGAGGCGCAGTTCGGCCAACAACAATGTCAAGTCGGCTGAAAGCGGGCGAACCCCCGAATACCCCCTCGGGGCGTGTGTAAAAAAAAACGATGGGGATCCCCGCGGGAAACTCCCGCCGAGCGTGTGTAAAAAATAAGGGCGAGAAACCCCGAAATTTTATGAAATAAACTGGCGGGGAACCCCGGAATTTTGTAAAAGACCTAAGGCGGGAACCCCGGAGTTTTATGAAATAGACCTATGGTGGGGAATTCCCGTCGGAGAATTTAAAAGGGGAGCCGATGGGTGAACAGAAGTCGGACGAGTTGAGGAGAGGACGGAAGAGAATAGAAGGCAGATGGAATGAGAGTTGAGACGAGATCAGATGCTGTGAGAGGTGGTCAGAGGACGGACAACGGATCTGTCAGAGGGCAGATGAGTTGCGAGCAGATGGAGTGAGAGTTGAGACGTGACCAGAAGTCAGAGGAGATGCAGTCAGAGTTTTGCAGAGGGTAGATGGTGTTAGAGGATATGCAGACGAGTTGAGCAGATGGAATGAGAGCTGAGACGTGGTCAGACGTCTCCAGATGCTGTCAGAGGTTTGCAGAGATCAGATGTTTCGAGGAAGTATATTAGTTTCGGATCTGGTTAATACTACCTTCATCGATAAAAATCTCGTAAGACGCCAGAGAGACGCGGAAACATTCGTGAGGTGGATGTTTGTAGGCCCAGTAATTGTGGGTAAGTTATTGAAAAGCTGTGAAACTTGCTCATTGTGCTGGTTGAATAATGTTTAATGATTTATTTTTCTATTTTCAGTAACTGCATACTCCATCTCTCGAGAGACCCAAAATCCCCTGAGATTAAGGCCATGTAATCACTTTAAATTAATAAATGAAAAATTTTAAAATTGATTATAATTTGTTGAATTGATTAATTAATGTTTTATACCCTAAAAAGTATATTACAATATATATATATATAATGTAGAAGATCCGGCGTACCTCCGTATTCGAGGATTTAAATGCTTTTTGGGCGCCAGGTATTTTTTAATAAAAATACCAAAAAAGTGGATTTTAAAAACTTTAATCCATTTCAGAACATGAGAAAAATTATCACTACAGGGCGTGGTCTTTCTCCGTCCGCAACTGCCGACACATCCTTCTCCTTTCCCTACCCCATACGACTGCTCAAGTCTCGACAGACTCCATTGTTGGCCCGAGTTGCGACAATTACAACTCGCAAGCTGGCCTGCATTGTTGCGTGTAACTTTTCATTTTACAATATATTTGTAATAAAAGACCATCTTCAATAGTACAATACAGTATTAGTCTTATTAATGAAACAGAATCTGTAAAGTATTCTATATTATATGCTATAGTAACTATAGTTGCGGCTCCTCCAAATGAAAACATACTTGCTATTTCCGTAATGATATTAGATTATTTTTCCTGGAAACGAGGGTTAATGCCCGTAGATCTTGACTATTATATTTCGCTTAGTGTAGAGCGTGTGCTAGTATCTTACGCGCTGAAGGAGTTAAACGGTGTTTTTGTGATTTAATATTATAATCCATACAAAGTTTCTGCCATTCTCAAAATTTCTTTAATAGTCCGTCAGGTTTTTTATATAAGTGAATAAAACCTTAATATTTTCAAAACGCACAAAGAAATAATTTAAAAGATATTGAAAACTTATTTTCAATCAAAATCTCCGCGTCGAAAGTTTAAACTACATAATTTCTAATTTGAATTTTTATAAATATAAATAGTTTTCTATTAAAATGTTTAAATAGCGTATATGATGAATTAAAAAAGGTCGCATTTAAATTATTTAATGAGATAGTGTTTCATTTTTAAAGCCCAATCGGTCCAAGCATACAGAAAATACCTTTTTATGAGAATTTAGACCCAAGGAAAAACAATTTCCATTTTGCTCCACATTTGCGAATAGACAATTATATATTTTTAACATTTAATTGCGAAATATGATGATATAACTTCTCATCCAGCTCGCAATACTGATTTCGAAACATGCTCAATATTTTTAATATTCCTATTTAAATTAATATTTGTACCTTATATATTTGAAAATAAATAATCCACTTTAATTTGTCTTTTTCTATTTTAAGAAGGATTTTAGCAGACTCATAAAGTGCTGTTTTTTTTCCATGGGCCTTTATGGAGTGTTACACCTACAGGAGTATTTTTCTTCTTCAATCTTTTGATTTAATTAAAAAGCACAACTGACTATGTTTAAAATTTAAGGATGGCAAAGTAGTGTTACTACTGTGCATTAAAAGTTTAACAGTCATATATTCTAACTATTAACAATTTGTTTATCTAAATAGATAATTTCGTTTTAATTTTTTTATTTCTATTATAACGAACAGATACAGCTGCTCGGGTTTGGCGGCGTGGAATATTAAATAAAGAAGACGGCGGTTGACACTTGCGCCATAAAGCTCAGACTCCTCGTCACCGGTTTCGGAATTTCCCAATATTTCTGAGAATTTGGCGGTCGGGGGCGAGCTTTTCCCCAAGTTTAACCAGGGATATGATTGGAGGAGATCCACCCCTGCCACCTTGGTGATAGGTGTCGCATAACTGGGGTCGAAGTTTTAAAGGAGGCAGGCGAAGACATTTTGGTATTGCGGATTGGTGGTGAGGAGAGATGTAGCAGATTGATTGGTGACAGATTTGTGGAGACACAGATTGGTGAAAGATTCGTGGTCGAGAGCGTTGAGAGGAGAATTGGCCAGATGGTGTGATCGGCAGTTGGATCTGGAGGGAAGACGAGCCCGGAAGAAGTGAAAAGCCGACACGGTAAATAATTCCTGTGACTTTGTAATTTTGTATTTGCTGCCAGGTCCAAGTGGATTAGTTTCTGTTCTATGAGAAGGCCCATAAAGTACGACCCTGAGATGAGTCTTAAAATTGTTAGTGTTTAAGTAATTAATATAAATCATTTTTGTAAATATGTCAGATAAGTTATAAGTGCCGGCGCAAATATTGAAGCATTAATAAATTGTAATTATAATTGTGAACATGTTTTGTTTTTGTCAAAGTAAATTGTTTTATAGTTTTTATTATAAAATCTCATCAATTATTTATTTAGTATTACCCTAAGATTCATTATTCTATATTGAATGTTTTTGTGATATTCGTTGCGCGGGTACACGTTGGAGGCACGCACTGTTTAGCTTGCGACATTAAAGCCCCGTCCACACTTGCGAACACGAACCGAACAACAAGCTGAAACTTGCTCGGTTCGGCGTTCTAGTGGCAGCGAACAAGCGCGAACTGAGCGGCCTACGAACACGAGCCACTAGAAAGGAGTCGATCTTCATCTTTGAAGACATTATACTCCAAGCAGTGAGTGTAGCAACAAACAAGAGATTTGATTGTAAGGAACGAGCTGAGGAAAGATTTATTAAACGCAACATATAGGAAGCGGGTAATTTATTTTATTTATATTGCGATGCAATGTAATAGAAAACGACTTTTAATATTTTTTAAATAAAAACTTAATTATAATAATTTTTTTACAAATTCGAAATTGATTTCATTTAATAATGCTGATGTTAATAAAACCACACCTAAAGTTTAGTGTTCTTACAATTATTTGTCACATGCTACTGTGTTTCTATACGGAAGGATAATTTCACATCTTTCATTGTTAATTTATTTAAGGGATAATTGCACCTGCCTTAATGATACAAAAATTCTTATGTATTTATGTTAACTATTGTTACATTTACAAAATAATGTGATCGAGTAGCGGCGGTTGAAATACATTAGAATAATCCATATTTTTAAGCTTTCATTCTTTTTTAGATAATTGTAAAAACTTAAACACGTGTAATACATATTTTTAAATGTTTTTACTTATATATGAAATAAATTTAGGATTAATATCCAATGGTAAATGTAGATAACTATTAATTGAACTCACCCTGTGTAATACTTCATGCCATGAGAATTAAAGTAACAAGGCAAATTTGAAGTATTTTTAAAATAAATTTGACTATGGATTTTATGATTTTGTGAGAGGTGCGGAGTTAGTTTTATTTTTATGCCTTAAGTCCCATATAGCTGGGTGGCTCCTAACAGCATCGATAAATTTCAGAGTTCGCTCTTGGGACCAATCCCAATCCGACGACGACATCATCTTGAAGTTACATCGCAAATGATCGAGACAATCAAAGAACACAAGCCAAGGTACTATGCTCTCTGATACAAGCAAAAGAACTCAGCTCGGTTCGGCTCGGCTGGCGTCCACCCTACGACGCAAGGGAACCGAGTATTCCTTTGATGTTTCGTCAAAGTACCGACAACAGACGGAAAACACGGCGAGCAAGCCTGCCTGATCTAGCGCATGCGCACAGCCTCTTGTTCGGTTTGTGGACGGGGCTTTATTCAACATCTGATTCTACAAAGACTACTTGTGGCGCTGCCTATGCAGTAACTGTGAACTTCTTTAATAAACGAACACAAATTATTGAAATGTATGACTAATACAACACAGTTTATTAGTTGAAACGGTCCGTATGTCGAACTCTTCGTCCAGAACGAGTGGTAACCAGTGGCGACTTTTCAACAGTATCTTCTGCAAGCTTTGCAGGTCCAGCAGGTTCCTCCGGTGTCTGTAAGCTCTGTCTCTGGTCACTTCTCACTGGTGGTTCCACTTCTTCACTCGATGCTAAGTCAGCCTTAGTTGGTCGATTGTCTTTGGTGTTTCTTTTAACTTTACGCCATTCGGAAAGGTAACGATTAATGATCGAGGTGTTACATGGTATTTGTCTACCACGGCATCTTGCCAATCTCAATGTTCCATTCTCACGCGAACAGGTTGTCCTGGCTGAAGAACCGAAGTGTTCCTCGTCATCCTATCTGAATATGACTTTTGAAGTGCTAATCAACTTTTTATCAATGCCTTCTTCTACAGTAGGCTTTAGTAGATCAGGATCAGAGGTTTAGATTTAGATTTATTGTTGTTTCCATTAATCCTCGATTGAGGAAATAGGATACGTCATACATTAAAAATTAAAAATGAACAAAATAAAGTACATAATTAAAGACAAATAAACTTAAAATAAATTAATAAAAGAAAATGTATATAGACAAAAGTCAATATAAACACAACACGGACACACACTGGGAAACACAAACAAGCACACACTGAGGAACACGGAATGGAGTTTTAACTACTTGGAGCTCTGCGACCAGGAAACTGTCCTTCCGTCGTAGCTCCAGGCAATACATGAAACAAACAAACAAAAGAGCAGAAAAAACTGAATAGAAATTTTAAGATATGTGATGTGCTATTTTATAAGGCAGCTCATTCAACACTTGCAGCAGGAACCTTGATTTAAATACTAGAAGGACGATTAAGAAAATCCTGTACCGAGTAAAACGCGCCATTTAAAAGAATAGTTTTACTCTGCTTCACGAAGCTTTTGTAGGTACTATTTTTAACCTCTGGCGGAAGGCTGTTGTATAAAATTATCCCGGTATTGTGAATACTTTTCTGGTATAGGGCAAGGCGATGCTTGTCCGACCTTAGAGCTAAACGATTTCTAGTCGCGTATTCATGAAACTCGCCATTTGTTTGAAACAAATTAGTGTTTCGTTTTACAAACTTTAATATTTCATAAATATATACGCTTGGTAAAGTAAGTATTTGCAAACTTTTGAAGAAAGGTTTGCAACTCGATCTAGAATTCGTGCTAGAAAGTATTCTAATTGCACGCTTTTGCAACTTAAATATTTCATTACTCCTGGAGCAGTTTCCCCAATTAGAGATGCCATAGCTCATAATTGAATGAAAATACGCGAAATAAACCATTTTGACGTACTTTTTGTCAACGTGTTGTATTAGTGTTCTCAGAGAATAACAAGCTGAACTTAGTTTTCCGGCAAGCAGATCTATATGGTCATTCCACTTTAATTTATCGTCAATCCGAAGGCCGAGGAAAGGTGCATTAGCTGAGAACTTGTCTACTGGTCTATTACTAGCATCAGCACTAAACTGAACTAACTTAGTCTTATCTAGGTTGAGGGATAATTTATTCACGTTAAACCAAATATTTAGACCATTCAGAGCGTTGTCTACTTTCTTAATCAGATTATTTAAGTTTTTATCTGCAATAATTATATTTGTATCATCCGCGTAGAGAATCGATTTTATAGGATTTACGTATCCTGGGAGATCGTTTATGTACAGAATAAAAAGTAAAGGCCCAAGAATTGATCCTTGAGGAACTCCACATGTAATAAATTCCCAATCGGATAAGTGAAGTTGGCCGTCTTTGGTTTCAATTACTACTTGTTGTTTGCGATTTGTAAGATACGATCTTAGTAAAAGTGACGTGTTTCCCCGAATACCATAATATTCCATCTTTTTTATTAATATTTGGTGATCTACGGTGTCGAAAGCCTTAGAGAGGTCAGCAAAAATGCCAGCTACCTTCAGTCCTTCATCCAATGAATTCTGGATATTTTGAATGAAGTCGTACATTGCGCTATCTGTGGACTTTCCTTTGAGGAAGCCATGCTGCGCTGTTGATAAAATCTTATATTTATTCAGGAAATTAAGTAATCTAATATGAATTATTTTTTCAAATATTTTAGAGAAAATAGGAAGGAGAGAAATGGGCCTGTAATTGGATATATCAGATGGCGATCCTTTCTTAAACAGGGGAATTACTTTGGCTATTTTCAACGCATTGGGGAAAATTCCAGTGGAAAGACATTTGTTAAATATTACTTTAAGTGGTAAAGCGATAGAAACAGCACATTCTTTAACCATTATACTAGTTATACCATATATATCTGCTGCTGAGGAACACTTCAAATTTCTAATTACTGAAATTATTTCAGCTTTATTTATTGGTTGCATAAATATAGTATTCGTAATTTCCGTAGCGGAATTTTGTAATAGATTTAAGAAATCATTATCATGACATACAGAATTATCTTTAGCCAGAAAGTTAGCAACATTAACGAAATAAGAGTTGAATTTGCATGCCGCGTCTCTACCACCAAAAGTTTCACTTCGATCTACAAGCGCAATTTCTTTATGGTTACTGGTACCTTTTCCAGTCACATTTTTAATTACATTCCAGGTAGCTTTGACTTTATTATCTGCATTCGCTATATATCTAGAAGTATTGAGTTTTTTCGCGGCCACGAGCACTCTCTTGTATATACGTCTGTAAGTTTGAATGTAATTTATTAAACTAGGAGATGCAGAAGTATGTTTAAGTTTGTTCAAGTAACAGAGTTTATTCCGTGATATTCGGATACCGTTCGTAATCCAACTTACTGACTTAACGTGATTTGATCGATTTAGTTTAATGGGGGCTACTTCATCAATAATCGATACAAAAACATTTAGAAAGTTTTCAAAAATCGTATTTAAGTTATGAGTTCTGCTATTATCTAGAAAAGGGAGCCAATCAATTGCATACAATTTATCTGAAATTAATCGATATTTTTCGGGGCAGAGTTTTCTTGTTCGCAACCATCGGTTCGGATTTATAATTTTAATTAAATCTTCTTTAATGTACATAAATTGTGCTTTATGGTCCGAAATTCCAGTTTCAATTACGTTCACCCTGTAAGAATCATTGTCTAAGTTACTCACAAGGTAATCTATACAATTTCCTTGTCGAGTTGGAACTTGAGAAGTTAAGGAAATACCAAACGAAAATAACAAGTTTTCTAGCTGGCGTTTTTTCCGGGTATTAACAAGGAAGTTAATGTTGAAATCTCCGGCAACTATAATTTGTTTGTTTTCCGCATTAACTCTACTTAAAACTGTTTCTAAAAGGCTGAAAAACGATTCTGATTCATAATCAGGTTGTCTATAAATACATAAAATCACTATGTTTCTATTAGATTTCTCGGATATCAGTTCCACCGCGCTACATTCAAATTTACACTCCAGACTCAAGGCACGAATGTCAGGTCTATCTTTACAGTGATTAGCAAACTTCTTACTGACGTAGATACAAGAGCCACCATTCTTCATTATGCATCGACTATAATTCGAAATTCTTACGTATCCTTCGACAGTTGAGCTAATTGCTTCAGTTACATTTTGCCAGTGTTCGGTTAACGCGAGAACATCTACTTTTACTTCCTGAAGGGACAACATAGCTTCTAGCTCTAGATTTTTATTTCTGAGACTTTGAATATTTTGGTGACAAATAGTTAATTTAACTGGTTTTAACAAATTATTGGCTACATTTGATACGCTGACCGGAACTTTACGTACAGGAGAATTACTGCAGAAGCGTTGAAAGGCTGCAGAGCTAAACGCAAGACATTTGATTACAGACATTCTTTGCAAACGTGCGCTTACCAGCGTAATTCATGTGTAAACCATGCCTGGTATAGTCAGAACGTATTAAATTTTGAAAAAGATCTACAATACTTACATTTGGAAAACTCTTGAAATCGATGTCCATAAGGCGCCTGTTTTCGATGTCGGTTTTCCTACTTGCTGCGGCGTCGTCGAATCTGGCAGGAACCGGGCTGACAATAATTTTCTTGGCCTTCATTTTCGGGAGCACTTTCAGGAGCTGTCTCCAGTCCACGAAACCTTGCTGGCTGACGTCGTTTGTGCCCCCAACAATAACTACGGCGTCAGCTTCTTTAGTTACATCGGGTGCATCCCTAATTACTTCTGCTAATGGAGCCCCAGGTTTAACTATACCACATACATCATAGTTCTCACCAATTTGTTCTTTTACTAGAGCACTGCATCCGCGGCCGTGACTAGACATGAGAAGAACAATTTTCTTCTTATCTGGTGGGCTCGAAGTTGATGTAAATACTTCTTGGCGACGAACAATTTTTCTCATAATCGGTGTGGCGGTAGCAATTCCTTGGACGGGCACTTCTTCTATGGCAGGAGATCGAAGAGATTTAATAATTCCTTCGAGTTCCTTTACTCTCACCTCAAGAGATTTACAACGATCACACTCATTATTACGCTGCTGGCTCTCTTCATAGCGCTTCATGAGTGTGTTCTTCTTGCCAGCCGTAGACAGTCCCAGTTTACGAAGCCTCTGCTTCAGCATCGCCACGGTCAAGGCGGGGGACTTTCCGGATCCGGAGGTGAGGACAGATCGCATTCGTCTGGAAAACGGACTCTGCTGGCGATCCTAATCCTCTCTCTCGGTGTGTTTCTGAAGTTCAGTAAAGTTAGAGATATATCAGTACTATCTCTAGAACATCTATTGATCATGTTCTTAGCCGTCTGAACAGAGCGCTCAGCTAACCCATTAGATGGTGGATGATTAGGACTAGAGGTGCGATGATAAAATGACCAGTCCTTGGCAAACTGCCGAAACTCAGCAGAAGAATATTGAGGTACATTATCACTGTCCAGTACTTCAGGACTGCCATGATCGGCAAACCAACGCTTTAAACACCGGATCACTTCACTAGACGATGCATCCTACAACTGAGTAAGTCAAACTATCCATAATAACTATCAACAACTAAAATATATTGTTCACCGTTGCACTAAAACAACTCCGTGGCCATAATTTGACACGGTAAGGTATACACTTCTTTCATTATGAAAGGTTCTTTGGGGGCTTCGGTTGTGCAGACTGGCATGTACTATACGATGATACGAATTCCTGAATGTCTTGATTCATATGTAACCAATACACAGCTATTCGAGCTCTTGTTAGCGAGCGTTGAATTCCCCCTTGACCACAATGAATATGTGTCAGATAAGGTTTCTTCAATTAGGCTGGCATTATAGGTCGTTGATTTTACAATCGAAAACTAAAATCTATATTCCTGCTCTATCAAAATAATATATGTACACTGTTCTTATATTTTATTTATGTAAAGCAGATTGATTATTATCATTATATATTTCTTTTGCAATAAAATTTGTCCAGAATTTTTTTTGACAACAATATGAAATTTTTTATTATGTATACAATTTTTAATAAAGTGAAATTATCCTTGTCGAACAGTAAGGTCTTTAGATTTTTGTTTTATATGGATTAATTTTCTAAGATTCAATCATTTTTGGTTTAAATCTGGATTTCACCTGGGACATGTATTTAATTTTGGACGGAGAGAAGTTTTTAAAGGTTTATTGCATCATTTAGTAGCCAGGATTGAAATATACTCAACATTTGAGTACTCGTACGTGAGGGTTCCAGTATTGGAGCGTCTTCAATTAAGTTGTGATTTTAAAGTCAGCATTTTTATCACATAATTACTATTTTTGTGTGTTCCATGATAAGTTCTTGTGGTGTATGTATAGGTCAGTTGTAATTGGGCTATGGTTACTTGCTTCCACTTTTCTATTTTTTGCAATAACGAGTAACTAGCTGCAGTTATATCAATATTTCCTTCGTGGCATAAATGGTTGGAGTATGTAGGAGGCTGGTTAGGTTGGTTTACAACATGTAAGCCTATTTCATTAAAAGTTTGTAAAACTATTTCACGTTACTGATTAGCCACTGCACGGATTTCGCGTTTACATCTCCAGTATAGAACAATGGCCTGTTTTTATATAAGGTTTCATTAATGGCAAGGATTTCATTGAATTTCTATATCATCTTGGAATTGACAATACTGATTTATTAATAGAAATGAATTTTTTTGTAGATAATCTCCAGAACAATAACGTGATCGGTAAATTTGTCAAGACAGTGGGAGTTATGTCCATATTAAATATAACTATTGAAGTCGTTTTAGATTTATTGTTGTTTCCATTAGTCCTCATTACAAATAACGAACAAAATTAGGTACATAATTAATTACAAATAATCTTAAAATAAATTAATGAAAGAAATTGTATATAGTGTAAAGTCAGTATAAACACTACACACACACACAAAAGAGATCACAAGCACACACTGAGAAACACGCAATGGAGTTTTGACTACTTGGAGCTCTGCGACCAGGAAACTGTCCCTTCCGTAGTAGCTCCAGGGAATACATAAAACAAACAAACAAAACAGCAGAAAAAACTGTACAGAAAGTTTAAAGATATGTGGTGTGTTATTTTACAAGGCAGCTCATTCAACACTTCTGCAGGAACCTTGATTTAAAATACTAGATTAAGAAAATCCTGTACCGAGTAAAAAGCGCCATTACTCTACGAAACTTTTGTAATTATTGTTTTTAACCTCTGGAGGAAGGTTGTTGTATAAAATTATCCCTGTATTGTGGTGGAGAGCAAGGCGATGCTTGTCCGACCTTAGAGCTGAACGATTTCTGGTTGCGTATTCATGAAATTCGCCATTTGTTTGAAACAAATTAATGTTCCGCTTTACAAACTTTAATATTTCATAAATATATACACTTGTTAAAGTATTTGTTAACGTTTGAAGAAAGGTTTGCAACTCGATATAGAATTCGTACTAGAAAGTATTCTAATGGCACGCTTTAACAACTTAAATATTTTATTGCTCCAGGAGCAGTTTCTCCAATTCATACTTAAATGAAAATACGCGAAATAAACCACTTTTTTGTTAATGTGTTGCATTAGTGTTCTGAAAGAATAACAAGCCGAACTTAGTTTCCCAGCAAGCAGATATATATGGTCATTCCACTTTAATTTATCATCAATCCGAAGGCCGAGGAAAGGCGCGTTGGCTGAGAAGTTGTCTACGGGTCTATTACTAGCATTAGCACTAAACTCAACTAATCTAGTCTTATCTAGGTTGAGGGATAATTTATTCACGTTAAACCAAATATTTAGACCATCCAGAGTGTTGTCTACTTTCTTAAGCAGATTATCGATGTTTTTATCTGTAATAACTATATTTGTGTCATCCGCGTAGAGAATCGATTTTAGAGGATTTACGTATCCTGGAAGGTCATTTATGTATAGAATAAAAAGTAAAGGCCCAAGATTTTATCCTTGAGGAACTCCTCATGTAATAAATTCCCAATCGGTTAAGTGAAGTTGGCCGTCTTTAGTTTCAGCTATTACTTGTTGTTTGCGGTTTGAAAGATACGATCTTAGTAGAAGTGACGTAATTCCCCGCATTCCATAACATTTCATCTTTTTTTATTAATATTTGGTGATCTGCCGTGTCGAAAGCCTTAGAGAAGTCAGCAAAAATGCCAGCTACATTCAGTCCTTCATCCAATGAGTTCTGGATATTTCGAATGAAGTCGTACATTGCGCTATCTGTGGACTTTCCTTTAAGGAAGACATACTGCGCTGTTGATAAAGTCTTATATTTATTCAAGAAATGAAGTAATCTAATATGAATTATTTTTTCAAATATTTTAGAAAAAAATAGGAAGGAGAGAAATGGGCCTGTATTTAGATATTTCAGGTGGCGATCCTTTTTTAAACAGGGGAATTACTTGGGCGATTTTCAAAGCATCGGGAAAAATTCCAGCGGAAAGACTTTTATTGAATATTACTTCAAGTGGTTAAGCGATATAAACAGCACATTCTTTTACCATTTTACTAGTTATACCATATACATCTGCTGCTGAGGAACACTTCAAATTTCTTATTACTGAAATTATTTCAGCTTTATTTATTGGTTGCATAAATATAGTATTCGTAATTTCCGAGTTACTTCCTCCCTCGTTTCCTTGCTATCTTTTCCACCATGAAGAGGTTGTTCCTAACTTGCCCGCTCTTTCTTTACTGCTTATTGCGCTTGGAGTTTTCAATTTTGTATTGACGTCTAGATTCCTTACTTTTTCTGCGTAGCTTGGACTATAATCAGTTCTTGTTAATTAATGTTTTCCTTTAATTTATTAAACGGTCCTCCTTTAACACCGACATCGCTTTTTGCGTTCCTTCAAGAAAGGTATTTCGCACTACTAAAATTTGAATTTGCTACAGAATCTTCCCAATCTTGTCTTGTAACCTTTCATTGGTATTTTTCCCCATGCTTGTATCATCTTGTATTATTTTACGTAGTTCGCGTTGAATAACCGTAATAAATGGCAGGAACGTAGTCCTGGAGAAAGAGTTCAATGCGAGATTTAATAGAGGCAAAACTAAGGTAATGGAGTTTAGTATGGGAAACAGTGGAACAACAAAGGGTGTTAGATTGGGAAGGGATATTTTGACGGAAGTTAAGGAATTCTGCTACTTAATAAAGTGGGAATACTAGGAAATCGCTGTTAAAAATGTTCGTATGGAGTATGACGTTATATGGGTGCGAAATGTGGACGATAGGAGTTGCAGAAAAGAAAAGAATAGAAGCCGTTGAAATGTGATGATATAAGAGAATGCTGAAAATCATATGGGTGGATAGAATCACTAAGGAGGAAGTTCGTAGGGGAAAAGCAAACAATGTGGAGGACGTTTACCAAGAGAAGGCATAGATTAAGTAGACCACGCTTTAAGACACAATGATCTTGTAAAATTTGCATTAGAGAGAAGTGTGTGGGGTAGGAACAGAAGAGGGAGGCCAAGGATGGAAATCACTTAGCAGATTAGGGAGGATGTGGGATGTGGCATTTATGCGGAAATGAAAAGGCTTGCGCAAGGGTGTTTGCATGGAAGGTTGCATTAGACCAGTCTTAGGACTGAATACCACAACAATAAAACAACAGAGTCTACTTGATTATTTAACGAATTTTATTTGTGTGTCCTATACACGAATTTAAGTCCCCAATGTCGGTGCGGCTAGTTTATCCGTTAATTTATTTAACTTAATTAATTATTTAAAAGAAATGTTATTTATGTTCGAATAATAAAGGAAAGTAATTGAAGGGAAAATGAATTTATGTTAATTTATAATTTACAGTTTATAATCTTCTTGTTTTTAAATTTTATTAATTGTTTATCAATTATATCAAGACGTAAATCAAGTGATACGGTCAAGGACTCGCGTGAAAATCACGTGTTGACCTCGTGGAGGTCTGAAAATTTACGATGATTGATCGGCGTTCCAGTGTCACGTGATCTGACTAGATTTCAATTGGCTGTTTCTTTCTTGATCGCTGTGCAGTCACTTTCCAGAACACTTGCAATAATAGTCAGGTGGTTATAATTTGAATACTGCTCCATACAGGAATTGAGGTTTCAAGAATCCCTTAATTAATCGTGACAATATAGGAATCACGTGCCCCCAAGTAACAGACAAGGAGATCCCAAGGTTTTGATCACGTTATCAGAACAGATGCATCTACACAACAATCATGATTTTAACAACAGAGATGTCAAAATCGAGAAAGTCAGTAAAATAATAGTTTATGTGAAAAATGGTAATATAAAAAGTAAAAATTTAATTGTTAACAGTTCCAGATCTCTCGGCTCCTCCAGGATGCTGCAGACCAAGGATTCGCTGGCACACTGTCTACAAAAAATTTGTTTGCCATATTTATTGTCCACTTTTTGATATAAAGCAGACTAAATTTACATAATACTTAGAACTCCTTCAACTAGACACGTCTGCCAATTTTCCCGACTTCAAAACTCGAAATTTCCACGAAATTGTAAAGAAATTGCGGAGCTCAGCAAACGCGCATGTTCTCACATAAGAGTATGATGAAAAAGTTCGCTGGACGGAGAACACGACACAAATTCATCTGCCTTTAAATATATTTGTTCCAATTATAATTTACACGATAAATACCTCAAATATGGACGAAGCGTCTGAAGTTTATTTAAATAAATATTTGGCTACGTTTTTTGACAAATTAGCTGGACGTTTCGCTAATATTTGAAAAAGCCAAATTATTTATTCATTGTACAATTAGTAACAATAACTCGTGAGAGTTTTGTGTTCAGAATAAAAATCGAAATATTTATCCGTGAGTGAAACAGAAATTTTTATAAAAGTAGCGATTTAAATTTATTTAAATTGCTTGTCTTTTAATAATAATAATAGCCGAATTGTTCTGAAGTGATGCACCTCACTCATCAGTCTAAAATAAATATTATATTTTACATCTGAAATTATAATATTTTTCTAATAAATTTTATGGTTGTTTCAATGTTTATGCTTCCACAAAACTGAATAATTTTGTTTTTTCAAGTCACATTAATGTGGATATTAAACGTACATATAGTTTGACCAATATAACTGTAATTACAATCTTAACAGTTTGTTTGGTATGTAACCGTATTAATTTTATTTTAATATTTCAACAAAGCTTAAATTATTGCAAGATTTAAAGGTAATTCAGATATAATAATTATTAAACAAGTGATTAAGCTTGTATTTCTTTCAAAACAGGGAGAGCAATATAAATATATATTAATTTCTTACTGGGTAATTTTACAGGTAATTTAATAATTTCATATTTAATCTTAGCCAACATAATTTTAATAAATTTGTAAATGAAATGCAAAGGATAAGTATTAAGAAGTATACTATCTACAATTTTGCCCAGATTAAATTTATGATAATACTAACGAGATAATTTGACATCCCTATTTACTAGATTACAAACCATAGTTTCTTATTGGATAATGGGTGATTTGACATGTAATAAAGAATTAATCCCGAGTAAGTACATCTTTTGATAGCAATTACTAATTATCTTATTGATAGGAACTATAACCAAAACATCAAGAAAGTTGACAGCGATCTTTTACATTTCTGTAGAGTGTACAGCACCATCTAGTGGGAAATCTATAAAGCTAATCAGTCGTTCGAGTGAAGTTGGACAGTGCGGTTGTGTGTAGCCATGTGATTAAAATTAAGTTACCTTCGAATCCCCAACAATTGGTAGCAGAGACTGGTTCGACAATACGGACAATTACAAACAAGATAAGGGAAATTATACAAAAACGCGAGTGATAATAAAATGGAGCTGTCAACACAAAGAGTCGAGATTTTGCGCGGGGACAATTACCTAACGTGGTCGTTAAAAATGGGTGCCATTTTGAGAAAAAAAAACTTTACAAAACAATTATCGAGAAACCTGAGCCAGTATGGAGAAATGAAGACCAAGCAGAAAAAGAAGAATGGGAATACAAAAATGATAAAGCGTTTTCGGAAATTGTGGCAACATTATCGCCCGAACAAGCTGGACCGTTTATTGGATGGACTAGTGCTAGAAAATTATGGATGAAGCTGAAAGAAAATTTCGAAGGTAACGAGCATGACAAATTAATAGACGCTATGATGGAACTGAGACAAATTAAGATGGGAGAGAAAGAGACAGTTGAAAATTACATTACAAGAGCCCGAACAATGGAAGCGAAATGTGCTATTTATGGACAATCAATTAGCGAACGAGAACTGGTATTCCACGTAGTGCGAGGTATAAATGAAAAATTTGAAACTAGCTGCGACGCTCCGAATACAGAGGTCGGCAACAATGGACGACATCAAACAAGCCTTGAAAGAAGAGGAGGCAAGAATGGGAAACAAAACTACGCAAAACAAGAGCGATGCGGTTTACCAGGCAAGTAACCATACAATAAAAGAAACTAGAACTTGTTACAATTGCAATAAAGTCCGTCATCTTGGAAAAGATTGCTGGCATAGGAAGAAAGGAGGAAATACAAGACAAAATGAAAATAATTCAACCGCTAGAGGGCAATCTTGGAGAGGTCGAGGAAGAGGTCAAGGTCATGGAGGTGGATCAAGCAACAATCGAGAGAGGAATCAACACCCAGCGAGCGTAGTAACAGAGAGGGGTGACATTCAAAACTTCCACGTAACAATTAAATTAACGGACGTGGCTAATGCAGTATCAGAGGACCCAGAATTTGGGGAATCGATTCCGGATGTAGTATTCACATGTCACCGCATTATCAAAATATGACGAATACAAGGCCTGACAATGGAACAGTGGTATTGGCAGAAGAGGCGAGAGAAATCGACGCAACAGCCACAGGTGATGTAGAAGTCATAACCCGAGTGGAACAAAAAGTGTACAACACTACAATTAGAGATGTACTATACGTACCGAGATTAAGAATGAACTTGTTATCAGTGCGAAGCCTAGTGAAGAATGGGAACTCGGTCATGTTCGACCAAAACGGTGCATCAATAGTGAACAAAAAAGACGTAGTAGTAGCGACATCAGAAGACGTGGAGAAGATGTACGTCATTAGAACAGAGCCGAACAAATACAATGACAGGGATGTTTTACATAACGATGATTCCAACATGACGGCGGTAGAGAAGCAGACGTGGCATAGACGGATGGGTCACATTGGAGAGAAATACTTAAACAAGATGAAGAAAGACAAAATGGTCAACGAAATCGAGTACATGGATGTAAAATTAGATAAATGCACGGATTGCATTATCAGCAAGGCAACACAAGCGCCACATAAAACAGTGACGAACGAAAGTGCAAAGTACGTGTTAGACTTGATACACATGGACCTTTGCGGGCCCATGCCGGTAGCATCAATGGGAGGTGCGAAATACATTTTCACAATAGTCGACGGATACAGTCGAAGAGTTTTCGTATATTTCTTAAAAACGAAGGATGAAACTTACAACAATTTTAAGGACTTCGTGGAACGCAAAGAAAATGAAACAGGGAACAGAGTCAATCGAGTACGCAGCGACAATGGAACTGAATTTACAAATGGACAGATGAAAAAGCTAATGCGAGACAAAGGCATAAAACACGAATTGACGGTACCCGGAAACCCAGCGAGTAATGGCATAGCCGAACGGATGAATCGGACAATATTAGAGAAGACAAGAGCACTATTACAAGATTCGAAGTTAACACAGAAGTTTTGGGGTGAAGCGGCATCAACAGCCGCATACCTGCTGAACTGTTCGCCAAATAAACACAACGGAGACCAGACGCCAATTGAAAAGTGGACTGGAAGAAAACCAAATCTCGGACATCTGAGAGTTTTTGGTTGCGTGGGATATTACACAACGACGACTACATGCAGAGGGAAATTCGACCCAAGAGCGGAGAGAGGAATTTTTGTGGGATATTCCAAGTCAAGACTTGCATACAGAATGTACAATCCAGAGAAGCAAAAGTTATTTGAGTCGAGATCTGTCATTTTTGAAGAAAACAAGAAGGGAGGAGACTTACTACAAGGTCAAGCGAAATAGACTGAAGATTATTTGGTCGAGATGATAGAAGAATTACAAGCGAAAGAAGGAGAAACCCGAATATTGGAAAACACAACAAATGTAAACAATGAAGAAGATGAAAGTAACCATGAGCAACTAGAAGAGGAACCAGAGGAGAACGAGCCCCCGACAGCTGAAATGATAACGAATAAAAGAGGGAGAAAACTGGGTGAAACGAACATACAGATTCAAGAAAGACATCGTATGGAGCGAGAAAGAAATGAACAACTATTGAGAGGAAGTGGAGTAAGACGATCACAACGAATTGAGGAAAAACATGTTGCAAATATCGCGTTTGAAATTCCTAAAACTGCGGAAGAAGCCATGAACAATCGAGCAGCAAAGGAATGGACTGAAGCTATGCGCGCAGAATTAACATCGTTAAAAGAACACAAAGCCTGGGAACTAGTGGAAAGGAAGGATAATATGAAAGTAATTAAATCGAAATGGATCTTCAATATTAAAGAAAATCCAGATGGAAGTATCAAGAAAAGAAAGGCAAGATTAGTAGCAGTCGGCTGCAGTACAAGACCAGGTGTTGATTATCATGAAACATTTGCACCAGTAGTAAAGATGGAAAGCATACGAGCATTATTGGCAATTGCATCAACGAAAGGCTGGAAGAAGAAAATGTATGGTGTATCCACAGCATACTTACATGGCAATTTACAGGAAACAATTTACATGGAACAACCGACGGGATTTGAAGAAAAAGGAAACAAAGTTTGCAGATTGAAAAGGAGCATCTATGGATTGCCGCAGTCGGGGAAATGTTGGAACGAGAAGCTGAACGAGACATTAATTCGATTGGGATTTCAGAGAATGAAAGCAGACCCGTGTGTTTACAAGAAGAAAATACAAAACCGAATTGTAATAATCGTCGTATACGTCGATGACATAATGTTGCTGGTAGAAGAAATGAAGGACATGAAACAAACGTATCGGGAGTTGCAAAGATACTTCAAGTTAACAGAGACAAACATACACTTTTTGGGAATCGACATAACAGAAAATGAAGACGGCATACAATTAGGCCAAGAGGGATTTGTCGAAAGAATCCTGCAAAGATTTAGGATGGAAAAATGCAATTTAAAGAAAACACCGAGCGCACCGCAACAGAGGTTGGATGACGGCGAAGACTCACCAAGGATAGATGCCACAAAATATCAAGAGATGCTGGGGTGCTTGATGTACTTATCCACAGGCACCAGGCCGGACGTAACACAAACCGTGAGCTCTTTAGCACAATATTCAAATGAACCAAAAGTAATTCATGAAACTGCATTGAAAAGAGTGTACAAATATCTAAAAGGAACGAAAGGCTACAAATTGATGTACGACAGATACGGAGGAAAATTACAAGGAATAAGCGACGCGAGTTGGTGTACTACGAGGGACGCACAATCGTACTCGGGCTACGTTATCAAGATTGGATCGGCTACAATAGGATGGAAGGCGAGAAAACAAAGTTTAGTAGCGTTATCCACTTGCGAGGCTGAGATCATGGGAATTCACGAGTGCCTAAAGGAAGTCAAGTGGATGAGAAATTTATTGGAAGAGCTGGAGTTAGAAGAATTCATTAGTGAGACGACAACGATGGAGAGTGACATCCAAGCAGCCATACAATGGATCCAAAATTGCGGAGTGAGGAGTCGGACGAAACATATTAACCGTTTATACTATTTTTGCAGAGACTCGTATAATAACGGCGAAATACAACTAAAGCATATATCATCAGAAGAATTGGAGGCGGACCTCCTAACTAAACCAATCAGTGAAAGAAAACTTCGATCAGCTATTGAGATGTTGAAGCTCGGATGGTCTGCCCAGAGGGGGGAATTGTAGAGTGGACAGCACCATCTAGTGGGAAATCTATAAAGCTAATCAGTCGTTCGAGTGAAGTTGGACAGTGCGGTTGTGTGTAGCCATGTGATTAAAATTAAGTTACCTTCGAATCGCCAACAATTTCGATTGTTAAGTTCCTTTCAGGGTTGCAATTATTAAAAGTATTAAGCAAATGGTTTATGTGGAATTTGAAGATATACAAAAAGAGGCAACATACTTGAAATATCTTAGTGGTTTTAAATCTGAAAATGTAATACATAAGGCTTCCAAATCTCTCATAATTTGCGCGAAGAAAGGACAAAGAAAAATTCCCTTTGATTTAGTGACAGTAAATGTTATTGAACGAAAAATAAGTAGAATTTATAATTACATTTATTAAGATAAGATTTTTTGTCAATTTAGAAAAGTAGTTATCCCTTCTATTTTTAAAACTTGGTATAATTGATACACAGGGTGTTGCGTATATAGTCCTTTTGGATCCCCGGGTGAGTACGGGTAGTATTGAATAAGCAGTATACACGTTAGATTGGCACTTTATTTAGTATAATACATGACTTATATGGATACATTCTGTGAGACGACTGCTCGCGCATTCGAATTGTCAACGAGTCCTCCCCACTCCTACGTCAGCCGGTGGCGCTTTCTGGTGGCGGCGCCACGAACGAAACGCTCTGACGAGCGAACACAACATAGGGTAAAAAATTATATATATTTAAATGAGCAAAAAACTTTGAAGACGTTTTGACTGTAAAATTATTTTCCTCATTTAGACTTTCATTGAAGAGATTATATAAAAATATAGAAATGTTATGAAGAGGGTTGGTAGTAGATGAAACGATAATTCTGAAAGATAAATGAGGTTTATGTATTTTAGCTAGAGCATAGGCTCTGGCAATATTAGCAGAAGTTAAAAGTAGGGGTGAAAAGTGCTGCTGTCCACGTAATTTTCTTGTTTAAGTTTTTTCAATTTAATCTAATTGATCAATAATTAAAGTAATGGGTTTAATTTTTATTGTAAATTTTATGTATTTTTTTGTTTGATAATAACGTTTCAACTTTATAAAACTATTTAGTCATATTCCTTTGACCGATTCATTAAAAATTACATCATGATTATTCGAAATGTACATTATGGTGTTTTTCACAACTTATGATAATTATTCTGAAACTAACAATACGATTATGAGTTAATTCTTTGTAACTGTTATTTCAGTCTCGTTACTTGTGCGACATGCACAATAAAATTTTTTACTAAATATTTAATATCTTGTTTTCGTGAATAACTTTTCATTTTATAACATAATTGTATTATACATATATATTGTAAATATTCATTTTCATCATAATCGTACAAGATGAGGTTCTAAAATTTAGGAACGAAACGTCGTAATCGAACTACTGTTAATAAAGTTTATATCACTTTTTTTCTGTATCGGACTGACGTGTTTTTTTCCGTCAATATAATTAATTAACTCTAAACAAATACAACAAATTATACAAGTATATATTGAATCTAACAAAAAAATCGTGATTAAGCTGAAGTAAACTTAGATGAAAAAATGTATTGAATCCTTACTCCAACCAGTCCCGTCGCAGTCCAATATGTCCAGGCTAATATTTTCAAGAATTATTTACAAATGTCAAGTTACATATGCACAAAAACGAAAAACTATTCACTCATATTTGAGTTTAAAAAAATTGTGACACACGCTTGCCTGTCAGTCGGTTTATTTTGTCTGTAATTATCTGGACTCCCTTCGAAAAAATTCTTTCACGTGGCGTTGAAGTTGCTACAATGCATAACTGCTTCTTCGCCAATTTACTTAAGCGAGTGTTTCATTCTATCACCATAAAAGTGGATTTTCGTGTCTCGGCAACAAAGGCTCCTGCAGATATATCTCAATAATGGCAGCAGACACTGTCTTGTCAAAAACACCACATATAATTGAATCTGTTTCTGTAGCTGTCAGCGCAGAAGTAATTTCTTTGTACGAAGGTGGTTCATTTGATTTTAAACGTTGGCAAAAATGGATTATGCTTCGTTTACACTTCTCGAAATTCTTTGGTCAGTGATCCCACGCATTTTAAATCTTGGATCTAGCACGTATTGCATTCAAGGATGTTTATGATATATATATATATATATATATATATATATATATATATATATATGGCGTGCTAGAGAGAGATATCGAATGCTGTGTAACCTCTAAAAACACGAGGGAATGCGGAAGAGCAGAGCGCACCTTTGAACGACTTCCCAAGGAGCGGCTCCGACCCACAGAACATAGAATAGAGTAGAAGCGGCAGCCCCCGCTGAAGGCTAAAGCTAGGTTTACACGGGCAGTGATGTTCGTCGAAGTTGGGTTGGCTGTGCACTGCCTACCGTTTACACCTTGGGCAGATAACTGCCCTCTTCTTCACTGACAATTCTGTGCAAGTGCTGCCCTCACTACAGAACGGGCAGAGAACTCTGATGTATGTTTATACGTCTCTGCTATTTTTTGGCAACTACATCCGGTTGGATTGTTGATGTTGCATAGTGTCGTTATATTGTTTATATCAAGTTGAATATTTTCCCCTTTCTGTTTTCGCGTGTCCATAAACAGGAACTAATCACTTTGTATTTGTGATAAAACAGACGTAACGAGGAAGGGGTCGGGAAATTCTCACGAAAAAGTCAAACTCAGTATTACGCTACTGTACTATAGATACATAAAAATGAAAACAGTTGTTTAGTAATATTGTTTTATATTATTACTACAGAAATGAAGCAATAATAAAAACATGTACTACATGTAGCCGTTGTTCACAACAAAGATTCACTTACTCCAATCGCACACTATACCAAATTGCACGCGTATTGAAAATGCAAAATACAAACTGTTTACCGTCGCGCAATCGATAGTCATCCCTGCTTCACCGTTCACAATCGATAATTGACAACCGTAACTGCCACTAACTGGCCTCCCATGAGGGCAGCGTCTAGGTCGGTGGAGGGGGAACGTCAGTCATGACTGACATACTGTTGACACGCTCCAAGAAAAGTGAAGCAGTGCTCTCGTGTCAGCGATGGATTGGCAGTTGTCAGTGCAGCACTGACGTATGTTGACACGCCACTGACATCACTGCCCCTCGTTTTCTGGCAGTCATCACTGCCCGTGTAAACCTAGCCTAAGTAAGTGAGTGTCACCATCCTGCCCCACCCACTACAATATCCTCAAACGCTAGCCACTGTTGTGCTGCAAGCGAAGATTTTTCTGCGTTTATGGGCAAAAATAAATAATGCATCACTTCTTTTTGTAATAATTGGTATATTTACGTTATGTGGTAACACATTTATGTGGCTAATACGAATTACGAAACAATTCCGAACCAGAATTAAATTATTGTCCGTTGAATATAACGATTTTATTATTTCTTGCTCCAATTAGTTCTCCGTGTAATTCGTCATTAAGAGTTGTCACATGATGGTGCATTCAAATTTTCAAGTAAAGCTGTCCAATTACCTTGATAAGTGACGTATAATGAGTTTATTCTTCTGAAAAGTGATTAGTCTTGTTTTATGCATTCTTTTATCAAAAAGGATCATTTAAGCCGCAGAGTTTGCTGTGAATTCGTTTCTTTTTGCAAGTAAATATTTTTTCAGCAGTTGTGGTGTGACAAGAACAGAAAGGATAAGAAATTAATACATTCGGGAAGTAATGGGGGTTACATCACTAAATATATTAGATATAGGTAGGAGGTTGAATTGGTATGGACATTTGAGACCAATGTCAGAGGAACGGGGTGGCCATTAAGAATATTTCACTGGCAACCCCCATAACGAAAGAAAAAAGGAAGACCTAAACTTAAATTGAATGATGCAAGCAATGGAGGACTGATGTATTCGAGATGAAGATTGGAAAGATAAAAGGAGATGGAAGCGAGAGACTCCGTGTGGTGTAGTTCCCACTCGCATTTATAGATATTGTCACAAACTTAACAAATATTAATAACACACACATCTGGTAATATCAATCCTACGTGGTCCTTTATTGTAAGTAGGCCTTTCTCATTAGTAATGACGTTTTTCTCAATAGCTTTCAAACAGGTTTCACATTTCACCATCATTTTTAGTTTTCTTACTATGAATAGTGTAATTCAAGAAAATACATCACCTGAAAAAGAACTTGGTAGGAGGTATGGTATAAATAATTTCATTGTAATGTAATTGTCTACTGAATATAGACAGTTCCTATTTTATTATTAATTTATATTATACTCCATTCTTTTATCTGATATACATACGAAAATATCTTACGTTGAGTATCACATAAATGCAAAATAGTAGATAGGGGAATCGAACGTGAAATAAAATGCGTATTACGAGAAGATCACTTTGGTTTTATGAAGATAAGCAATATTGACCCTGCGGCTAATTTTAGAAGACAGAATGTGAAAAAAAACGGGCCTACATTACTGGCATTTGTAGATTTAGATATTTGGAAGACGAAAGGAACAATATATCGACGAAGAAGAGTTATCCACAACTTCTACAGATGACAGTCAGAAGTAATTAGAATTGAAAGGCAAGAAATGAGTAAGAAAAGGATGCATGCTGTTCAACTTATTTATAGAACATACGATGAAGAAAGTTAAAAATTAATATGAAAAGGGAATCAAACTACAAGGAGAAGAAATAAAAACCGTAATGTTTGCAGATGATATATGATCATCCTTCAACAGAAGCAAATCTCCGATCTGTAGATCCGGACGTTTTTTATGCCATCTATCCCGCTGCTAGATAGCCTGTTGGTTGGTAATTTCGTCAGGTCTACAGTAACAGGATTAGTGAGCACATGCCCAATCAAGAAATACCCTAGAGTCAACGGTGAAAGATCATTTGGATCTGAAGACAACGGTGTAAGCGGTCGACTGTTGAGACAAACCTCTACCTGTGTAAGAAATATGTATGTTTCTTCATACGTAAGATATGCGTTTCCTAAAATTCTCTTTATGTGTCCCTTTACTGACTTAACGGCTGCTTCCCATAATCCTCCAAAATTTGGTGGCCTGAGAGGACCTATGTTATCATCCGCCAACGTACGCGTGATCACGTCGTGATGTACCTTTATATTAAGAAATTTATATAGTTCTTATAGATCTCGTTTGGCACCAACAAAATTAGTCACGTTATCAGAGAAAAAGTTCTGACATTTTCCTCTCCTTGCAACGAAACGACGAAAAGCTGCAAGGAACGATTCAGTAGTTAATGCACTGACAAGTTCCAAATGGACGGCCTTAGTGGCAAAACACACAAATACCGCAATATATGCCTTTAATCGTGCAGTTCCACGACGGTTACTGGGTTTGATGTAAACTGGACTACCATAATCAATCCCTGTGAGAAGAAACGGACGACTTGGTAGAAATCTCTGTACCGGCCAATTTCCCATCTGTTGTTCAGCAGATTTTGGCTTTGCCTTACAACAAGTAATGCACTGGTTCACGATGTGTTTGGCTGCTTGTCGTCCAGAAAGAGGCCAATATTGGAAAGGAGTAATTGTGGGGGAGCGTGCAATAATCGTAGATGCTCATGTTTCATCATGATGTCGTTGATCGAAAGATAAATTTGCAGGACACAATCTTCCTCCTACACGTATAGCGTTGTATTTGTCCAGAAAAGGATTGAGAGTCTTCAGTTTGCTTTGTAAGCTTACTTCTTTACCTTTTTGGAGACATTTTAATTCCGGACTAAACGTTTTCGCTTGTGTTATTCTGACACAACATCGTACAGCTCCTTGTAAGTCCGCTGTACTAAGTAGTTCTCTTGAACGTTCTTCGGCCCGTAATTTGCAGTTATGTTTGAAGCGAAGGCAATATGCAATGACATGTGTAAGCTTCAAAAATGTTGAGATTCCAAGTATTATTTGATTGGGCTTCGTGCAGACGAATGAAGTGACAACATTACGTTTTTCTGGCAAGTCAGCCGGAATATGAATGCTAGCCGTCTTCTTAATTGCGGTCATTAATTGTTGCGAACCCTTCCACCATCTTTCACAATACAAATTTCGTCCGGAAATAATCCTCTTGAAATTATATCAGCCGCATTGAAAGAACTTGGAACATGTTTCCACGTGTATTCACTCGTGAGTTCTTGAATTTCTGCAACACGATTTGCGACAAATGTTTGCCATTGGGATGACGGAGATTTCAGCCAACCCAAAACAATGGTGGAATCAATCCACAAATATATTTTTTGTGTAGACGCTCTCAACGAAGACACAACCTTTTGTGTAAGTCTTGACAATAATAGAGCCTTAGAAAGCTCTAGTCGTGGCATTAACTGTCTTTTCAAGGGAACTACTCTCGATGTTGAACAGATAAGTCTTGATCGCATACAGTTATTTGAATCAAGAGACACCACATACAGATAGGCACAGTATGCAGTCTCGGAAGCATCGCAAAAACCATGTATTTATGACAGCATTTATACAAATATTTCGTTTAATTTTCAAACTACTGATCGAAGGCAGACCTTGAATGAACTTGCTCCAAGTAGTTTGCATATTCAGTGGCAATGACTCATCCCAACTCAGTCCAGCTTGCCACAATTTCTGTAGAAATACCTTAGCCGTCACAATAATACAAAAGTTTTCGTCACCACCTCTTATAAATAATAGCCGCTGTGTAGTATAATTTATATCAGAACTTTCATCCATTGTTATTGAACAGAATTTCAATTGGCCAATCTTTGATTCCAACTGCGATAGTATATTTTTATGTATTACTTCGATTCTAGAAGTCACCGTTTTCCGAGATAAGCTTGCTGAGACCTATTTATTTGCTTTCTTAAAAAGACTTTTCTGACCTGATAGATTTTTGTGTAGATCTTCTGCTTTTTGTTTTCTTTCTTCTTCGTACATATGGAGCGTAGTATGGGAAACGGTGGAATAACAAAGGGTGTTAGATTGGGAAGGGATATTTTGACGGAAGTTAAGGAATTCTGCTTCTTGGGAAGCGTAATAGTGATGGTAGAAGTATAGTAGACATAAAGAGTAGGATAGCGCAAGCAAGGAAGACTTTCGCAAAAACGAGGAATTTACTTACGGGTAATAAAAGTGTGAATATTATGAAATCGTTGGTAAAAATGTTCGTATGGAGCCTGGCATTATATGGGTGCGAAACGTGGACGATAGGAGTTGGGGAAAGGAAATGAATAGAAGCCTTTGAAATGTGGTGCTATAGGCGAATTCTGAAAATCAGATGGTGGATAGAATCACAAACGAGGAAGTGCTAAACATAATAGGGTAAAAGCGAACAATATTTGAGAATGTGCTTCTCGTCATGCGTAGTGTAGCATCCGCGTTGGGGACGTCCCTTTAACGTTTTCATAAAATACTTTCAGCCGCTCGACTTACCGTCAAAAAGCACGAATCTGTGGGTCGCGTGTATTACACATCGATCTCAGATGGTCAGCAATCTGGATCAAGGACAGGGGAGCGTTTTTCGGGAGTTTGTGCCGCAGAGAAACTCCAATCGCACAATTTTCATTTATTTATAAATATGCAACATATATTTGTCGGCTTCCTGCGTGCATTAGCAATTTTTTGTTTTGTTTTTGGGTTAACAGGCTACATAAGGGTGATCCTGAAATAGGCAACTCCCCATTAATAGCATAGAAAGGGAATTGAAAAGGGGGACGTGGAAGGCAGAGCAAAGTACCAAGGGTTTACTAAGGCCCACGGGCTATAATTCAATAATCCTACCCGATGTTTCACCTAAAGAGATGCAGGGAAAACCCCAAAAAACCTGCATCAGGTAGGTCGAGTTATTTGGTACTATTATCACTGCTTTCCGAATGACGAGTCGGTTGTACTCCAATCAGCGCACAACAACCTAGAGCAATGGTCCAAACAATGGCGAATCAACATCAACCCCACAAAATCAATAACCGTCCCATTCGCACTAGCAAAAAAACCCTCCTCCCCAAATCTACCTGCATCTAAAGAATTCATTAATCTCTACAAAACAGAAACCACCTATCTAGGAAACATGTTTGTTTCAAAAACCTCGTGGAAACCTCATATTAATCTTCTCCTCTCCAAAATCAACTATAATTCAAAACTCTATATCCCCTATAGCCCCGGTTACCATCAGCACAAAACGCCTCCTATACCTCTCCATAATACAACCCACCTGGTTCAGCCAAAATCCAAACAAAACATAATCCTACGCATCATTACAAACTCTCCCTGGTACCTTGGAAATTCTGTCATCCACCATAACATCAACCTTCCCAAAGTAAACTCCGAAGTCTCTAAATCCATAACCTCCCTAATTAAAAGCGCCCTCAGTCACCCAAACCGCACGATCCAGCAATTCCATGAATATCCTCCTCCATCTCCATGTACCCGTCGGTTCAAAAGAAATCTCCCAATCTCATCCTTCCCCTGAACATTCAGGCACATCTTACCATCATGCCACATCCTCATATATCCTCCAATAATCAGTTCACTGCCTATCAGCACTCACCCACCCACGTCGTATGCCTCTCGGTTACACACAAAAAAACCTAATCCATCTGTTAAAGTAGACCGCCATATCTACATGTTAATTATATACATTATTTTCATTTTGTATTCATTATTTTAATATTGTATATACTGGATCAATTATTGTACATAACTGATAATCATTATGATAAAAGTTTTTATATAAATTAAAAAAACTGGTATGTTAGTAAACGAAGGTACACGAAAATTTAGGTAAGAAAACAATGATCGATTTTGCCATTGTACATTTTGAACAGAAAAAGTCTTAACGCTCGTTCACGTTTTGTTGAGAGTTTGTCTGTATTATATATTTCCAAAAGATAGTCGTATGGCGTGTCGAAGCTGTAACGCGGTGTCCAAATCTTTACTTCGTGAGCTTGTGTCCTGTAAACAGGATCCTAGATTAATGATGCGTACTCTAATATTGGCCTTACTAGCTGCGAATAAAGATGTAACAGGGTGGGTGTATTTATACATTTGGCGTTTATTACAATTATTCCAATGGCTTTGTTCGCTTTTCGTGATCGCCGAAAGTGAACCTTTGATCGAAACTTACTCCGAGATCCTTAAACGAGTTTACACTTGTTATAGAACTGTTTGCATTGTGTAATTATCCTTGAAATAATGTTTTAAGTGTACAGTTATATACACTGAGTGAAAATATTGGGCAATGCCTTGTGTGATTTGGCTGTCTCTTTTTATTATACCGCCGTTTATTTTTATTGTTGTAGTTGATTCATTGTTTTGTCGTTTACTCCTAATTATTGCCCAGACGTTTTTGAGGCCGGGTTATAATGGCATATACGAGGCAGGTGACGGTTCTCCGGTCCCTACAAATCCTGACAATCAATCAATCTGTTCACGCCCCAGAACAAACCCTTTGCTCATATTGAATTGGTTTCCACCAACATTTTGTCGAATTCTCCAAAGAGAGAACGAAGATATCTTGTATCCTAAATCCGTGCGGGGAGGGTACTGCTCCGTTGAAAAATGACAATAAAACTTCGCCCGTGAAACCATAATAGCTCCCTCGAGTCCAACTCCAGTGCGCGTTGGCTTTGGATATAGAGCGAGTCGCCACCAGGCGGGCTTCAGCTACTCTGGATAGATCAGAGACCATTCGCACCCCGTGGTACTAAATTCCCCGAGGAACAGCTTTGGTCGGCCACTCCTTTGGCAATAGAGTGCCGCGTAGGGAGGAGTTGCATTTGCCACAAAATTGCCTTTGAAACCTACCAGCCCATTCCAGCGAACCAGAATAAGCCCCCAAGGTCTACATCCTTCTAACATTATAGACAATGCTAACTGTTGATTGTGTTCAGACGGTTTCATCATCGGATGATTAAAAGGACGGAGAACCAGTACCTCACCGTGGTTACAAAATGCAACCAATCTCTCAAGGTTACACAATTCTCCGTCCCTTTGCCAACTTAGCCACCTGAAGGTGACTTAAGTCAATCTCGGTTACTGTTACTGTTAGGATCAGATATCTCTTTCCCAGACTGACCCCATAGAGCCCCACAATACCTCCTTTCCGCGTACGGGAAGAATCTGTTTATCGTCCGGGGAAGGCTTAACACGAGCGCAGCTAAAAGCCTTCCCCGGTCTTTCAGACGCTCTGACACGCATGCTACCTACCCAAAACTCATCAAATCCATTGGTCCAATGAGGGTAAGATACAAGCAACACAAACAACCAGGCTTCCATTACTCTCGCCGTTTACCCACAGATGGCGAGACACTTCAAACAAGACGCATACCAAGTACTAACACTCCAAAGACCTGCAGGATTAGCCTACTTTACTTGGAGAAGGTAAAATCTACAGATTTTAATGAATGCCGTCGTCCACAAACTATCCGGACGCCTGGAAACAGAGTAAACTATAGGTTGAGAAAACCATTTTGCACATGATCACACGAAACGATCTCCTTAGAGTGGGGAAATTTGACTTTAGGAATCGTCATTCTACAACGCTACAGCAATTGCGTCATAGAAGACTACAATCTGGCAACGTCAACGGCAACCGTTTTTCTTGGTGTTGAAAAATGTTTCAATAAGATATACTGTAACGATTTAATACGGCAGCTCCCATTCTTCGTTTATCTCAACACTATAAGGGGAATACAAACAGGAATGCCTTAAGGATAAATCATAGGAACTATACTACATCTACACAAACTATGTCCGCACAGCACCAGAAACCCGGGTCGCTATATTCGCAGGCGACTCCGTCATCTTTGCTCAGTCGAGGCGACCATCGGCACTTAACAGTAAATTACAACGCACACTCATTACACTCGACTCGAACCGTGGTTAATACGATGGCGAATTTAAGTAACGTCGGTAAATTCGAGGCTTTCCTACTAACGCGTATGGCACGACACGCACACCTACACAAAGACTGTCGTCCACTGACACTCCAGAAAATCTGAACATATAATTTGGAATTTTACCGGACAGGCTCGGCGATTCGGACGTGACGGAGAAGAAGAGGATCAATATGAATAATACCCAAGCCTAACCACGAACACCAATGGCTTGTTGTTGTCGCATAAGAACAGTATTCCTAACTTCTAGAGCCCTTCAACTCGTTTACCTATAGCAGAGGTTTTTATCCCTTAACCCTACGCTCTTCATTCAGTCTCTCTCACGATGTTTATCCCTTAAGGGCCGTATTAAAAGATATTATGCCGTCAGTTATGGATTATATACGAGTTCATATTACTTGTGTTCCTGTCGCTTTACTAACAGCACGTGTATAAGGGCGCAGAAAGCATTAGTCTCCCATGCTTTTGGGCCTTTGTCTTATTTAAAACACTTGCAAGACATTTCACCAGAAGAAGATTACGGTGCTAGAGATCGAAATGTTGTGGCAAACTGTTGGAATCATATCCCGAGAACACTTCATTAAAATTTTATTTTGACTTGAATGATTACCCGTCTGTGAAAACATAAATACTTTTGTAATTTGAAGTTGGTAGCACTTTTGTAAAATGTAGGAGCAGTAGAGATAAGAATGAGAGAGCGAGCGGGTCGCTGGAATTGTTGGATCTGAATGTTGTGCTGTATTAAATAAAGTCGTTATAATGTTTCACCACAGTTTTTAATTTGTATTTGGCCCTCACAAATCAGAAGTGGATCCGGTGTGCTTTTACGCACAGAAGAAGAAGACTGTGTTGTGTCGCAGAGAGCTGCAGTGTGTGTGCAAACACGCAGTTGGACTTGGAGTGCTCAATGCATAGAAATTCGGTGTGCTTTTCGCACTAGACAATGCAGTGATTCATTCATTAGTGAACGGCCGACATAAAGTTCTGGGTTTGAATTACCGGCTTCTAGACGGTAGCCATCTTCTTGACCATTTAGTGGTAAAGAACATTTGTGTAGTTACTTGATTGGCTGAGAGACTAATCAGATTTGTGTCGAGTGACGTGATTGGTTCAGCAAATATAGGACAATGGAAGAATTGTATACTCAGTTGCTGGCAAAATATGAACAAGATATGGCAGTGGCGCAGGCAGAATCGAATCGCAGCGTGCTGTTCGAAGGGCTTTGGAGGAAAAAGTCCAGACAACGAGAATCGAGGCGCAAAAGACGGGAGAGGCTACAGGAGTAACAAACAATCAAATAGTTGACCTAATAGCAAATATGACGCAGTTATTGCAGCATACTCAATCTGCGGCTGTGAATTACAGTGTTGTGCCGGACGTGATTTTGTAGGAACAGAAAGTCCGGAACAGGCTACAGCTTGGTTGGCAGAATTGAAGAATGCGAAGTCAGTGCATTCGTGGCAATACGCCATGGCATATAGTGTGGCAAAATCGCATTTGAAAGGTGCAGCGGATAAGTGGTTACTAACTCGATGTTCAGAATTAGAGGATTATGATACTTTCATTCGAGCGTTCACCAAAACATTTACTTTCAGACGAAACACAATAGAGAAGATGCAACAATGGTTAGAAGAGTACAAGGTCAAAGGGAAAGTACAAGTGAATATTTTCACGAAAAAGTATGGTTATGTCAAGGTCTCAATCTGCAAACCGAAGATATCAAAACAGAAGTTGTCTCTGGATTATGGTCTAGAGAACTGGGTCAGTTTTTGTTGGCGAAAGATCATGCTGATCTTGACTGCATACTACAGGATATCGTCAGGTTCGAGCAGTTAGACAGACAACGCAGATAGGGCATCAACAAGAAATCTACGTCATCGCAGCCTGGACCGAGTCAACACCACTCAACGAAGGGGAACCTGAGGAATGAACAACATGTCGAGAGTAAGTCTGACGGTGTATTCAAACGCAAATGTTATAACTGTGGATCAAAAGATCATATTGCAAGTAATTGTTTGGCTCCAAAAAAGGAAGTTACTTGTTATAAATGCGGAGTGAAAGGACATATTTCGAAACGATGTAATCGCGGTTTGGTAAAATTTAAAAACGGTTTACCTGATAGTGTAGAAAAATTAAATATTAGTGTAATTGACGAAAGAACAAATGAAAGTTCATTATTAAAATTCTTGAAGACAGTAAAATTAAATGGAGTCGATGTGACTGCTCAAGTAGATATGGGAGCATCCGTGAATACTGTCAAAATTAGATTTGCATTGAGAAATAAGTTTAATATTCTGTACGATACAATGATGTTGGAAGGTTTTGGAAAAAGTTCGATTGAATCGTTTGGTAAAATAACGGAAGAACTTAGTTTTGAAAATTTAACTCCCCGCAAAATTGATCTTGTTCTGGTACCAGATGATGCTCAAAATGTTGATGTTATTTTGGGTAGGCCATTTTCCGAATCTTTAGATTTATCGTATACACGTATAGGAAATGAACTGAATTTTAAAGAAGTTGATCCAACTTTATTTCAGTTGGCGAGTGAACCAATTCGGGTTAGCAAGAGAGGGGAAGTAGCTGTAGGTGAGATAAATTTGATATCAGTTAGAGTACACAATCATGAATTCGAGCTGCCACCTTTGAACTTAGACTCCCGCTCTGGAACCCACGCCCGAAGACGCAGCGGAGATCCAGAACAGATACTGGTTACGCAGCCACGCAGACAGCCAATCAGCGCCCTCCGCAGCCGCAACCCTGACATCGCTATAAAAACCCCTGCTAGTGACTCGGCACCGTCAGTTCACCTGAAGAAGATGGCAGAGCAAGCCATGGAAACGTTGTGTTCAAACTTTATACTTACCCGGTTGAAAACCCGAGAATTGTTCATGAAACGAAATTTAGTTGTACATGAAGACGAAAAATTGGGTGAGAACATATTTTCAATTGAAAAACTCAAACCCATGAAGACACGGCGCGAAGAAATCACATTAGATGAGGTTAATGTTGGTGAATCAGTAATTTCACAACAAAAGAATGAATTAGTCGCATTACTAAATGAGTATCGAGACTGTGTAGCTAAAACTTCTTGGGAATTGGGCTGCACTGATTTGGTAACAATGGATATCGAGTTGAAAGAAGGAAGTAAGCCGTTTGCAGGAAAACCTTATCACTTAAATTCTAGAGATCGGGCTGATTTAAATGAAATTATTAATGAGGGGAAAAGAACGGGAATAATTCCAGAAACAAAATCAGAATACGCCAGTCCTGCATTCGCAGTGAGAAAAAAAGACGGCACTGCAAGAATGGTTGTAGACTTTAGGCGGTTAAACAAAGACACTAAGAACTTTAACTTTCCGATTCTGAGTATTGACGAAATCTTTGAAAGAATTGGCGAAGGTAAAATTTTCGCGACACTCGATTTGGCGCAAGGGTATTTACAGATGCCACTAATCGAAGAAGCCAAATCGAAACGGCATTCATTACACAGGATCAAACAGGTGAATTTACACGAGCGATGTTCGGCTTGGTTGGAGATCCGAAATATTTTGCTAAAGCAATGCAGATGGCGTTGAAACCAGCTCATCAAAAGAAAATAGCAGTGACGTATTTTGATGATTCTTGTGTTAAAGCGAAAACATGGAATGAACTACTTGGGAATTCGGAAAACGTTCTTCAGTTATTGAGAAGAGCGCGACTAACTTTAAGTTTAAAAAAGTGTTCGTTCGGTATAAAAACAATAGAGTTTTTGGTATTTAAAATCACAGAAGGTGTGATTGAACCCGGATCATCGAAAATTGACGCAATTGCGAAATCTGATGCAGCTAAAGATGCTCACGCGATCAAACGATTTATCGGTCTATGTAGTTTTTTTAGACGTTTTATTCCTGAATTCGCTGCACCCTTAAACGCTTTGACAAAGAATAATTATGAATTTCAATTGACTGAAAAAGAAAAATGTGCATTTGAAACTATTAAAGAGAAATTAGTTAATAAACCGATTCTACGGATTTTCAATCCAAGTGCTGAACGTACAGAGATCCATACTGATGCGTCATCGAAAGGAATCGCAGGAATGCTACTGCAGTCGGATGATGACGGAAAGTTACACCTGGTTTATGCTGTAAGTCGACGAACATCGGACGTAGAATCCAATTATCATGCGAACAAACTAGAGTTCGTGATTCGAACCGATTGTCAATGCTTAATTAATATTAATGCGTGGAAGACTAATCAACCACAAATAGCGAGATGGATTAGTCATTTGGCTGAATTTGATTTTGAAATCTATCATAATTTGGGAGAGAAGATGAAGCATATTGACGCTTTATCGCGCGCGCCTGTTGATAATGCGGATAAGTTGAATGAAATAGGTGAAATTTTGAAAATTGTAACACGTGAAGATGAGGTATTGTTATTTTAGAAATCAGATGATGTAATTATTCGAAAGGTGACGTTACTGCAAAGGAGTGCGAAGGAACTGTTAAATTCTGAAAAATCGGAGATCAAAAATTTTGTACTACGTGTTGGTTTGTTATTCAAACAAGTTGAAGAAAGGGGAAAAGAACGCGAAGTTTTGGTTGCGCCTAAATCTACGAGAAAATCACTTGCTATCCGATTTCATGACTTGTTGAGTCATTTTGGTGTTGAAAAAAACATTGTCAAGAATGCGTGAATTTTATTACTTTCCAAAGATGCGTTCCTACATTAAACGCCATGTTTCAAATTGTTTGGAATGTATTTTATCGAAACGAAAGACAGGCAAACTAGCCGGTGAATTACATCCGATTCCTGCTGGAAACCTACCGTTTCACACTGTTAATATCGACCACTTAAGTCCATTTTTGACGACACCCAAAAAGAATAAGTATGTACTTGCAATTATTGACAATTTCACTAAATATGTGCAATTAGAAGCAGTTCCTAATGTCAAGGCAACTGTGACGGTTAAAAGATTTGAAAATTTTGTTAATAAATTGGAGCACCTAATCGGATTATATCCGATCAAGGCACATGTTTTACGTCAGAGGTATTTGATAAGTTTTGCAAAAGGTATGGGATTAAACACACGAAAATTTCTAGTCGCCATCCACAGGCCAATGGCTTAGTCGAAAGACTTAATGAGACCCTGTTACCGGGAATGCGATGTAATTTAGCTTTGAATAGTGAAGAAAATTGGGATACGAGCTTGAAACAATTAGAACGTGATATTAATGTATCGATTCAAAAAGCGATTTGAGGCGTTATATGGATATGTACCACGATTCGAAGAAGGCGAGATGCGAGTTCTTACTGAAAACTGCGAAATCTATCATAATCCTGTCAATTCTCATGAGGAAATTGGGGATAACATTTGTAAAGCGCAACAAAATTACAAAAAGAACTACGACAAGAAAAGACTGAAAGGTATTAGTTTTAACGTTGGTGATATTGTATTCAAAATAAGTAATCCAGTCTCTACCGGACAATCGACCATGTTACAGTATAAATACCGTGGACCTATGGTAATAGTTGGTATTTTACCTAGCGATACATATCAAATCAAAAATCTGATGTAATTCTATCTAAAAGAATACGCAAGAAACCAAAATATTTGAAAGATTATAATTATTGAATTGTACTGAGTTAAGAAATGCGTATTTTTTTTAGAGATAAACATTGTAACTAATATTTGTATAATTGTTTTTCATTGTAACTACTAGATAATTTGAGTTATAAACATTGTAATTTGAAAATAAAATTGTTTCCATTGTTAACATTAAGTTAGTTTGAGGACAAACTAAGGTCAGAATGACCGATTGTGAAAAATTAATTACTTTTGTAATTTGAAGTTGGTAGCACTTTTGTAAAATGTTAGGTTGGGAGAAATGTCATTGTAGGAGCAGTAGAGATAAGAATGAGAGAGCGAGCGGGTCGCTGGAATTGTTGGATCTGAATGTTGTGCTGTATTAAATAAAGTCGTTATAATGTTTCACCACAGTTTTTAATTTGTATTTGGCCCTCGCACGTCCATCTAAGTTACTTAGGCGAATCTGATCGGTTTGTATGAAGTTCAACTGACTAGTTCGATCGCTCTATTCACATATCAGGTGAAATGTCCAAAATGACCTCTTTTTGACTGAAAACAGGCAGCTATTCAGTAGTTAGAAATTTATGTTAAGACGCTTGACTTGCAATACTGATACACATGTTTGGTAAAACTTGGCGCAACCAATTCATGATGTAAGGCTAGGTTTACACGGGCTGAGATGACTGTCAGAAAACGAGGGGCAGTGTTGTCAGTGTCAGATAAACAAGATCGCAAGAAATGCCCTGCTAACACTGCCATCTGTCGCAATTGTCACAAGAAAGGACATTTTTCGAAAAGTTGCAGATCTAAGAGAAATATGTGTTCAGTTAATGAGGGCAAGCTAGACGCCGACGGGTTATTTCACATCGACACGGTCGGGGAAAAAAGCGGCGACAACACAGACTGGACGGCAACAATCCAAGTCAACGGGAAGGACGTTCGATTTAAAATCGATACGGGGAGCGACGTCACGGCTTTTTTACAGAGATATGCAGGCAACAGAGAAGTTTCAAGGTCAGTGAAACGATTACCAGGTCCCGACTCGACGACACTGAACGTCGACGGAGTCGAGCAAGCTACACTATCCTACAAGAACAGACATATTCGTCAAACAATTTATTATATCCGAAACCTTCAACAGCCTTTATTGGGGAGATCGGTTGCAGTGAAATTAGTCCTGGTGGAAAGACTCGACGCTATTTTCAATTCAAAGGCTGGATGATGTTAAGTCGAAATATCCCGAATTATTCCAGGGAATTGGGAAAATTCCTAGAAAGTGTAAAATAGCTGTCAAACCGGATGCAGTACCGGCTGCCGTGACATCTCCAAGACGATTTGCGATCCCCCTGCTAGATAAAGTGAAAAAGGCAATAGAGAAGACGGTAGAAGAAAATATAATTTCGCCGGGCAATATATTGTAATATCCTTTTCAGGGGATAGGACATTAATTTATTAATTGAACAAATTTTAATCAATTTGAAAATTTTATATTTATCAATTTACAGTGATTACATGAACCAATATCTCAAGGGATTTTGGGTTTCTCGAAAAGTGGAGTATGCAGTTACTGAAAATAGAAAATAAATCATTTAAATTTATTCAATCAGCACAATGAGCACACAATTACTGGGCCTACAAACATTCAACTTCACGAATGTTTCCGCGTCTCTCTGGCGTCTTGCAGGTTTTTTACACCGATGAAGGTAGTATGAACTAGGTCCAACTCATCATTTGCTCTCTCCGCAACTGCTCGCTTCACTGACTGATCCGTCTTCTCCGCAACTCATCTGCTCTCCCGAGCCTCCCAACGGCTCCCTTTTAAGTTCTCGCCCCGGGAGTTCCCCGCCATCGGTCTTTTTCACACACCACCATTTTTTACACACGCCCTGAGGGAGTTTCCCGCGGGGGATCCCCATCGGGGTTCACCCGCTTTCAGCCAATTCGACATTGTTGTTGGTCTCGCTTGTCGCGCACAAAATGTCTTTCGTTGTACGTCGAACTGCGCTTCACAATGCCACGATGTAACCAAAATCTGCGTTTTTTCATTACAATATATACGGACTGGTGTTCTCCTATGGTCGTCACGTTCAAGAAAGACGGCAGCCCGAGGATATGTGTGGATCTGAGAGCTGAATAAAGCTGTTCAACGAGAGTACCATCCCATACCTGATGTTCACTATACTCTCAACTTAATAAAAGATGCCAGATTTTTTCAAAACTAGATGCGGCTTCATGATTTTACCAAATGGTCCTAGACGAAGGATCACGTCTACTCACCACATTCATCACACCCTTTGGGAGATTCTGCTTTAATCGTTTACCATTTGGAATCACTTGTGATCCTGAACGTTTCCAGAAAAAATATGCAAGAAATACTGGTAGGCTGACGGCATAGCATGTTTGATGGACGATATTCTAGCATACGGAGCTACTCAAGAAGAACATAACAGTAGACTAGAGACAGTTTTAACAAAACTGCGTGAATCTAAAATGACGCTCAACGAGAAGAAGTTGGTTATCAGCAGCCGATCTATTGAATTCCTGGAACACATCATCGACGAGTCGGGTACTCGTATACATCCGGAGAAGGTAGAAGACATCGTCGATATGGAAGCTCCAAATGACAAGAAGGGACTAAAAAGGCTGATGGGTATGGTTGACTTCTTAGCGAAGGCTATACCAGTCAAAGCAACCATCTTGGCTCCACTTCAAGCCTTGCTAAAAGAGTATTCGGCATATCTATAGGGACCAAGTCAAGAAGCAGCTTTTTCCAGAGCGAAGGAAATTTTGAATTCGGCTCCGGTATTAGCCCGTTTCGATCCTAGGAAGGAAACGATCGTAACGGCATACGCGTCATCTTTCGGGATCCGAGGGGCGCTACTCCAGATTCAAGAAGGTGGAGACATCAAACCTGTAGCGTACACGTCAAGACTACTTTCAGACGCCGAGAAAAGGTACGCCCAGATCGAGAAAGAGGCACTAGCTATTATCTATGCCTGTGAGAAATTTGTCGATTACCTAACAGGCATGCAAATCATAGTGCAAACCGGCCATAAACCACTCATCCCGATTCTTACTACCAAAACTCTGGATAATTTGTCTCCTAGACTTCAAAGATATCGTATCCGTCTTATGCGTTTTGATTACAATGTGGTCCACGTACCCGGTAAAGACTTGGAAACAGCCGTTGCCCTATATCGACAACCAATTGTTCGGACAATACATGACGCATTCCAGGAGGAAGTGGAAAATCATGTGATTAGGGAGATTTCAAATCTTCCAGCGTCCACTCCGAAGCTCATGCAAATCGTCGAGGAACAGAAACAGGACTCAGAACTAGCAGCTGTTAGAGTCTACATCTGCAGTGGATGGCCAAGACAAGAATCTCTACCCACCTATTTGAAGCCGTTCTGGGAGATCCTGTCAGGGTGAACTGCTGATGTACGAGTCGAGAATCATCATCCCAAAGAAACTGCAAGCAGAAATGTTAGACAAGATCCACGGGGGACACCTCGGTATTATGAAATTCAGAGCTAGAGACCATCAAACTGTTTGGTGGCCTGGCATGTCTACGCAGATACGTCAAAAGGTAGACAAAACTGAGACATCAGCGCACAACACCGGACGAATAGACATGAACCATTGATCCAGGTTGAACTGGCTAATCGCCCGTGGCAGAAAGCTGGCATGGATGGATCTATTTACGGTAAACAATGAATGGTATATAATAATTTTTGATAGATATTCCCGATTCCCGGAAGTAACGAAAGTTCCTAACTTGACAATGGAAACTATCATCGAAAAAATGTCTGAGACAAGGCATCCCGGAAGAGATCTTCACAGACAACGAGACTCATTTCAACCCATTTCGGGAATCCCAAAGGTTCAAGGAATTCCAGGAAGCATATGGCTTTAAATTAGTTGCAAGAAGCCCTGGCTACCCACAGAGCAATGGACTCGCCGAAGCGGGAATCAAAATTATGAAGAGAATTTTTGCGAAGGAAAAACATCCCTACAAATGTCTGCTGGCATACCGCAACACGCCTTTGGAAAACGAACAATCGCCAGCGGACCTATCGATGGCTTCAGGGACCCAAGATCGTCAAAGATATAAAGAAGTTCGGCACGGTCATTCGAAAGGCAGACCAACCGAGGTCGTATGTTGTCCGTACCGAAAATAATGCCATAAGTCGCAACAGACATACGATATGTCCGACGCAATCTTCAGGAGGCAACGCACTAGCTAGTGTTCCGAATGGGACGGCGACTGATGTGTCTACTACGCCCGAGACCATCGAGCAGCTGACGGTAGGTCGACGGACGAGATCCGGCCGAGTATCAAGAGCACCACAGCGACTAGATCTTTAGCTTTGAGAGGGAGATGATGTAGGAGCAGTGTTAGTTAGTTGTTGGTGCCCTCTGGCGGCGTACACATAGACTAGACAGTAGCGAGAGAGGCAGTGTACCCTACGGACTAATAGACAATCTGTACTTGTAAAACATAAGTGTATTCATTAACACGACAGTTTCCCATCTAAATATTTAAATAACATATTGTAATGTTTTATGATACTTTAAAGAAGGTGACGTATTAATAATTTAATGAGATAATGTTTCATTTTTAAAGTTTAATCGGCCCAAGGATATAGAAAATTCCTTTTTATCAGAAATGAGACTACAGAAAAAACAATTTTCATTCTCCACCAAAATTTGCGAATAGAAAATTATATATTTTTAACATTTGATGTAGAAATATGCTGATATAACTTGCATCCAACTCGCAGTACCTATATTCCCATTTGAATTGATTCTTTTGCCTTATATGTTTGGAAATACTAATATATGGCGTAAATAAAAATTCCACTTAAATTTGTCTTTTTCTGCTTTAAGAAGGATTAACGGACTCAAAAAGCGCTGTTTTTACATGGGCTCATATGAGCCTAGGAGTTACACCTTCAGTGGAAGGGATGGCCGTCACGCTCCCAGCGCCCGTATTGCGTCTCTATTTCAGATACTCTTTGGGAATTAGTGTGACATCTACGTATTGAAAACCTTTGCTTGTCACTACATTTGAATAGTAATAGAACGTTGCTGGAGTAAGGTTTGTTGAAATTGAAGTTTTTTAAATTTATGGTTCAAAGTTTGTGATACTTGTTAATCATAAATAGTAAAGTTCTGTTTTACTAACATAACTCACTATATCAATGATGTAATCGAAGTTCTAGTCTTATGTTCTTAACTTAAATACGAAGCATTACTTTTTTTGTACCCATCAGAGTAATTCTGGAAATTTAAATATACAATATTAATTTAGAGTTTAATTGGCTGTTCATTATATTTCAGTTTATTTGTCACATTTATTTATTAAAGGATTGGTGAAAATTACGGTTTCATGTTATCTATTACTTAAAATTTTGCTACACCTGTAAGGTACTTGTGTTAACGCATTAGTCCATTTACTAATTAAATATATTTCACTTGAAGCTCCAGCGAACGCAAAACGAAACTAAGTTACAGCATTTTAACTCCATTAGTTAATTTTATGTAAGGCAACCTGATGGGTACTAGTTCTATTTAGACTTTTTTTTAATTAAAAAATTTATTCATAGTGACAGTTACCAACTTAGATTAGAACTTATAATATTTGTATGATAACATTAAATGTTTAAAAAATTTTGCAGATCTATAGCCATTTCAATATTGAAGCCAAGAAGAATATATTAGCTATTTATTGCCAAAAAGTTAAACTACATTGTGTGTATTTGACACTGTTATTAAACATAAACACTACAATAGTTATTTCCAGATTTATCTTTGGTGGATACTAGGTAATTTTTCAATATAAAATTACCAAATTAATTATTTTGATAATATTTTTGTGGCTCTGAAGCCCGCTTCCTCAGGAAAGGGCTGCACATTTTGCTGCAGTGTGTCAAATTTAAATCCATCCAGCCAATATAAATCTCCAGTAATGTTCACTTTTCAATGGTTTCCTAATAATGGCCATATTGAGAGGGATAATGCAATAATACATATGATCTTGCAAACATGTTTATTACATACACAATTCACACCCATAAAGGAACTGATCAAGTTTGGATGCATGACTAATGTATAGAGAATTTTTTTTTGTGAAATGAGGACTAAAGCTTCTGTAAAAAGTAATATGGATAATGAAGAGATATTATGGATCAATATGACCATTAATAGGCAAACATTGAAAAGTGAACATTTACTAAAAAGATTTAAAAGGGCTGGACATTTTGAGGCATGCTTAGTATCCTTCTCTAATGGCTACAACCTGTTTCTGTTATATTTAACCACATTATTCCTAAAGACATTAAAATTGATATGCGTTAGCTTATAGCTGTTGGAGAAAGGTGCTAAGCAAACATAAGTGTCCAGCCTGTATAAATCTTTCAGGATTGTCACTTTTCAACGATTGTCTTTCAATTGTCCTATGTATGGTATTGTTATTACAGACACTAAATTTGATGTTTTTGTTCGAAATGAAAAAATATATTCAATGTAGAAGAAAATAATTATTTGATAGATTAAGGGATATTTGTGTAGGTTACCTCAATTCATCTTTAGCCACCACAAACTTTTGCAATCATAATAGGTACTCTATTTGTCAATGTACTAACCATAAAGTGGAATGTAAAAAGTAAAGTTATCATATAATTGGTGAAAGGCACTTCACTGTGCAATGGAAATATAGAGATTTGAGGTAATTGCACAAGTTAAAATGATACAAAGTTAACCTTGATGTTTGTAAACAGATTTACTTGCATTATATTTTCCATAAATTGAAGCTGGAGTTCATTGCACACTTTTCTTTCAATTAACCTATTGTAGCAGTTGGAAGTATCTATGTTAAATTTGTTTCCAATAGATCTTAATTGTAAATTTCTCTTTAGCTTGGGCCGAATTCGTCTATAATTCTTTACAACCTAATTAATTTTCAGTAATGGAAATGCCACTTACAATAGTCCAGGAAATAAAGAATGAATTCCAAGGAGCATTAAATGCTCTTAGGAGTAGTAAGGTAAGATACTTTTCTAATATGAAAACAACATATTATTTTTAATATGTTTGTTTTTTATATTAAAATGGTAGAAAATGTACATAACCAGAATATTTTCGATCTTTGTTTTTGAGCATGTAGTTTTTAAGGAATTCAGAAATTTGTAATTTTTCAAAATGATAAATATGATAATAAGAAAAGTAGTTGTAATTGTATATAAAATGCTGCTTGGGCCAGCTATTGGAAGGCAGGCAAGTCTATTTTTGGGATTGAATGTTAATAAAATTTAATCATGCAGGTTATTCAGTCTTGGTAATACAGCCTAAACAGGGGGAGTTTTTCAATGTATGGATTGTGACTTAGTAAAGGTTTCTGCCCACCCCTAAAGAAAAAGTGTAACTTTGGAGTCTGATTTGGAGAAGTGTTTATATATATATAAAGTTTTTTTCTCTCACATGCATTTCCCCCCAAAGAGACTGCGGGGCTCATCTGACTATGTCGGGAATGCCTTGTACTCTCTGATTTTTTCTAAGTTCTCGCATGCCGAGACACCTTCACCACCTATTTTGGGACGTTTATGTACTGGAGTCAAAGACATAAGGCAAGAGTTGTTCGCTGATCCCATTGGATCAGTTGGCCAACTGCCTTCTAAAACTGGTGGAGAAACGGAGAAGGGAATGCTGCAACCCTACAGCAAACTCTTCTCCTGTCATTCAGAAGGGAGTGAGAACAGTACCCAATACCTGACCTACCTTCCACATCCCCCCTTTTCGATTCCCTTCCTATGCTATTAAAGAGGAATCTGCTGTTTCAGGATCACTGTCATGTAGCCTGTTAACCCCCCCAAAAACAATAATAAACCAGAATTTGCCCATAGATGGTTCTAGTTTTCTATGTAATGATTGTAAGCTTTTTATTGTGTTTATATTTGTTGAATAAAATGTTAAAACAAACTTAAAGATTCACAATTATATAATTTTCACAGAATATTAATTCAACGAGAACCACAATGGATGGTCAAAGCGTTTACTTTATGTTTAACATTTTAACAAATTTATTGTTTAAGTCTGTTATACGGGTTGTTAATTCTTCGTCTGTATTTTATTCACAGAAGTTAATTGTTCCTATAACAAATTATGTTGAATATTTCATATTTTGTGAATCAACTTAGATTTGTGGATGGAATTGATTTTATGGTACCTAAGACATGCAATTGTCCATGTCTTATGAAAGCCTTTTCATTTCCTCATAACTACCACGTGGGGACCATGTCAGTTCAACCCAGCCATGACACCCATGGTCTCAGATTTTAATGAAACTTGGCATGTTTGTTCCTTTCATGGATATAATGAATGATATGAAATATTTCTGCTCTATCACAAATGGTTTTTGTTTTACAGCCTGCTAAAGTTTTTGAAATCGAGTGTTTTTTTTCGATCGGTGGATGAAATGAAATTTGTTCTCCCATAGAAAATACATTATATCTTCCTTATTTACCAACCGATGTTGATGAAATTTTTTATGGGAATACTTCAAAAGGAAAGGAAGCTAGAAAAAAATATTGTATCTATAAACTATCTGTAAGTGGTCTGAAAAAAATTCTGAAGTGGTGAAATGAATTTTTTTTAATGAAATATCACTATCGACGCGAAGCGGAATATCATCGTGAGGGAAAAGGATAACGACGAAAGTTTTTTATAATTATTATTTATAAAGATATACACTACCACATGAAAAAATAAAATTAATGGTTTTTTCACTCCTTGATTGATTTTTTTCACTTAAAAAATAGGAAATGGATCGTTCCATGTCATGTGGCTTAGTTTTCAGAACCGATCCCCGAGCAACCATTTCCGATTTTGATGAAATTTTTACAGTTTGTACTATGAGGCCTTAGATGAACATCTGAAAAATTTCAGCTCGAAATATGCAGCCGTTCGTCAGAGTAGACGTCGTTCCAAAAATGCCTCTTTTGAGCATTAATATTGCGGCAGATATTACAGAATAGATCCTGAAAATTATTTTCTATGATAAACCTAATGCTCAGATTACGAAAATAATAAAGAAAAGTTGACGATAAAATTTTCGTTAATTTTTTTTCTGAAATTCAAGGAATCCTGAAGGCATTTATATTTTGTACTTCGCATTTCTACACGAATATCTACAATTCAGATGATTTACAACTTTGAAGTTCTAAACTATAGTCAAATCGTTAGTTATTATCTTGATAAACCGCGATTTTAAAACAAATTAATAAAGAAAAAATTTTAATTACAAAGTGTATGATTATAATATTTGTCAGAATGGAAAATGTTACAAAACGCACCAAGAAAAATGTTTCAAACTCTATGATACTGAATTTGAACTTTCTGCACACTTTTTATAACTAGATTGATCATATATAATATATTCTTAAGAGAACTCATAAGTTATTCCAGTCATTGTTTTGGGAGGTTCCACAATTGCAATGCGATGGTGACGGGTACCACAGATGCATCTTCCTTCTGGGGCCAGAAAAATGATGCTGATGGTCCACGAGGATGTAAAAAGTTTACTATGACATGTCACCTCACTCACCATACCAAAATACCATAATGTGTCATAAATACAAGCAATGAAACATCCAGGATATAAATTTTCTTTTTTTACAAATAAAGTATGCTGTTTGTTACACAAGTTGAAAGTAAGACCCGGTGTTTCATCACTACTTATTTTTCTAGCTTCAATCATTCCAAATTCATTTATTGGCTGAAGGCTGTGAAAATATCTGGTTCCTGGAAAGTCCTTCTCATGCAAACACAGATTTATAAAGTTGTACTTATTTTTATACTGCCCAGCACAACCATCACTGAAATACCGATTGTTTGTTATATGTGGGTAGTTCTCTTTCAGAAAGGACCTCACAGATTTTTGAATCTCGTATACCAAACTCACTTAATGTTTTAGGTCATCAGATGTAATAAATAGTAGTAAAATCAGTTTTTTATTGCTTGCATCATGACAGGATGAATTGTGGATGAATCTGAGGTCTAATGGTAACCTTGAGCTGCTTCTTGTATTGTGAAAGCATAGTTTTCACTAAAATCCATTGAGATAACAGCTGTATTTAGAGTGGTTGCTCCCTTTAAATATATTAAAAACAAAGTCTAGTTTAAACGAGGATTTTTGATTGCTTATGATACGTTTATTTGAAATAACTAACGATTTGACTGTAGTATAGAACTTCAAAGTTGTAAATCATCTGAATTGTAGATATTCGTGTAGAAGTACAAAATATAAATGCCTTCAGGATTCCTTGAATTTCAGAAAAAAAATTAACGAAAATTTTATCGTCAACTTTGGAGGCCGATATTTTTCTTTATTATTTTCGTAATCTGAGCATTAGGTTTATCATAGAAAATAATTTTCAGGATCTATTCTGTAATACCTGCCGCAATATTAATGCTCAAAAGAGGCATTTTTGGAAAGACGTCTACTCTGACGAACGGCTGCCTTCTGCTCGTATTTCAGCCAGAAATGCATATTTCGAGCTGAAATTTTTCAGATGTTCATCTAAGGCCTCATAGTACAAACTGTAAAAATTTCATCAAAATCGGAAATGGTTGCTCGGGGATCGGTTCTGAAAACTAAGCCACATGACATGGAACGATCCATTTCCTATTTTTTAAGTGAAAAAAATCAATCAAGGAGTGAAAAAACCATTAATTTTATTTTTTCATGTGGTAGTGTATATCTTTATAAATAATAATTATAAAAAACTTTCGTCGTTATCCTTTTCCCTCACGATGATATTCCGCTTCGCGTCGATAGTGATATTTCATTAAAAAAAATTCATTTCACCACTTCAGAATTATTTTCAGACCACTTACAGATAGTTTATAGATACAATATTTTTTTCTAGCTTCCTTTCCTTTTGAAGTATTCCCATAAAAAATTTCATCAACATCGGTTGGTAAATAAGGAAGATATAATGTATTTTCTATGGGAGAACAAATTTCATTTCATCCACCGATCGAAAAAAAACACTCGATTTCAAAAACTTTAGCAGGCTGTAAAACAAAAACCATTTGTGATAGAGCAGAAATATTTCATATCATTCCTTATATCCATGAAAGGAACAAACATGCCAAGTTTCATTAAATTCTGAGACCATGGGTGTCGAATCGTATTTTTTTGGGTTGGTTTGACGTGGAATGACCCACGTCCCACATCCTCCCAAATCTTAGCGTATTCCATCCTTAGTCTCCCTCTTCTATTCTTACCCTCCCCCCCATACTTCCCTCTAATGTTAATTTTATAAGACCCTAGTGTCTTAAAATATCCCTTCTCTTAGTCAATGTCCTTCATATTGTTAGTTCTTCCCCTACTCTGATTAGGACTTCCTCGTTAGTAATTCTATCCACCGATCTGATTTTCAACATTCTCCTATAGCACCACATTTCAAAAGCTTCTATTTTCCTTTCTGCAACTAGTACAATCCATGTTTCACACCCATATAACGCCACACTCTATACAAACATTTTTAGCAATGATTTCCTAATATTCACACTTATATTATTCGTAAGTATATTCCTCTTTTTTGCGAATGCCTTCCTTGCCTGTACTATCATACTCTATGTCTACTATATTTCTACCTTCCCTAGTTATTGTGCTGCCCAAGTAGCAGAATTCCTTAGTATCCATCAATATTTCCCTTCCCAATCTAACAACCTTTGTTATTCCACTGTTTCCCAAACAGTGGTTTTGCTTCTATTACTCCTCATATTGAACTCTTTCTCCGGGACCACGTTCGTGCCATTTATTAAGGTTTACAAGTTTTCTTCCGACTTTCTTCATCACCTGTTCTATATATAAGTTAAACAGCATGGGCGACAGAATGCATCCTTATCTCCTTTCATGATTTCTGCTTTATTTTCTTGTCTTCAATTCTAATTACTGCCGACTGCCTTTTGTAGAGGTCCTGTTCACTTCAAAATCCTTAGTAGTGTGTCCCAGCTACATTATCAAAGGCTTTTTCTAAATCTAAAATGCCATGAACATAGGTCGGTTTTTTCTTATCCTGTCTTCTAAACTTAAACATATAGTCAATATTGCTTCTCTTGTGTCTCATTCTTCCTAAAACCAAAGTGATCTTCTCCTAACTCGCATTCTATTTGACGTTCCATTCTCCTGAATACTATTTTCGTTAGTATTTTGCATGCATGGGTTATTGAACTAATTGTTCTGTGCTGTTCGCATCTATCATCCCCAGTCTTCTTCAGTAAGGGTATAACTATATTTTTACTTTTCTGTTATTCATCCTGTTTTGTAGATTTTGCAAACTATCTTGAACAACTATGATATTGTCCTATCAAACTTTGCCCTTAAACTTTTATCCCCGAACTCTACATCATCTACCTCTTCTTTTATTACTAACTGATAATTTTTATATTACCTAAAAACTATTGTAAGAAATGGATCTACAGATTAAGGTTAATGTAGGACAAAGGAATAACTAAACAGAACTGATATGTTTGTTTGAAAGATACAGTACAGACTTTTGTTTGTTTTTACATTTTTAATGTATTTGTTAACAATAGTTTAGCATAGTGTGTTGCATCAGATGAGTCTAAGGCCTGATTACTACAACAACAATGTATATGTGAATTAATTTTTAGTTGTTCCAAGATGATATCTGTAAAACAATCTTGTAGGTATACAATTATGAAAGTGACAATGATTTTGTTATTCATAATCTGAAAAGTATATTATGTTCTAATTTGCTATTTTAATTGTTCTAGGTGTTTGAAAATAAATTGAATGAGCTATTGAAAGATGTCCAAGAAAATAATGCAGTTATAAGCCATGAAATTTCAAAAATCCAGTTGTTTTTTGATAAACTTAATAACTTTAATTTTAGCGCCTTTCAGAAAACTTTGGAGGTAAAGTATTTGTTCTGGTTTTTATTTTATACTTTCTTAACTGTTTTATGTTTATTTAATTTTTTTAGAATCATTATTCATATTGTGATAGCTTTTTATTAATATTTGAATAGTTTCATAAAAAATTCTAATTTTTCCTTTTCCACACTTGACTTGACCACACAAGAAATTTTTAATTCAACTTATAGTTTGATGTTCCAAACATTAGAAACAAAAAATATTCGGCCCTAACCATCGCTTAAAATTGTCTGCAGCACCAAATGACTCACATAGTAAATAGGTTATCTATTTAAAAATTTACCGAAAGAAGTCCACAAAGATGGATGCAATGTTGTATTTTTATCAGCTAAATGTTAATTTATTTTATTTGCTGGCATTTGGCCGTATTTTTATTTATAATCAACAAAATCCAAAACGTATTTCGAGAGCTACATTTATATTAATTGCAGGAACATTTTCATACTAAATGTAATAACGATGTGTCCTGTAGTAAAAGTTTTCTTCACTCAGTATTTGATTTATCTCAATGCTTAGAAGAACAAATACCTTGATTTGATGAAGACTAAACTTATCAGAAGAAAATCATGAACTTACTCATACCAAATTCTGTGAGAGATTTGCTTCTTAAAATTCGTTTAAATTAATTTTCAGTTTTTAACATATATTCAGAAATGCTTTTAAAATTATTGAATATGAAATAAAATCTAGCATTCTGCCCATGCCAGCATATGGAGTGAGGAAAGCTTGCAATTGAGGAGTCGAAAACTCCTAATTAATTATTACATTGTTATTAATTATATATATATGCGTTAGGAAATGACATTGTCATGTTAATTCAAACAATTAATAAGGAAAGGAAAGAACGATAGAAAGTAGGTGACTTACCTGAGTTTCATAGATTGTAGGCACCTTGTGAGGTTTGTAGTTCTTAAATTTTTGGAGGCACGCCCCCTTCATCAGAAAGTTAGGCAGACATTTCCAGTCATTGGCCAGCCGACGACTGAGCAGCCAAAGAAAAATACTCTTCGCTGATGATGTTTTATCATGTTTTGTGAATGCTGTCATTACTGTGGATACTGTAGCTCGTGGAATGTTGAACAGATGAGCTGTTTTCGTAACTGATGATTCCATTAACCGTGCACAAACAATTGGTCTTATTTTGAAAGTACAAGTGTTTTTCCAAATGTAATATCAATGTAAAGACCACATTGCTCTGCATGAATATACACATCATAGTTATAATATGGCAGTAGCAGTCCTTCAATCATTCCAAACACTAGACTGTCCTGGCATACTGTGTTTTTTGCAGTACCAGGAGGAACTACAGCAGAAAATTCTATTTTCATTTTTCACTATTTTATATCAATGAATAAATGGTATGCTTGTTATCATCACTTAAAAATAAGTTCAATGTTATGTGTAAAAGCACACAAAATTAGACTTATATGCTGTTCCATCTTGGAGGAAATATTATATGAAAATGGAATTTTCTTCATTTTGAATTGATAACTTTGTGTTATACAGAGTAGATGAAAAAAGTATAAGGTAGGTAATTAGACCCGAATGTACTTAACGCTGAAGGTGATTTGAAAATTATAGAACAACCTGGAGCTAAGTAATTAAGAAAATCATAGATACCCGGAATTGCAAATCATATGTAGCCTGCAACAAAAATGGCCATTTTTTCCGGACACAATTAAAATTTAAGAATACTAAATTTGATCTACTGTAACAGGGAATGAATCAATAAAACATGAATTTTTACTGAGATGGCCAAGCAATCAATTACTTTTTTCTTGTACCACTTGGTATGGATTTACCTCACCTACATAAATATAAATAATTTAATTTGTTTGGGCTATGGTGGCTCATAACTGTATAAATTATACATTTAGGAAATATTGATATATAATGTTTCATCAATTAATTTAACATCCCCTTGTCGTTAATTATTATTTTAACATTCTTATGCAGGAAAGAGATGAATACAAATTCAAAGCAGAAAGTTTGGAACAAACTTTGTCACATCTTCAGAAAGAATTGTGCCACTTAAAATCAATAGAGGGGAAACCAAACTACACCGACAAAGAATTGGATTTTTTACACCAGGAAAACAGCAAACTTCTAACAAAAGAGAAAAATTTGCAGGAGCAAATTAGTAAATATAAGGGAATGGAAGTTCAGCTAAATGATTGCAAGAAAGAAATTGAGTTTATCAAAAAAAGTAACATAGAAAAACAAACAAAATTAATTGACAAAGATGTTGAATATCAACAAAAGTCAGCAGCATATGAATCCATTATTTTAAGGCAGAAAGAAGAAATTAAAAAATTGAGTGATGAATTGAAAGACGTTAAAGCAGAAATCCTTTTTGTGAAAGAGTCACAGCCTAGTACACAATGTGAAATGAAACGTAAGTAATTTTTAGAATACTTAAGATATTAAGTATGTGTGTTTAAAAATGTACAAATAACAAAAATATGTCAAAATACTGACATAAAATTTGTGGTAAAAATACTACACATTTCTGTACATAATGTTATTTGTATTGTGTCACTAATTTTTTGTCTGTCTTTTTGCAATTAATATGCAGAATTTTTCTAACATTGTTTTTTTGGTAAACCTATATAATTAAGTATGTAAGGCCTTATTTGGATATAGGTCATTCCATGACAAGTATCCTAGGTGTTCCCACTTTACCACCATAGCTTTTCTTCAAAACTTGTACATATATGCACAGTTATAAGGAAGGCTATTGTGTGCAAAATTTGGCTCGATTGGTATTGTGACGCTCCCCTTCCCCCTCGGGTCTTTTCTTGTCGCAATGCCGGCCCAGGCACCACTGCATATGCAGAAGTAATGTATATATTTATCAAAAAAATAACACAGCAATTGCGAATCGCGAGATCCCGAGGGAGAAGATGGCGGCCAGCATCGAGCCAAGACACGTGAGTTTCCAGTCGAGCATGAGACTCTCAGGGGTCTTGGCTTTCATGAAATAATTGATATATTCAATAATTGAACACGAGGTTAAAACAATTTAATTTAATATTTAGGACCCGGCCAAAGCCCACTCTGGCTCCACAATCATGGAATGTTGCGCACAGTCATCCGCTCACTTAAACTCTAAAACCTAACCTAAACTATGACTACTATAATTTTGGACAGTTCATCTAAATATGAGACAGTTCACCGTCGCTGGCGAAATACTGTATTGTCAGTTGTTGCAACCACGCAGTACGAAAGGGGAAGGGGAGGGCTTACTGTTTGAAGGTCTCGGTGCGGCAGCCAAGATGTCCACATTCCTGGGGGCTCGTCCAGGAAGGTGTCTGCTCTCCCTCCTGGACACACTTTCCTCACTTGCCGTTCACGGCAATTTCTACCTCCCTTGCTGCTCCAATCTGCAATACTCTCATTCAACACTCCTGTCCATCTCGCCGTTCACAGCAAATATCTCCACCACCACATCACTGTTCACCGCCAACATCAATCACCGTAATACACCGCCGTCCACAGTCATCATTAATAATAAAAACCACACCTTTTTTTGGTAACAGGCTACATGAGGGTGATCCTGAAGCAGGCAACTCCCCTTTAATAGCATAGGAAGGGACTTGAAAAGAATGGGTTTGTGGAAGGTAGAGCAAGGTAGCCCAGGGTTGACTAGGGCCGCCAGGCTTTAGTGAAAGGATCCTACCCGGTGTTTCACCTAAAGGTGATGCAGGGAAAAACCCTAGAAAACCTGCATCAGGTAGGTTGGGCTCGTGGGTACTACTCCTGCGCCCTTCTGATGACGGGAGACTGGATTGCTGTGGGCACGCAACAAACCCGCCTCCGTGCCTTGTTCAGTATTGAGAGGCAGTTGGCCAACTGGTCCAATAGGATCAGCGAACAACTCTCACCATATGCCGAAGGTCTTCAACCCCCGTACATACACCTCTCAAACTGCCCAAGGTCGTCTCAGCCTGCAGGAGTCTTAAATTAGCTACCTTGGCCATGGACTAAGGGGGAAGGGAAAGAGGAAAACCAGGAAGGAGGAAGTCAACCTCCACCTGGCTCTCACTCATTTCCCAGCAGGATTTCCTTCTGCTTTGGCTTCTATCAAAAAGCACACCGCCGTCCACTCTGTTTTATATGTCCCCAGGCCTGCCCCCACTTCCTGAGGTTTTCCTAGTCCAGCTCCTTGCCAGATGTCTTCAGACCGCTCCTAGGTCAATGGCCGTCTACGATCAAAACATCTGACCTGCCAAACACAATGGTCCTTACCTATAGATTGTTGCAACGACCGACTGTGCACTAATCTCAGGGTCGTGAAAATTATCATGCGCCTGACGGGAAAATTTTCTTATTACAGTACATTGATTCCAAAGCTAAGAAATGCTTTAGTGGACCCACTCCATGTCATGATGCAAAGTTTGATGCCAAGTTTGAAATGTTGCATTTCAAATAGGGTGTCTGATGCCCTGAATTTTTTATTCTCTGACAACTTGTTGTATTAAATGCAACTGAAACATTCAAATTCTATAGAAATATCCTTATGCCATTTGACCCAAAAGTGACTTGTAAAATTTGCTGCAGAAGATTTAGATCATACTTCAACCCTCTTTTACTATAAGGCGAGAGTAGCTATGTCCTTGATTTTTAGTCTGCTAGCCAACAACCAGTGTTATAGTATATTAATTTATAGCTCTGATTTTATTTGTCCTTATTCCAAGTGAAAAATTAAAAACTGTAATTGTTTAACACTTTTCAGAGCTATTTTTCAATATGGCTATCACCTCTAGTCTTATTTTTATTGACCCAATTGAAAGTAAGCAAAATGCTGATTTTCCATTTAATGTCTATAGCTTGAAAGGTACTAGCTTTTTGGCATATCACATGTATTGCAGCACATCTTTCAATTAAGAAATAAATCTACTGTTGTGGACCAGGTTGAACAAAATCTGAGGTGGTTGCGTGAGGATCACCTTTTAGTATAGGATGTAGAATGACCCATGTTAATTTTGAGGTGCTGTTAATTCACCTGGACATTTCAACAACTGGCATTGTTGAAAAATTGACAGAATAACTTTGAATTTACTCTAGTTTTATGAGAAACTCTCCCACTGAAGTTCTTTTTCATATTTTATCACTATTTTTGTGGGAGACCAACTATTTAAGTACTTTTGTACTGATACTTCAAAATGTTGGTGTAATTTATTTAAATAGTTTTAGAGAGTCTATTATCCTTTAATGGATAATGCCCCGCAAAAAACTTACAAAATCAGAAGAAATATTAAACCAGCTCCAGCTTTGTGTGTCCAGTTGATTTATTATTAATGCATAAAGACAATGTTTCCAATTGGGAATTATTTACACATGGGGTGGTCAACCTTTTGCATACCAAGCGCCAATTTTTTGACAGAAGAGTTCAGATGTGTCACATGATTTGAGCGCATTTTTTGGTGTCATACGTTCATGGTTAGGGTTGGTAAATCGCTGTGAGAATAGAATCTGCTTTGTTTAGGAATAACTTTGACACAATAAGGAACGTAGGTTTTCCTGGTGTAACTCCTGGATAAAGTTTTCTCGGAGTTCCAACCAGGTAGCATTGTTCATTTGCCACAACATTTCGATGGCTTGCACCGCCATCTTCTTCAGGTGAAGTGCCGTTCGATTTTTTTTAATGGGGCAAAGGCCCCAAGGGCGGTGTCCCCTGAAAGCATGCACCGCCCACATGGGGTCTACCATTTTCTACACCTCCTCTGAACTTTCTGTTAAAACACTAACTGGAACACAAGGATCCGTACCTGAGGGCTTAATACCCTTTAATATGGCCATTCACGGAGATAGGTTGTGTGAGAAACACAATAAAGAGCGTAGGGCTGAGGGGAAAAAAGTGCTAATAATTTAACAAGAAGGGTCTCCTTCCCGGGAAAAAAACCTCAGCGAAAGTAAGAGAGGTTGAAGGGCACAAGGAGCTAGAATTCTGGTCTTGAGCGACATCTACATGTGTTTAGAAATTTTTGGTTGGATATTGTTAGTAGTTGGGCTTGGGTATCATGCACTTCGATCCACTTCTCTGTTACTTTTGGATCGCCGAGAATGTCCTGTAACAATCCGTTAGCAAGCGTAGTCAATAAAGTTTGTTTAGACAATCATGGGATTTTGGGTTGGAGGAGGAGGTGTTTGGGGTGTTTGTATCTAGTGTCACGGGTGTGATCATAGTTACCATGAGTGCAGCAGCCGTATTAGTCCCAACGGAAACCTACAGTCATTGAGCCACCGTATCAGACCATTATACCATATCTTGTCGAAAGCCTTTTCGACGTCAAGGAAAACGGCTGCCATAGACCTTGCCAGGTTGTATCCTTCTGTGACGTGTTCATTTACTCGCAGCAGCTGAAGTGTTGATTCCTAAAGCTAAATTGCTCTGGCCTTAGAAGATCGTTTTTTGTGCAGTGTTGTGTAATTCTGTGCAAAATGACCTTCTCGACAACTTTAACTAGGGAGCGAAGTAAAGTTATGGGCATATAGTTAGTCGAAAGTGCGTGGTCTTTCCCGGGTTTCCGGAAGGTCAGTACCTTGCCCTGCTTCCAGGTGGCCAGGAAGTGTTGTGTGCGGAAGATGGCATTTGTGATATTACTGATCTCTTCGAGTGCTCTGGGGGAAAGCTGATTGAGCACTCGATTCTGAATGCCATCCGGAACGGCGCCTTACTGGGGTGAGTTTGTCGTATAGCCCACCTGATTTCAGAAATGTTTGTATGCCGTAGATGCTAAGCGACTTCTTGGGCTAACAACTGTGTTCCCACGTGGTCTGTTTCCAGTGTGAATGTCGGATCTGATGGATTGTCATTCTGTTGGAACGCGGCCTCTAATGTGTCTACCCGCAGTTCTGCCTTCTCCGAGTCGAAGTAGGCATATCCTGCCGGACCTTGCAGTGTTGGTACTTGGTATGCCTCCCGTGTGAAGTGTCTTGCCATCTGCCACGTGGAGCGTGTGGAGGTGGCTAGGAGCTTGTCTCATTCCTTGTTTCGGTGTGTCTGGATTTGTGCATGAATGGTGTGTCTATTGTGTTCATATGTGTTTTGTATATCTGCAATAGAGTTCACTGCCAATACCTTCAAGTCGGAGGTTTGGCCTTACTCATGATACGGCAGGTTTCACACAGAATTTCTTCTGCAGCCTCCCCCGGGACTCCGTAGTTGGCTCTTTCTATGCTGCACATAATTTGTTTAACCGGTGGTGGTCTGTAGGTTGGAACAAAGGTAAGACCTTTGGCAAGAGCTGAGATCATTGTCATGTCAAGAGTTTTATCTGAAACAGTTCTCTGGCTGGACAGACCCACGTCTGTGCTCTTCTTTATTTAGAGTCTTTCAAATTTCTTTGTTTGCCCGTTCGTAATCTGCTTAAGACACAGCTGTGCTTGTTCTGTGGTAGTGTAATCCACTAATTCCCAAATGTTGATCGAGATGATTTTTGAAAGCCGTAACTGTTCGGCCAATATTTTACTACCGACACTGTCAAGTTCTCGTCTTGTATGCTGAATCCGTTCCTTCACGAGTGCTAGGATCGATCGTCTAAGAATCTTCTTGGCAGCAGGCGCCTATCAAGTGTCGTAGTTCCGCAAACCGCGAAAATGTCACGGTCACGGCACCTCTGGAGGATTGCTAAACTGCTAAGCAGTTTTGCTCTTCTTTTCCGTAGGTTCTCAAAGAGCTTAACTCTACGAGATATATCCTCCCCGTAAAGGTAGTTCAATAAGGTTTTCCCGGTGTAACTGCTGGATAAAGTTTTCTCGCGATTCCAACCGGGTAGCGTTGTTCATTTGCACCGCCATCTTCTTCAGGTGAAGTGCCGTTCGATGTAGGTGTGGTGGCTTATATAGCCTGGTTTGTGGTGCCGGAGCATAAGACGTTCTGATTGGCCCTGATAAGTAGGTGGTAGGAATGGGAAACTCAAGATATCCCTTCCCCGCTACCCTTTTGAATCGTTGCAACCGCCTCCGACAGCCCCGGTGTGCTAGCCACCTGGTTGGTTGCTGTACTCCCCGGCCTGTCTTGTGGCGTACAGGACTTTTGTAGCATGGTAACGGCAGGGGCCCAAGCCTTGCTCAAGTGGTACCTGGTGTGTCTGTTGATTAACTCACTGTGTGTGGTTTTAATTGCCACAACTTACATAAGTATACTGTCCCAGAAATTACTAGCTGGGTCCAGTATCATAGTTTCTGGAAATTCAATTTTGTGGCCCGTCATTAGTGCATGTTCCACCACGGCTGATTTTGACAGTTGCTTTAGCAGTAAGTACCGTTGGTGTTCTGTCCTCCGTGGTCCGTAGGGTTTGGCCAATATATTTTAGACCGCAGGAACAGGCGATTTGGTTTACCCCTGGTTTTCTGAGGCCGATTTGATCTTTAACCGGGCGTAACATGTTTCTAACCTTTGTCTGTGGACGAAAGACCGTTTTGGTGTTATGTTTCCTTAGGAGTCTACTAATTTGGCCTGTGGCCTGCCCAGAGAAAGGAAGGTACGCTGTTATTTAATTAGTCTTTTTCTTTGGCCAGAGCATGATCAGCTTAGAATTTGAAATTGCCAGAAGAACTGTTATTAAATTCTTCTATTTCTGACTTTTGTACATTCATTATACTTACTTATAATACATGTCTAACTGGCATTGCTTTCTAACAATGTAAAAGGACTTCTCATTTGAAATAAAAATGGGCTAAAGGATGCAATGCACCACTTTTAATCATCAAAAGCACCAGTTTTGGCACATCGCCATATTTTGGCCGCCTTGATTTACACCCATTATTATAAATGACCAGGGACCTTTATTTTATTAATTAATGTTAATAAATGGTATAGCTAAAATTTATATTAGCTTCACAAATATAAGATGATTTGTAACATAAATACCACAATTTTATTTAGAGGAAGATGTGTATTTTTAAAGCTTGCATCAAGGAAGAAAATTATGGAAAATTCAGAATAATAATTAGTTAAGTTGCATTTTTCTGCCACATATAGGAAAATGATAATTTTAATTAAATCATCAGAATAAAGTTTTATACATTATATAGTTTTGATTTCTGAATAGTTTAATATCTTTTGATATTCTGAATTAACAATTTTGTTCTGTTTTTCAGGGACAGAATCACATGTAGAAGTTGTCAGTACGTGCCATGTTGAGCAAGAGGTAAATATCTAGTTACAATATCAATAATTGCTGTGTAATATTTTCATAAAGCCACTATTATTCACTTTTTATTTTCTGAACCTTAAAGTATATTGGTTATTTTATAGATTGTACAATAAAGTATTGTATTCGAGAATTGATGAATGTAGACTTGCACGGCGTATAATTCGGATAAAATCTTCACAGTTAACCAATTGGGTCAGGCTTGTAAAAAACATACCTAGTTTCCGTGGAAATTCTCTGCTGTCATCATCAGGCTGAATGTCGTACGCTGAATGCACTGTGTTTACACCCTTGGAGTCACCTGATCCTTGTTGCGATTTGATTGGTTCTTGTACGTCATCTGTGGAAGGCCTGTCTGTCAACTGCGCTTCTATGTCCCATATTTTTGTGATAATGGGATCTCACACATTTCTAATATGGTAGCCAGAGTCTCTGTTTACGAGATTATTACGCATATTAATCTCAATGGCATCCAGTATCACACTATCGTGCCATTTATGAGCGTGTTACAATTTATTTGTTTTGGAAAAATTGCATCTTATGTCGCATTGTCAAAACATGCTCAGCAACAGCAGATTTGTCAGGTTGTTTTAAGTTAACATACCTTTGATGTTCAGTGCAACATTGCTCAGTCATGCTCAATGGTTTGACCAATATATAGTTGGCTGTAATCGCACAGAATTTGATACACTTCAGCAGTTTTCAAGCCAATGCCATCTTTTATAGAGCCAAGAATCTGTCTATTTTATTTTGTGGATGAAAAACTGTCTTTATGCTATGTTTGGCCTTCCCAACATTCTGGTCAAACCCTATAAACCCTACACCCCAACCCCCCATAACCACAACCCACAATTGGCTGCAGACCTTGTGGTAGAAACAGATGCCATGTCTGCCCAATACTCCCACCTACCTTCCAGAATCCCACCAATAACACTACATACAGAATTAGAGAAAACATAACTTTTCTGTCCTCCCACACTATCCTAAAATAATCTGTACACTCTGCAGCCTTCTACATTGGCCAGACGAAGAGATCATTCCCCAAACGGATTGCCAACCACCACAGTACCATAAACTATCCAAAACACAATCCCCCATAAATGTCCATGCCCAGTCACAACGCCAACAACTTCAACCAGTGCTTCACACTGACCGCCCTCAAAGCCCTTCATCCTGATTCTTCAGAAGCTGTATTCCATTTACGAGAACTATCATTTCAACATGTCTTACAGACCAGACAAAGCCCTGGACTCAATATCATATAGATAGTTACCTTCTCCTTGCCTCCTGCTCCCCCCCCCCCTCCCCAAACACACACATAAAACTAAATTTAAAAAACATTGATGTATATATACCTTGGTATGAGTGTATTTTGTTTATGCATTGATATGTTGTGGTATGTATGTGTGAGTGTGTGTGTGTTAGTATTTACATATGAAGATGGATGTGTTTGAATGAGTGTGTATGTGTCAATATTGTGATGTTTGTATGTATCTCCCCAGCCCCCATAAAGTCCATGTCTCTTCCCAGACCCTCATTGAAAGAGAAAGTTGGTGGCCTGGTGGGGTCCATTGTTTATGAGAGCTAAGTTAGCCATGCAGCAATTTTTGTCTGCACAGTAGTCAGATAGCCGATCACAGGAAATGTCTTCCTAACTTTGTGAAAAAGGGGGTGGTGCCCCTAAAAATTTAAGGAACTTCAAACCTTGCATGCTGCCTGCCATCTGTGAACATGTAAATAACAGCCTGGGCCAAAAAGGTGACACAATCACCTTTGCAAACGAGTAGACAACATTGTTTTGATTTGTAAGGTTGATGCTGACGCAGGAAAATTGTAATTGTGTTCACGCGATCTCTTGCTGTGATTCCAGGAGTTTTGAGCATTAAGCAACTGGCTCTGGTTGACTTGTAGGAATAACATGCCCACATTTTATAAGATGGCATGTAAAAGTCAGTCGGAGGGAGGAAATGAGATGAGGTCTCATGTATCAATTAATTATCGATAGGAATGAAAGGGAAAAATTTAAGGAAAAGGAAGATAGGATAGATTTTTGGGTTCATGATTGCCTTGACAATCAGGTCAGAGATTGGTGTTAGAATTAATACCGCAACACTTGGAAGTTAAATAAAGTGTATTAGAAAAAAACTATTGGAGTATACCAGGACCTCCATCCTAGCCAATAATCAAAGTATGACTATCCAGATTCTTCAGAACTTTCCAAGAAGGGGTTAATCTTAATCCATCAAACCCGCCCAATTTTGAAGTGGCGATCCAATTAGAATGTACAAATGGCTGCCAAAATTAGTTGACTTGCATTCTCATGCCGGGGACAGAATGCAAGTTGAAACTGCAGAGTTTTCAATTAGCTAAGCCAGACATTCGTCGCCACAAACTGGATGGATAGTATTACATCCCGTTTGTGTTTCAGCTCCTTTCTGAACAAAAACTAATTTAGGTCCCTTCATGATAATATTACAGAGGAAGAATGGTCACTTTAAGGGGTTGTGGGGTTCGTGACCATGTGATCGGAACTTGGCTAATAAGCAAGCCACTGGAGATCAAATTAGTGTCTGGTGATTGTGTATAATTTATTAGAAGTGTGGATTGTGAAAGGACCATGCTCTGTATTAGATAGTTAAATTATTTGGTAACTGTTTAAAGTTTGGCATTTCCTTTATAAAAATGCCTGGCGCCCTATCATATCCTAGTTTGAGGAATCGAAATATTGCCACCGAGCTGAGAAGCTGTGGTAGAAAAAAGTGAATGAGGCGTATTCGACACACACACAAACTAGATCCTCTATGCTTTCATGAATTAAAAAAACCAACAAACCACCTCCAAAAACAAATATCCTGTGCCTTGTCCATTGTCTAAGTACCCAAACCCACCCTTCAGTTAAGTAGAAATTGTGGTTCACCCCTCACCACAATCTATCTTTCTACACTACAAAACTTAATTGCATTCTCCTATCTTGGGCTACACCGGACTGCAATCAACCCATATGTAAAATACATCCTCCACACAATCCACAAAGTTACAATAATTTTACACTAAGGGAAATTACAGTAATTAATTCTAATTATTTTCAATAATTGAGTAAACTGACTTGTTGACTGTAAATCAATTAATGTCCATTTTTCAACAATTACATCAAATAAATTTACAGTTAAATGCAGACAAAAAAGTCTTTATTTAATTAAACCAATGTTTTGTCACCATATTTGGGACTCAGGTAATTTCTTCAAATATTAAATTTTGAAGTACTTAGCTTTAAATTTTGATGAACAAATTGAAGATCAATTTTGAAACATTTTAGATAAATACAATATAATTTAGACCCTGCCTGATGATGATGATAATAAAAACTGAAATAAAAATAGAGGTTATGAACTGTAGCATTTCACATTAGGTAATTGTTTATGGATTATGAATCTAACAATCACACCACAACACTAACCTATATTCACTAGTGTGTGTTCAGATTCAGCCTAAATTTTCTTTCCATTACAGTGTTATTAGATTCAGCCTAAATTTTATTTCCATTACAGTGTTATTAGATTCAGCCTAAATTTTATTTCCATTACAGTGTTATTAGATTCAGCCTAAATTTTATTTCCATTACAGACTGTTTAGATTAACCCTAAAGTTCTTCCATACCATACCTTATTCCCTGTCAAGGATTTTGATCTGCACCCTTTCTAAGGATTCTGTTTGATTTTTCCTACGGAATAGCTAACATACAATATAAAATAATTGACTTGTTTCATAATTAAATGTGTAGATGTTGTTTTTAAATCAATAAAAAATTTAAATTTTGTTCACAATAGTAAAGACAAAATTAACTTTCTGGAAAGACATAATTTTATCTACAAAATTAAATGTTTAGTTTGTAAAGCATTGTAACATAAAATCAACATCAAATTAGACCTTCATAAGCACACAGTTGTGTCCAAACACATACAAATTAATAATCACAAATTTGATTGGCAAAATGTGGAAATTTTTGATGAGGTAAATAATTACTTCTTGAGAATTATGAGTGAAATGCTGTATATCAGGTGCAACCCTCATGCAATCAACATCATTTCAGCCGAAACTGTCGCTGGAGATGGTCCAATCGACACACTAAATTCTTCACATGTATATTCAATAATCTTTTCGGCTGAGGGAGTCGAGGAGTGTATATGATGTATTGCTAAATATGCAAGTTTTAAAACATTTTTTAAATGTCAAAATTTAAAAATTGTAACATAGAACCCATACGTAATTTATTGTAATATTTTTGTAGTACGCCTGAGGAAGTCTCAAAATGGAGACTAAACTTCGCTTTTACGAATAAATAGTGATAAATTTATATGCTGACTTTTTGGCCATCTTTTTATTTATTGTTAATTTTTAAAGTTGGAAAACTATGTTGTAATTACTACTTTAGTTTTTCAAAATAATTAACACCTTATCCATCCATTTATTCACTCGTGGTATTTTATATAAATTATTGTCCTATTTCAGGAAACTGTTGAAGTGCAACAAAGGCGGCCACATCGTAAACGGAAGGAAGTAAATTACAGGGAGATAGAAGAAACAATGTATGCTGCTGGTATATTTATTATAATGATAGTTAAGCAGTGATAAATTGTCAGGTGTTATATAATTCAAACTTAATTTCTGTTTCAGACCAAGAGTAAATGGTTCCAAGCAGAGTGGTATGTTTATTCTTCTTTCAATATTGATATTTATTAACTATAATATCAACAAATTAATATATATTATACACATTCTGTCAGGAAATGTTTATTTATTAGAGCATTAAAATCATCACAATTTTATCCCTTATTTCAAACTTCATTAAGGTAAATAAAATGTAGATGAGAGTATAATGAGCATTATAATCTTAAATTTCTTCAAAGATCTTATATAATTTGGTACTAAAATTTAAAGAAATCAGATATCAACGGAATTTGAAAAAAATAGTTACTTCAAATAATACAAAAATTCAAAATTACAATTTTATTGTATGCAGTTATATATAAGATTTCAAATAAGTTTCCAAAGAATCAATAATTTAAAATGTTCTGCCTCATTCTGAGAAGCATCATGCGACCCAGTGAGACATGCTATTAATGTTTGTTAATTTTTGCTACTAATATTTAGTATATCCTTAGTTTAATGTTGTGGGCATAACATAACCCACTGCCATATATTTTGGTCCATTCTCTAATATTGTGTTAGCTAACTTTCAGCTGTGTGCATCAGAAAATAATATTGCGTCGCTTGTTTTCCTTACCTTTTCACCTGAGACAGACTTCTTAATATTGACTTTACTTTGAACCGAAGTATTCCTAATTCCTGTCAAATCATTCGATTTCAGTTGAAATTGTTAATTTAAATAAAGTAATATTATCTGACTTAAAATAAAACACAAAGAATGGCCAACAGTAAAAAATGGAAAATGATTAGAATGTATTTCATCCCCCAACTTTAGGGACCTCCTTAGAATTTATATAATAATACGCCTCAAATATTCCAGAATGCACAAGTGTATCACAGTAGTAATGAGCCCTAAATTGAATTTAAATTTAGTATATCTAAAGAATTAACTTTTGATTTGATGTGGTACATTTCACTCATCAATCTAGAATAATTAATTTCTACACCTAAATTTTAACCCTATTCCCATCAATCCTGTGGGTTTTTAATATACATGTTTAGTTTTAAGTTTGTGAAATATTCTTAATTCTTGTTTGAAGCCTGCGCTTAGTCTGACCATTATGACAATATTTGCAGTCAAAACACTGAATTCTATATACAACATAGTGTTTGTAAAAATTATTTATTCATTCTTTAAATAATTAAAATATTTGAAAAAGTGTGGAGTTCTAAATATTACCCTAACAATTTAATTGGTAAATTAATTAATTTATATTACATTTTCTCTAAATGTGATAAAACAATGATGCCAATAGAAGGCTTAAGAATATGAATCTTGTAGTTTTTAAAAATATACTGCTACAACGAGATGAAATTTGTGATCAGTTACAACAACGTGTGATCTGTTTCCTTGCCATTGTTTTCACTCATTCCTGCCCCATACGTTACAGGAGCAACGTAAAATTTTTGCTATATATACAACATACAAAGTTTGTTTATTAATATGTATTCTACTATGTATATTTAACTATATAAATGAACTGAGGAGGACCCTTAATTTGGGGGACAATACTTGTTCAAATTAAATTATTCCCTTTCTGAATTCTGGCCATTCTTTGTGGTTTATTTATTATTAATTTAATACATATTAAATGTTTCCACTGTTGTATAACACTGAGCCTGTGTACTCTAGAAGCTAAGATACAAAACTAAACGCTATCAACAATTATATTCCTTGTATTTCATTTTCAGAGTCTAGTGAAAATGGTAGTTCTTCTAATAAGGTAAGACAGTTTTTATTTATATATTTGTTTTTCAATGAAATACAAATTCTATTGTTGGCTACCATTGGTTTCTGTAAATTAAGCAATATTTTTGGTAATGATTATTATTTGTCACTTATTTTTTAATATCCAATAAATGAGTGCTTCAAATAATCTGAATCAGTAAAATAACTTTTTTTTACAGACTCAAAAGAAAAGGATACAAAATAAAAAGGTGCAGCTGGATGAAAAACTATTGAGCAGTAAAGTATTAGAGTATGTGATTATGTAAACCCTTACTTTAACATTTATGCTATTAATGTTCATTTCACTAGATTAATCTTGTGTTCTTTATTTATTTAGGGAACAAGATGGTAAAGCTGCCACTGTAGAAGGTAAATAGATTTTTTTTGAAAGTGGTAACCTTGTTGAGGCAATTAATATATTATTTAAGGCATGCCATTGTTAAAATATTAAAAAATAGTTGTAATGTTTTTTGATTTCAGCCTTTTTTCTTAAATAAACTTCTAACAAGAAATAATAATATTTTCATATCTTAATTGCAAACAAAATGTTTATTTCACAAATTACATTATAAAATATGAAAATGACACAGGTTTTAATTTATATTATATGACATTTCACCACCTCTTTTGGAACTTCTTCAGGTGTTACTACAAAACTTATATAAAATATTTACATTAAAGTATCAGAATATTAATAACATTTATAATAATGATACAATTTTGATGAAAGACAATAAATGTGTAAAAATCCAAAAGGCTCTGTGTAAAGTTGGTTCTTTTAACAGTTAAACTAAAAAATATAAAAATAAAACAAAAATTAAATATATCGTATAATTATCCATTTAACAATAAATGAAACCAATCATAAAGTAATAAAAAAATTAAATGAGTAATTACTAAAATTTGCACAAATAATTTAAATAAAAATTAAAAAATTGAAATTTAATATAAAGTTTACAAGTTTCTGCCCGGGTTATATCGATTGTAAAAGACGTTTTGATAGCTATCTCCTCCACCGTCTACAGGTAACACTGATCGATATAACCTGGGTAGAAATTCTAGCTTCATATTCCAAACTATTCATTGGGAGAACCTTAAAAAATTAAAAGCAGAAATACAGGACTATAAATATTACTTTACTTTTAAGTATCATTATGAGTGTGTTAACGGTTGTTTTAATATATCTCAGATATATTTGGTTCAAATAAATTTTTCGTAAAATCTAAATTTTCAATATTATCCCAATGAAATTCATGGCATGACTCTAATTTTTGTATTGTCACATTATGCTTCCAGGTTTTATGATTATTTTTATGCTCTTTCAATCTCTTCCAAGAGCATGTTTAGTTTTCCCTAAATAGCATCTTCCATAATTAAGTTGACAACTGATTTTTTTTTTACAAAAAAACCATTATGTAACATTTCTTTTTTAATTTTTATAATTTTCAGTTTATTAATTTTAAAAGTGTCCATCTTTTTTAAGTTTTCACTAATCCTGCCACAAAATAATATTATAACCTGTTTAATCTCAAACTTGACTTGTTTTACTTTAATTATTTCTTCAGAAATTTATTATTACATTTGGAGTTACTAATTTTTTTAAAATATACTTATTATTTAAATTTGATTGATATGAATTCTTAATTATATTTTGAACAATTTTTGCATTCTCATTATGATACTTATGAGTTTATCAGAATGCACTCAGGTGCAACTCTCATGCGCTCTATGTAAAAACTGATATGAGTAATTTGAACAAGATATACGATTCCCTTTTTTTAAAATAGTTGTACTTTTTAAAATTATTTTTCCATTGTTAAAATTTAACTGTCAAAAGCACTCATTGTTACCACTACATTTTGGCTGTAACTGTTGCTAGAGATTGTCAGTGACACCAAATTCCTCTCGTGTTAATAGTCATACATTTAGACCAATGAGTCATGAAGTGAAGATCGTGAATTTCTAAGTTTTCAACCATGTTATATATATATATAAAAAAAATTGTAACATAGAACCCAATTTGTAATCTATTGTAATGTTATGTTTTCAGTATGTCATTGAAGTCTCAAAAGGGGGAGAAAAATAATTGGATTAATTAATAGCTTTCTTTTGATGTGTTGGATGGTTTGATAAAAAATGAATAAGTTTTATTTCCAAAACCATTTATTTGCCATAATTATCATCGAAACATCCTCAACCTGTACCTATTAGTATTTTCTAACTTGCAAGTAAATTTTATTTTGTTATGGTAAAGATTTTAAAGACATTAATTTCATTCTTATGCAAACTACAAAAAAATGTCAACACATCTATGGTATCTGATAGGTTGAGTTGTTAGTTTATTTAAACAATAATATTCCAAGTCCCTCTTTACTAATTCCCAAACAATAGGAGATAAAGGAGATCCCATTGGACATCCTTTAGTTTGTAGTCGACTAGAAAGAATGTTGAAAATAAAATCATATTGCCAGTAATTCACATTTCATCCCTAGAATTTTACAGGAAATATTTAATTTATCTCAATGGGAATTGATAATGCTAATAACCAGATCATTGGAAAATTTGGTGAATAAGAACTTTACTCAAGTGACAGCCTAATAACCTTCTGGATTATCTGATTTTTGATACTGTTAATGCATTCATTGCTATTTATTACATTGCAATTAGCTTCAATTAATCCAACAAATAAATTATTATTTTTAAACTATGGAAAGGACTACCAATAGATGAAACAATAAGTCTAGAAGTTTAAATTGATGTATTTTTGGACCATATTTAATTTTTACATTGTTTAGTTTTACTGTTAAATGTACCAATTTTTAAATTATACTTTTGCCAATTTCTGTGTATCTATATCACATTGTTGCTCTGTATTCTTGTATCACATTTTGGTTGTAGTTGCCCATGGAATTGGTCAACTTAGGATTTTTACACATTTAATATTTTTTCTATCATAAATTACAAAATTGTAAGTTTGAATTATTATTAGCAGTTATTTATATTCTAACATTTTATTAATTTTTAATGTAAATATTTTGTATAATTTTTGTAATAACATCTGAAGAAGTTCAAAATATATTGATGAAATGTCTTTTAACCGAAATTAGAAACTGTCAGAAAAACTGGTTGTCATTTTGATTTACTATATAAATATGAAAATTATAATCATTTCAATATCATGTTCTTTTTGTAACTTTCCTCTTTAGGATGAAAGTTTATGTAGTAAAACATATAATTAAAATAATAATAATAAATTGTGACGACTTGTATAGATTTGTTGATTTGTGTAGGTCTGTACAGCTTATAAAAATTAATTACTTTTTCAGATGACATGAATATTCAAAATATGGATCCAAATATTGAAGAATTGTAAGTACTGTCAAATCTATTTTTGCTTTCCTGCATTTTCATATACGTTGTTTTCATCTTGGTAAAAGCTTTATGTCTGCATATATTTTTTGCTTTAATTAATTTTCACAATTTTTCAGGTGCACACTTCTTTAAATGTATGTGGATTGTCATTTTATTCATAGGTAGGCATTGATTGGAAGTCTTATTAAAATTGTATTGTTACTCGCTGACATTGTGTTGCTTGTGCTCCAGAAAACAATTCTGTTATTGTTAGGAATCATTGAATGCATTTTAAAATAGTTAATTTTAATTTACACTGTGATATATATTTATATATAAATTAATGAAATGTTTGAAATGTGATGAAGTCACATGCATTAACATATACATTTCTGTGAGCATAATTCTATGCTGAGCGTATGACTTGAAGTGAATTTCGTATATTTCTCCCTCATTATCTCTCACTATATATATATATATATATATATATATATATATATATATATATATATATATATATATATATGAGATAGGAAATGACATTGTCATGTTTAAAACAATTAATGGGGAAAGGACAGAGAGATAGAAAGAAGATGACTTACCTGAAGTTCATAGATGGTAGACACCTTGTGAGGTTTGGAGAACTTGAATTTTCGGAGGCACCGCCCCCTTCATCAGAAGGTTAGGAAGACATTTCCAGTGATCGGCTAGCCGACGACTGAGCAGCCAAAATTTGCTGCTCTGCTAACTTGGGTCGTAAACAATTGACCCCACCAGGTCACCAACTTTCTCTCTCAATAAGGGTCTGGGAAGAGGCAAGGACTTGATGGGGGTTGGGGAGATGCATACTAACACCCCCATCTTGACACACATTCATTTAAACACATCCACCCTTAGAGGTGTCAATATTTAAATATTGACACACAAACTCACATACATACATACATACAACCATCATTCAAACATATAGTATGCACACAGAAGGTTTTATTGCATATACAAATTCCAATGATCTCGTGCTTTGCGGGGGGGGGGGGAGGTTGGAGATAAAGAGTTATAGGATATTGAGTCCAGGGCTTTGTCTAGACTGTAGGACATGCTGGAATGAAAGTTCCCACAGATGGAGTTCAGCTTCTGATGAGTCGGGAGGTAGGGCTTTGAGGGGGGTCAGTGTGAAGCACTGGTTGAAGTTGTTGGTGTTGTGGCTATGGGCATGGGCGGCTATGGGGAATTGGGTTTTGAGGAGTTTTACTGTGCTGTGGTGGTTGGCAATCCGTTCGGGGAGGGGTCTCTTTGTCTGACCGATGTAAAAGGCTGGGCAGAGTGTGCAGTTTATTTTGTAGATTGTGTGGGAGGACAGACAAGTTATGTTTTCCCTAATTTTGTAGGTAGTGCTGTTGGTGGGATTCTGGAAGGTCGTGGTAGGTGGGAGTGTTTGGCAGACATGGCTTCTGTTTCTACCACACAGTCTGCAGCCAATCGTGGTTGGGTGTGTGGAGTTTGTAGGGTCAGACCAGAATATTGCAGAGGTTAGGTGGGCGCCTAAAAGCAACCCTTGACAGGTGGGTACTATGGTTGGGTGGATGTTTTTCATGTCGGTTGGATTGTAGTCCAATGGAATGGGGGAATATTGAAATTAATTAGAAAAATTAAAGCAAGTTAAATCAAATATATTACAACTTAGAAAACTTTCTACATTATACAACATTTCCAGACAATTTCTTTACATTCAAAGTTTTTAAACATGGTTCTTAAAACTCAAGGATATGTGGGCTCCCTTGAATGGATACTAGAAAATAACATTTTAAGATGATAATTCCTTTTTGAATAAGCAAGTTTTACACAAATACAATAATTTCAACATTACCAATGACTCTGGCTGCCTGCAGGAACATTTTGTATGTCCCGTTCACAATCTCCCAATCACACTGAACATCATGTATCCCCCATAGTATTGCTTATGCCAAAAGTTAACCAATTTTAGATGATCTATTCACTGTGTACCTGATAATTGTAGTTGCATTACAAAGTTTCATCTACACCTTAACTTATTACAAGAAAATTTCACTATGGCACATTTTATAAACAGGAGGTATACAATATTTTATTTTTTTGGATAACCACTGCTGTTCCATAACTTGTTTTAGATCATCCAATCTTTAAGTTGATCCCGCTATGATGGACCTCGACGTCACAGTTACTCCACCAACTTCATAGTAACAAACTGCTACTACAACATTAGAATCGGTCTATCCAACACTGCTCTCCTGCTTACACGTCTAAACCATGTGCCATCAATTTACACTCTGCTAACTTCCAAAATCATGACTTCACTCCTCAGCTTCCACCAACCCTCTCAAACATACGTGTTCACAGTCCAACTTTCTTGGCTGCTCTCGGAAACACAGCTACACCCTTTGACTTCCACGCCTACTCTCTCAGTTACTCTGCCCTCAGTTATGAATTTTGTCCCCCGCCATCATGCCATCGGAATGTCAGTGTTAACGTTCGTAGTATTTTAGTTTATGCAAAATGCCTTTTGCACACCACCCCATGACCCTCCTTGCCTGTCACTAGGCCTTCGGCGTGCATGCAGCAACAAAGTCAACATGCTACTTGGGTTTTTCACTGCTACAGAGAAAATTCAGTCTCTCTCTCTCACTTTTTACAAAATAATGAAAATGTACTTGAACATAATAACTACCTTGAATTTACAATTAAAGCAAATACTGGTCTAACTTCACAGTTTGCTAGTTGTTAAATTGTTTTGAATATATCAAATTGCTTCTCGGTTGCATGTGGCCTCCTAATGATTGGAGAATGCTCAAAATCACAACTTCAGCACTGCAATAGCAAATAAGTGGTAGTTATAATTACGGGAAATACTGCACAGGACCAGCACCTGACCCCGTGTATGCTGTGAGGCTTTATGAGGTGAATGCGCATATATGGTGTACAGTGCCTTGGAAGGCTCCTCGCTGAAGGTGCTCATGCATCTGTTGAAATCCGCTGAGTGGAGTTAACCAAGGATTGCTCCGAGGCACTTCTCCACCCAACTGGCTCGCGAGTTGCTGATTATATTGCTCAAGTATAAATTCCTCTTGGGTTTCCAACCGGGTCAAAGATTTTAACAGTGACGTTTCGATGGCTTGCTCTGCTATCATCTTCAGACTGAAGATGATGGCATTCATCGGGAAGACCTTGTACTTTAATATATTGCTCCAGTTGCATACGGCTCCCACGCCCAAGTTTTTGACATTCTGGAAATGCACTCCGCCTGCAACAGCGAGAGTGCCCTCGGGGCCGCTGCCTTACCCAAGGGCTGGTGGCTTCAATTTCCAAACCTGATCTGCCCCCTACTTTTAGGTTACACATACCCAGGCACCAACTTGCAATCTCTGCCACCATGGGTTTTTGTTGAGCGCATGACACTGCCCGACAGAGTCCAACACAATTGTGAGCAAGGCTGCCGCCCAGTAGAGCGACAGCTGGGCTAAAGCTCACCTCTGTCTACATTATTTTTCGCTGAAGGTTCAGGTCAGCCCTGTCGCGCTTTAAGCCAGCCCGGGGAGCCTCTTTAACCCACAAATGTTGAATGCTAAACCCCGATGGGAGTGAGTACTCCCCTAAGACTGGTCGGGTTCAACCTTAACGGTAGCGCTGGCACTTCCAGCCAAGCGTAGCCTCATAAAGGATACTAGTTCCCAGCAAGCCACCCCGGTCCGCCCCTACTATTAAAAATGACAGATGGGACCCGACGCCAAGGCACATGAGAGATGCACGTTGCTCCCCATTTACGACGTGACCGATTAGATTACACAGGGGCACCGCGGGAAGCTGTACACACATAATCACCTTTACACCCTCCCGAATGGCAAGCAATAAAATGTTGCTTTTTTAAAAAAAAGTCTTCATATTTGAAGATTGTTTTCATGGTATTGAATATAAACCTCCATTATATCTTATTCCACTATTTTAACAAAATGCAAAACAGTAAATCAGTTAACGTATGATATTACAGAAATCATTGTGGGTTTCCACCCAGATCAAGTAATTATTATGCAACATTTCAAGGACCAAATGTGCTGTTGGTATCTTGTAGGCGAAGTCCCGGGAATCTCAAAATGGTGTTGACTGCTCTTGGTGATAGTTCAGTAGCTACCTGGTGAGGGTGAATCATGATCTCTTCAGGCCTTCTGCGGGGAGGGATGCCTCTTCTGGCATGGAAACTTCAGAGCTGGATCCCTAACTTCACTCAACTGGAAGCTGGCAGACAGTAACCATGCCACTTTTCATGGTCATAAATATATTCTCACTCCCTCTCAAATAATAGCTCAACTTTCCAGCTGTTACAAACTTTTCAGCCTTCCACAGAAATTTCGAATGTTATTGAATCTGTGTTGCAATGAATTGCATACTTGCATTACTTTGTTTACTAGATGAAGTGCAAGTACATGACTGAGTAAATAAGCAATTCATCCATTTGAGTGTTATTTTAAAGAAGGAAGATTAAAGAGCCACAGTTTTTGTGTCACAAGTGATCCTGTAGAATAGATTTTGAAACTTATTTGGCCTACCATCCCCTTTTCAGACAAAAAATTACTCAGTGTCCCCTGTCAATTTACATTCCTTCAGTGAATAATCAGAAATAGATGTGTGTGTGTGTATATATATATATCAGGAAATGACATTGTCATGTTAATTAAAACAATTAATGGGGAAAAGACAGAGAGATAGAAAGAAGGTGACTTACCTGAGGTTCATAAATGGTAGACACCTTGTGAGGTTTAGAGTGCTTGAATTTTCAGAGGAATCGCCCACTTCATCAGAAAGTTAGGAAGACATTTCCAGTGATCGGCTAGCTGACGACTGTATTTTTGGGAGAAGGTAAAACGTGAGTGTTCTACGGCTTTTTGGGGTGAGGAGCTTGATCGAGGCAGAGGATAGTTTTTGAAGAGGGCCACGAGTCTGAACAAACTTTTCTATTTCGTGGGTAATGAAGGGGTTGGGGTCGGTGTCGGTGGGGACAAGTTTGTAGATTTTGTCATCCTGCAGCTGGTGGAGTGCCTCAGTCGTGTAACTGTCGGCATCCATGACGACAGTGGTGGAACTCTTGTCAGCTGGGAGGATAACAATATCACATTTGTTTTTCAGGTTGCGGATGGCTAGGTGCTGGGTATGGGTTGTTTGGGGAGAGAGTTAAGGAAGGTTGGTGAGGTCACATGGGCTACAAGGATACTAGTGAAATTCTGAAGTGGATGGTTAGGTGGCAGTTTGGGAGGTAGCAATTTGGATAGTTCTTTAAATTTAACTAGGCATGGGGCTGCGGCGTTTAGGGGTTCTGGGTTGGCAGAAGGATGTTTTGCAAAGTGGTGCTTCCACTGGACTGTTTCGCAGAATTTAAGCGTATCACGGGCAAGTTTAAATGGGTCCAATGTTGGGGTGGGGGAGAAGGTGAGGCCTTTATCAAGGATTGATATTTCATCATCATTTAGACTTTTGGAGGACAGATTGAGGACACTGGTTTGTGGGAGTCGGATTGTTGGTTTAGGGAGATTGAAGATGTCGGCAAGGCAGGGTTTTGCTGAGATGAGGGGTGCGTGGTTGGTTTGGGGCAGCCAGAATTGCGCTGGTATTTGGATGCCAACCCTGACTGCCTGTTTCACCAGGTGGGAGAATTTTTTGAAGTGCTTTAGTGCGGTGACGCGGCGGAGATTCGTCGCGGGGATAAAGATGCCGGCCGCTTTCTGATCGTAATCGCGAAATAACGTCGTTGTGGGTGATGCAAATTTTTCGGGTGTGGATGGGAATGGGGGACAAATATTAATCACGGATTAATTTCGTTAGCTGGAGGGACTGGCGAAACGCGTGCACGTGCAGTTTAGGACGGATGCGAGGGTCAGAGCCAGACAAAGGAAGTTTTATGGTCAGGCCGTTCGGTGGAAGGCCGACCTCGGGACAGCAGGTGAGAAACACTATGTGCGATTATAATTTTGCGATGATTGCCGTTTCGCGTTTAAGAATTTTCAAAAGTGTAGAAACAGAACTCATCTTATAAGACTTGCTTTGAGGGGGGGTGGGAGGTCTAGAAGGTTAGCGGGTTTTTTAGGAAACTTTGATAGGAGGAGCGAATAAAAAATTATATATTTATAAAGGATAAAAGGAGAAAATCTAACACCAGAAATAAATATAAAACAAATGTTAGGTGTATGTATAAGGAGAAGCACGAGCTAATTTGTACTGTGGGTTTTTGGTGTGTTGTTCCGAGGTTAAGTGTTCCGAAGCGGAGAGAGAAGCTTTTGGCACAGTGGGAGACAAATGGGTTAATGCGGGAGACAAAGGTACGATTAAACAATGAGTGTAGTAGGGATTCGACAGGTGTAAGTGTGGTTGAAGAGTTAGGAGCTACCTATGAGGTGATATAAATATGAGTCAGGAAATGACATTGTCATGTTAATTAAAACAATTAATGGGGAAAGGACAGAGAGATAGAAAGAAGGTGACTTACCCGAGGTTCATAGATGGTAGACACCTCGGCTAGCTGATCACTGGAAATGTTTTCTTAACTTTCTGATGAAGGGAGTGGTGCCTCTGAAAATTCAAGTACTCTAAACATCACAAGGTGTTTACCATCTATGAACCTCAGGTAAGTCACCTTCTTCCTATCTCTGTCTTTTCCCCATTAATTATATATATATATATATATATATATATATATATATATATATATATATATATATACCTAAAATATAATAAATAAATTATAGAATTATTTATCAAAATCAATGAAAATTAACATAACTAAGTATAATGACGAAAGAAATAATCCTAATGAGAAGTATGGCCTTGGTGTGCTGCTGTCAATGTATCAATCCTCGACGCCCATTTTTTTCCCCCAGTAGTATTCTTAAATCACTGTGATGAGCTATGTGCTGTTGTTGTTTTTTGTTTTGTTAAGATATTTGACCACACTGAACCAATGTTCCACTAAATAGACGAAGGAAATGTAATTAAAAACTTTTGACTTACAGCCTATTATCCAGGACAAGTTTTTGTAGCCAAAACTGTTAGTAGCTGTCTTAGAATTTCAATTTTTCACTAAAAAATTGAACCAAAAACATGTGTATGATCATTTTAAACATATCTTCGGATCATTGGTTGATGTTGGAATGGAGAGCATCCAAGTGCTGACAATAGGTATGCGAGTCTTCATCATTATTTTACTTCTGATAAATTTGGAAACTGCCTGAGTTCCACTCATCCAAAATTTCATTTGTGTAGATCTTTTGACACCGATATCCTAACACTACAATGATGAACTTCTGTTTGAAGCAGCACGTGATTGAATTCTTCTTTTTCAATTGAAAGTTATCTAAACAATCTGACATTTAATGAATTTCTTCCAATTTTGTTGTTTGTACTCTCCACTTCCTTTTTTTGTAAGCAAGAAAACATCTGAAGCACCCTATCATTATCAGGGGCTTACTTTTATGTAGGAAACTCTTTGAATACAAATTTTTGACAAATAATTATTCTTGGCAAATTTGTTTTCCTTTTAAGAATCACACATATGCAACAAAATAAGACTTCGTTTCCTTGCAAAGTTGATTCATCGAGCAGTTCAGAGAACTGAGTTGTTTTTAAATACTCAAATAAGGAGTGTTTTGTATCTTTAGCTACTTCATAGATTATTTTCTGCACTGTATTTATTCCTCAAGGAAATTTTCTTGATAATATTGAGAGACTGGGTTGTGTAGAATAGTGTGCATTGCCTCTTTTATAGTTAGTAGAATTAGTTGTTCTAATGTATTGAGGTTTTACCAATCGGTAATGAAATGTTGTAAGAATCATGCAACCTATCATTGTCTTGTTTGGATGTTGTTGAAAAAAGCTTTTCATGTGTAAGTTGTCAAAATTTTCTTTTAGAGCTTGAAAATAAGATAAATCCATATATTTTTTTATCACCATGAACTTTTGTCAAATGATCTTGTATTCCTGCAGGCTTCAACTTTTTGGTAAATCAGGTATATTGTAGGCAACTCAATAAAGCCATAAATCAAATATTCAACACTGTATTGTCCACATTTTTTTCTTTTGTCGAGTCATTATCATCTGTAGATAGTCTTAACTTTTTTTTGCGATATTTGTGTTAAAACTTGAAGTAAAATATTATTGAAACTAATGAACTGTGTTTTATTATTATTAGAAAACATGGGAACATACAGCAGATATGTACAAAACGTATGAAAAATGCTTGCTTGTCATTTAAATAATACACTTTGCTTTGTATGTAATCCATAAAGAATATGTATTAAAATTAAATATTGAAATACACATATGCTTACATGTGTTCTGCTTTTGATGAATTATTTGGTTCGTGCTAAGTATTTTTGTTGTTGGTTTCAGCATGAAACATGACAAAAATAGTTACAAAATTATTCATTTCTATCCTAAGAAGAGCTGAACAAACTTTGCTGATGAGCTGCTGAATGAAGTCATTGATAATCAAAGTATTTTCGTGTTATAACTTGAGATTAATTCTGGCATTACGGTTATGATGTTTAAATTAAGGATCCATTATTTTAATGGAATCTTCTTAAATAACCAAGTTCAAGCATAGGATTCTTGTTAACAGTTTTTTTTTAGATTTCCATGATATAGTATACAATGAATAGTTGCCACCAGATTGCTTAAGAAATAGTGCATATTTTTTGTGATGTAACCACTCAGCTTAGTGGGTCACTATATTACACTGCAACAACAGGAGGAATACCTTCAATCATCTTCAACCTTAAAGCTATGAATAGATTTAGTTTGAATTATATGAAGAGTCCAGGAATCCTTCCCGAGACCATTCTTAATTTAACCCAATATTTTCTTCATTGAATTGAAAAAACATCATTTGAAGTAATTGCGTCTCTCTGTGACTAACCTACATACTCGATCTGCAGTTGTCTCATCGTCACACTGAAATTACAGGGAATGTCCCATATTGAGCCAACTTCAGATCCTAGAATTAGTCTGATTTTGTTTAATGTCAAATGACTGTGAATTTTGTGTGTTTAATTTCAGCTTTTAATTAGTACTAATTTTAGGACATGTGCCAGTTTATAACACTTTTGCCCCATCTGTCATCTCTCTTTTCTTGTGTTTTTGGTGGTGATTAGTTCAGTATTCCCCAATCATAGTTCTGTGTGTTGGCTTTTGGGCATTGCTTTTTGCATTCCAGATTTGTGATATTTCCATGTCTTGCTACTTTCTGTAACCCAGGCTTTTCCTATTTTCAATCTGTCATTTTATCATCATAAGCACTTAGTAATTCCTCGATACCTTTAGCTCCTTTTCCCTCACCCTGTAATGTAATTTCCCATATTTGAATATACAAATAATTGATAGTTGCTCTGTTTCATGCTACAGTATTGACAATATATTGAATTTCTTTCGTATCCTACACTTCATAAGGTCTACCAATTAGTAGAGGAAACATTGTGTGTTTCAGATATATTGTGTCTGTTTAGTTTCAGACCATTTTATTTTATTAGAACAGACTTAACGTTAAGTTATATATATATATATATATATATATATATAAAGTAAAGATTTAAAGTCAATAGTTTGTTGTTACAATACGTTAAGTCTGTTCTATAATCTTTTCAAGTATGAAATAAAATGGTCTGAAACTAAACAGACACTATATATCTGAAACACACAATGTTTCCTCTACTAATTGGTAGACCTTATGAAGTGTAGGATACGAAAGAAATTCAATATATTGTCAATACTGTAGCATGAAACAGAGCAACTATCAATTACTTGCATATTCAAATATGGGAAATTACATTACAGGGTGAGGGAAAAGGAGCTAAAGGTTATATATATATATATATATATATAATGGGGAAAGGACAGAGAGATAGAAAGAAGATGACTTACCTGAGGTTCATAGATGGTAGACACCTTGTGAGGTTTAGAGAACTTGAATTTTCGGAGGCACCGCCCCCTTCATCAGAAAGTTAGGAAGACATTTCCAGTGATCGGCTAGCCAATATTATATATTATAAATGCTACTTGCCTCTCTGTTTGGAAATCATTTAATAGTATTGTTTGTTTCAGGGCCATTAGAAGAGTTGCATCAGGTATGTAAAAAGACTCATTTTTAAAGATTTTTGGAGAGGTTTTTGTTCTACAATTTTCACGGTACATATTTTATATTTTTTATCTGATAAAATACTTGTAGCTGATTTATTCAAATTAGAACTGTAAAGGTCTATTCGTCCACAGTCAGTGATGTGACAGTGCTGTGAATGGTAACGTCAATAAGTATTCTTGTGAGATTTCAAGTAATAGTATTCACACTGGTCCAGCGAGTGCTATCAATGTGACCATGCAAATTGAGATTACGTCCAGATATTTTTTCACTTTTACAGGCATGATTTTTCTTAACTTTATTTTAATTTTTTATATTTAAATTGACTGGAAACTGACAAAAAAGACTTACTGAGTTAGTGCACCACTATTCTGCTGTTTATAATCTGCCCATCATAAATATATAGAGTTCAAAAATACTATGCAATAAATGGCATGAACAGGGTCCTGCAGAATGAGTTCAATATGAGGATTAATAGAGAAAACCAATGTAATAGAATGTAGTATGGGAAACAGTGGAATAATAAAAGGTGTTTGATTGGGAATGGATATTTTGACGGAAGTTAAGAAATTCTGCTACTTGGGAAGCACAATAACTAATGATGATTGAAAAATAGTAGACAAGACATAAAGAATAGGATAGCACAGACAAGGAAGGCATTCGCAAAAAAGAGTAATGTACCTATGGGTTATTTATGTGTGAAGATTTACAAATCATTGCTAAAAATGTTGTATGGAGCATGGCGTTATATGGGTGTGAAACGTGGATGATAGGAGTTGGGGAAAGGAAAAGAATTGAAGCCTTTAAAATGTGGTGCTATAGCCTATAGGCGAATACTGAAAATCAGATTGATGGATAGAATCACTAATGAGGAATAAGAATAGAATAAGAGTAAATAATGTAGAGGACATTGACCAAGAGAAGGAATAGATTAATAAGCTGCGTTTTAAGACGTGAGGGTCTCACAGAATGTAATGTGTTGGGTAAGAACAGAAGAGGGAGGCAAAGGATGGAATGTGTTTAGCAGGTTAGAAAGGATGTGGGATGTGATAGTTATGAGGAAATGAAAAGGCTTGCACGAGATAGGTTAGCATGAAGGGTTGCATCTGACCAGTCTTGGGACTGAATACCACAACAAAAACATCATTTGCAATATAATTATTATATTATTATTATAACAAATGCTTAAAACAGCAAGGAAATGTTATAAATATAAATAACATTATTATTAATCAGGCATTTGATAACCAAGGAATGACCCATTATCAGTAGTGAAGTATTTATTGAATTTATCTCTAGCAGAAAATGTATTAGTTGGTGCATTTCTTCCTTGAAAATGTAAACTTCCATCATTTTGAGCTAAACAACTTACTGCTTAATGTAGTTGTATGTATTTTTGTCACATTTTATTATTAAATTGTGCATTGAAAAGTTGGACTAAATTATGTAATTCTCATTCTCGGTCAATTGTAAATTCTAAGTTTTTGGGATAAAATTACAAAAGTGTCTTCTGCTCTTCTCATAATCCAAATTGTCCCATGGATAAGGCCATAGGGTTTAATAAAAAATGCTCCATTGCCTACAATAACTTGCAGAACTTCGGTATTTGTATTTAATATTATAGAATTAACTATACAATTTTCTTAACAGTAAATTGAACTAATTTTCTGATATTCTGAAGTACATGTAGAATTTTGCTCAGTTGCCAATTAATTCTTAATGAATCAAAGCATACTCTCCTTCTATTGTTGTTCTTGTCCATGTCCTGATGGACTCGCATCCATTTTTCCTTCACTCTTCCTCCTCTTCCAAAATTGGAGCAATCGTCAAGAGGTTATTCTCTGAAAACATTGCCATATAGAGCACTGGTATGTGCTGAGAAAAGACTACCAACACTGACACATTGGAATAGAAATCACAGAAGGTGGAATCAAGAACCCGTCATATCACTGTTGTGTATTAATAGTAGTGTGAAAATGTAGTGTCTGAAGAGAATCATTATTTTAACAAATTTTTGGAAACCAGATTAACAGAAAACGTTGCAAATAAGAGACATAATGTATTTAATACGACGTTTTCACTGTCCTTGTGGTTTTCATCAGCTGTGTACATTTTGTCTGTTAACAACTAATGAAACCAACAATGTTTATTGAAATTTTGTTTAATTTATTGAGATTATTTGTCAAATGATAGTTTGTGTGTTATTCATGGTTCAGGGACTTAATTAATATTCACTGAGCAATTGTGATATGCATTTGAAGTAAGTGTGTGACAAAGAAACTGCTTCACTCAAATTTATAATTATCAGATTTTGTGTACCTTTTAACCAACACTGATGTCATTTTCTTTTCATTTTGCTCCCAAGTTTAAATGGAGATGTAAAGTGAGTTCATCTTTCTTACATTAAAATGTATACATATTATAATGTAAGCATAATATAATGTTACAATGTATGATTTTACTAAGATGGGTGACTAACAATGTTTAATTTATTATGGAAATATGACATCTTAATTAATCTTGTGTATGAATTGTAGTTGTGAAATGTAAGGAATATTTATACATGTGCATTAATTTCTTCTCACGAAGTGTCAGCCACTAGCAGTTGCTGTGATTAAAGTAAAATGTCAAGTGCTTGAAAATGAGAAAAACCAAGCTTTTATGATAATGTGTTGAACATACATTCTTCATGGCTTATTAAGATTTCAAAGAAACATTGTTGTTGAGTAGTCTCCTTACTATCTCAAAATGCTATTTTTTTGATTTTTCACTTTTTTAAAATAGAAAATTCTTTAAAAAACATCATTTGAATTTCAAGAAGTATTTATGTACTAAGTGACATCCTAGTTTAACATTACAAAGGATGGTGTTTTTCATAATTGCAGGAAGAAGTTTAATTTCCAAGTGAATTAACAGTAATTAATTGAGTTTTATTCTAAAAACTAACCAATGACAAACATAGGTGAAATTAAACAATATAAATATGATTAAGATTAATGCAGCTGTAACTTTCCACAATTGTTTGCAGTTGAAGATTATTTTTATTTTGAATAATGTTTTGTCACACACACAAATATTGCCAAAAAACAACAAGCATTTTATGTAACTGTTGAAGCTACGTGAGTGAAAGGCTCTTATAAAATTCTAGCAATGTTAGATTTAAATTTTTTTTATTTCAAAGGAAAACATTCATTTCTGTTTGAAACCATGAGGCAAGGGTTTCAAAATCATTGTAAAAGGATTTTGATAAATCTTGACATCATTTGCAATTGCATCTAAATAATTAAAATCAAGTCTCCATTTGATGAATAAAAGTTTGGCATGTATGGAAATGTGTGAAACAATTTTTGTTCAATTGACATTGAAACGAAACAGTTTTGTGATGAAAGAACTTAAATGAGTATAAAAAAATGCAGAGACTGGTTTTCTCCTTGTAATTTTAAATTAAGGCAGGTGTCATGGAAGATGACAGTCAACAATCGTCTTGGTAGGTAAAAACCAATAAAGTAAACAATAATTGACTTTAACTTAAGGTCATAAAAAAGTTACTAAAATCTGTATAAAATGATAAGTTCTATAATGACCAATTGCTTTATGACTTGACCAGAGGATAATTCCTATCATTCATTTTGATATTGATCAAAGCTCAAAAAAATGGTTAGGACTCTGCTATGTTAATGTAATAAGATGACAAGACATTTTCTCCAATCCCTCCAATTAACTCACTGCATTGACTTTATTGAGTCATCTGACATGATTTCTGACATATCCAAGCAACACAAACTGTTGATGAATGATGCAATGTATGATTAATGGCTTTCAAACTTTCATTTTCTATTTCCTTTAATATGCGTTTAAGTACACTTGAATCTTTTCTACCCATGATTTTGCCACCATCAGTAACTCTTTGAATCACAACGTTTGCTGACAAACTTATCTTTTTAAATCAATTATCCTTATTTCTGCACACATTTCTTCTGTTGCAGTTGTATAATCCTTAATTAATTCACTGTCAGCAAATGGTTTACCATGTTTATAAACTAACCGCACACAAACTCACATGAGTTGCGGTATTTAAACAACAATTGTTGATATTTCATCCTGTGTTTGAAAGATTGTAAATATGGAGTACTTGTAAAACTGCTTCAAGTCCATAATAATTATCAAAGATCGAAGATTTTTCTGGTATACATTCTGGATAAACAGTCCTTGGGTTTCCAACTGAGTTAAATTAGGCCTAATTCCAAACATTTCGATGGTATACTCTGCCATCTTTCTAGTCTGAGAAAAGTAGTGGCTTAAACTTAATTTAACTCGGGTGGAAACCCAAAAACTGTTTATTCATAATAATTATTTATGTTGTATTTTTCAAATACTGATTGATGTTTCATTAAAAATTCTACACATTGTTGTATTACATGACTCAATTGCAAAATATTGATAAGCCCATTACTCTTTAAATGTACTGCATTGTTCCATATTTATTTAAAACAAAAGGACAGTTTCATATCAAAATAATATTAGGAGCAGGGGTTCTATATTAAATGTATTACAAAATAGCCACGAATCACTAGTCACAAGAAATATAGTTTTCAGATCATACTTGCCACTTTGAATGCAAACTTTGGAACTACCCAACTCTACTATGTATCCCATACTGGTACTGCATGTCCTTGGCGCGTAGGACATATTCAAAAGCTCTCTAAGGAACTCTAATCTTCCAGACAAATTTGTAGAACATACTCTAAGTCTATAACTCACTACAAGATGGGATTGTATAATTCTACTATCTAAGCATAATTAACATTTTTTGTGTAAGTCCACTGCTCTCCACAAGACAGCGCTCACTATAGCTTTGTCATGTCTTGCACTTAGCTTCTCTACTTTTAGCAAGATGCCCCTAGGAAAGATTTAGCTTAGGTTAAAGTTGTTACAATATGTAATGCATGGCACACACATCAGCTATCTCCACTGCAATGGAATGTCCTTAACACTTGCCTATATATGCCAACCAAAATTGTGAACAAAGCGCCAGAGATCTCACTCACTGGTTAGTTCTATTACGAAAATTTAAAACTACAGTATATTGGTTTTACAAAGAGATGGCTAGATCTAGGCCATTGGGACTTGGTGGAGAAGTTGAGGTTCACACAAATTTTCCTAAGTTGTATGGCACTTCAGTATGTGTACACGCATTATTATTTATTAATATGGTGATATTTCCTCTTTGTTGTCATGAATGAGTCTCAATTTAAGCATTTTGTGAAAACAACCTCCACATGCCTTATTTTGGCCTCCATATAAAATATATAAATGTTTGATATAAAACTCCATGTATATCTGTATATGGAACCATGCATTTTGTACTTGGTAACAATCAAAAAAGTATATGAAAAGTATATAAGATACATCATTGTTGATGGAGCTTATTTATTAACTGCTTTATTAACATTGATGACTAGAATAAAATTGGGGATAGTAAATATATTATTATACTTCCACAAGGCTAGGATCAGCATTCATTCCAAGGTGGACAGAATCTAATAAACTATGTGGATAAAATTACCCAGGCTTTCTGCTGAGTAAGTTTATTGGAAATGAGCAATATTTCAGTGGCTGTAATCAAAATGTCAATGTTCTCAATGAACTTTCCCAGCTGGTATCTGGGAGAAATTGTCACACAGGAGAAACCCGTGCTCTACAATCTGAAATAGTGTTTCTAGTATATGTTCAGAAAGTAATTTTTATGAGAATAGCTGTTAATGCCTTGCTTTTCATTGTTCATTGCCTCCCATTAATCCTGCTCAGATATAATTCATTGCTTATTATTAAATTTGTATGAACAATGCTTTGTTAGTCTTGGACTTGTAAACATCATTTATAAGCAAAATGTATGAATCAAGAAAGATAATACATTTTAAATTAATAAGAGTAATTATTTTTGAAAAATATCTTTTCTGTGTAATTAAGATGAGAAAGTAGGTATGTAGTAGTACAATGCACTAGTAAGAAGGAATTTTAAAAAAATTGAACCTGAAATTTACTGCAATACCTTTTAACATTCTTGAATTTTACATTATATATATTTATATGTTAATGCACATTCTAAAATTGCAGAAAATAAGTTATTCAAGAAGCCTACAGCACCAAAAAAAAGAAACTTGAAGAAGAATAGTTCTGTTCTAACATTGGTAAGTTCATTAAACAGAAAACCTCTTGATTCTATCTTAGGCCTAATATGATTTTTCTATAATTTAAATTTTTAAAGCTACATACCCAACATTTGATTGTTATTCTACTCTTCTGTGATTATTTTCTAGGGAGTTTTGAGATCCTTTTCATTTCTTCTCTTTTTCCCAAGAAACCGCATAAAAATAAAAACTTATTCCAATTAAATTGGTTTAAATTAAGTATGCCCCAAATTATTTTATTTTTATGTCTGGTATAGTTAATAAATTATATGACCATAGTTTTCATATATGAAAAACAATTACATTTTTTTAAATATAGCTAGACATTTCTATTCTACTTTGTATCTTAATCTAATGGCATTTGAAGATAGAGTATATTATTTATTGATATATAATTTTCAGGATGGTACCAGTGGTGTCCAGAACTTGTTCCGTTGAGTTGGCAGAATATATATATTTTTTAAGAATTCTCAATAAGATTTTCTTTTATGTAAATGATAATAGAAAATGTATCTAATTAATCTTATAACAAAATAGTGTGTTTAAATGATAATATTTAGTATATGTAATGGAGTTAATGAATCATATTCTCTATGAGACTGTTTAATCCCTAAGACTGCCATGAAGTTACTTCACTTGTAATGTTTGCGCATCAGGTTTGATGTGTAAAATTAAAACATGTCCAATCACATGGTATATTAAATTGGAATATCTCACTTCTGTTTACTAAATCAATATTTCATTCGCATAAAATATTTATATCTAATCATAATTCTATGTTTAGTTTGATTAATTTTTCCAAGACACAAAAGTGTGGAAAAATTCTCACATTGATGAATCTCTACACATGAATTTTTGCTGGCTTATCTATGGTTTATAAAGTAATTGTAATATCTGTGTAAGTAACATTGAAAATAACTTATTTAAATTTTACTGGAGCTTTTTTTTAATTTATTGACTGTTTTTAACTGGACCTAGTGTAACTTATTTCACTCAGATTAGTTATTTTATGTGAAACCTCTGTTCATGTGTTCACATCTATGTATATATTAATAAAGACATTCTAAATTTTAATTATTTTAAATTCTATGTATGATTCTGTTTTTTCACTTTGGAAGCTCAAACACACAACATCCAAGATCTTGCTAGGAATTGAACCTGAGGCAGAGGTCTAATAAAATAATGAGAAAGAATAGTTATCTATAACCTCTACAGAGGGCAGTCAACAGTAATTGGAATTAAAGGGCAAGAAAAGAAATCAAGAAAGGAGTAAGACGAGGATGCAATCTGTCACCTACACTTGTTATTTTATGTATAGAACAGGCAATGAAGAAAGTTAAAAATGAATATAGAAAATGAATCAAGCTGCAAGGTGAAGAAATAAAACCCCCATTGTTTACAGATGTTATTGAAGTATTAGGGGAGTCAGAAGAAGACTTGGAAACCATAATAAATGGTATAAACATGGTCATGGAGAAATTGTACAACATGAGGATTATTAATAGAGGTAAAACCAAGCTGATGGAATGTAGTATGGGAAATGGTGTAATAAAGGGGAGGGATATTTTGAAGAATGTTAAGGACTTCTGTTAACTTATGTTACATAATAATTAGGGACTGTAGTAGGATAATACAGGCAAGAAAGGCTTTAATTAAAAAGAGGAATTTACTTACAGTTAATATAAGTGTGAATATTAGGAAATCATTGCTAAAATTTTTCTTATGGGTGGGCATTATATGGAAGTGAAACATGGACTGTAGGAGGTACAGAAAGGTAAAGAATGGAAGCTTTTTAACTTATAAGTATTAACTTTTTACACTTATTTTGAAGTCATTACTCAATTTTTCCACATTTTTAAATTTGATAAAAGCCCTGTGTATTGAAAAAATTAAGCTCATTTTCGGTGTTAGGCCTATTTAATACATAAGAATAAAAAAATTAAAATACACAACCATCGCAGACTTGTGTACACTTAATGTCTGGAATATTATGAAGATGAATAAACAAAAATTTGAGGGAACTTGTATGAATATTCAGGTGTTATACACACACACCTGAGTACCTTGCACAGAGCTTCATGAAACTGGTAAAGTATTTGTTTTGAATATTCACTAACTTGCATGTTATAATGGCTTCAATGTTGTTTAAATTATAAAGTGATTGCCCTTTATAAAAAATTTTTATTTACTTTCTTTACAATTATATTTGGAAACTGTCAAACTGCATGGTCTATTACAAGGTTAGTCAATCTTTTTATACTTCTTTCCATCTGCTTTTGTATCCCTGTTAGAAGTAATAATGTCCAACCGCCCACAGGTTTATATATATGCATATACACACACAGTTGATATGGAAAGGAAAGAGTCAGAAAGTAGGTTCATAGATGGTAGGCACCTTTTAAGGTTTGGAGTTCTTTAAATTTTTGGAGGCACCGCCCCCTTTATGAGAAAGTTAGGAAGACATTTCCAGTGATCCGCTAGGTGACGACTAGAGATGCGCTAAATAGTTATTTTCCGGTAACATGTTACCCCGTAACAGTTACAAGGAAATAACAGGTTCCAGTAACAGGTTATTTTAGTAACATGTTATTTTAATAAACATAGATTTCAGCACATGGTGATATATATAACCTTCTTAACTGCGCCCATTATAATCGCCCTCGTGTGCCTCATGTACCTAGATAATTATCTTTATTTTTATAAGGAATATACTCTGAACTTTGTTATATCATAACAATATAATATCATGTATTCACGATAAGGAGGGAAAAAGAAACTAAAAAGGATAAAAATAATTGTTCATACAAAATAAAAAAAGGCATTTGAAGCTACTAACTAATTAAGAGTAAAATTAATAAATCATGTAAAACTTCATTAATTTATAATTGAAGATAATGCCAGACAATTGATTTATTGAAAGAAAATAGCCAGTGTCAAGCAGACAGACAGCTTATGGAGCGCTGTGCGCCCCTACCGGACCAGTGTGGAACTAAATATAACAGGTTGAGCGGAACCTGTTAAATTTAACAGGTTACATTTAACGGAACGGTTTAGCGGAACCTGTTAAATTTAACAGGTTACATTTAACAGAACGGCTTAGCAGAACCTATTACTGGGTAACAGGTTACGGCGTAACAGCGTTATATTGTGTGTTGCGTCTGTCTGCAAGGCGTGTTTTACACTTCTGTGTAGAATGATGATATATTTTATATCATTCCAAAAAATAAATTAGATAATTCAATAAAAATTTTCAATAATTTTCAACAAAATTTAAATTTTACCAATTAAATAGAACTTAAGCACCCTATTCATTTTAAAGATGTTAAGATGAAATTATTACCAATTAGTATAAAAAATTAACATGCTGGAAGAGTTCTTAATTACAGGTCTAATATCCCAATTTTCAAAGAAAGGCTATCAAGTTGCCACATCATATTGAAAATTTTAATAAAGTTATTAATATTCTTTTTATAAATTCTTACCCCATTAATTTCGTCAATACACATGTCAAATTTTGAACGAATAAAATGAGATTCTTTTTCAACAATTTAAAAGTTAAAAAAGATTAAAATAAATAAATAATAATTCAATTTTTATCAATAATATATTTTGTAAAAAACTATAACAACAATTTATATAATAAACTTTATCTTAATAAAGTTTGCGATATTACGTATTCGTAATTGTATAAATTAATAGAGTTGGTATTACCGGAATTATTATTTTTTAAATTAAAGACTATATAATTGTTTGTATGTTTTTCTGGCTGTCCATTTCAGCAACTTAATATAATTTGTTACCTATTTTTCCGTTTACGTTACTTAGCAGAGAATTTTCTTTCATTTCAACCTACATTTTACAAGAAGTACTTTAGCGAAAGGGAATAAAATCATACCTTGACGATAAACCGGGAAAAGGAAAAATAAACTAAGATGGATAAAAATAATTATTGATACGTCACTGACACTTAAACTTTGAGGCTTTTATTACAAAATAAATAATTTTAATGATAACAGAAAATAAATACATTATAAATTAAGGAAGAAGAGAAATATTGAAGTAACTGTAATCGATATTGATAAAAAATAATTTAAGATAATTATTATTTATACAGACATTTAAAATAAAAAATATATAATTAAAACTTAAGTATAAACTAATATTAACATATTTCTTACAAAATTTACAAGCAAATGCATTATAAATTAAGGAAAAAAAGAAATATTGAAGTAACTGTAATCGATAAAAAGTAATTAAGCGAAAACAAAAATCAAATCCAAGTATCACTCCAGGTAAGTGATTTACTGGAACCATTAGGATGGTAGTAAAGTATGCTGGGGAACAACAATAAAGATAACGGGGAAATAATTTTGGATATAGGAAAAATCTGACGAGGGCCGCAACAAAGTATGCTATATTTCGCGCCCAAAGCAACACTTGGAGACACGTGGGCGTTGAGCTTAGACGGTGGCCAGGTTGCGCGTCTTGAAGAGGACAATTTTTTACAGTTTCTGTGTAAAAGTCAGTGAGATTCGGAGACACTTGAGAATCGCGAGTTCAGTTACAGCTCTTTTCCAGCAAATTTTATAGGAGTATTTTGGCGACAAGATCAACTTGGAGTCCGAGAGCCGAGACCTGTCTGTCATCTGGAACAGCCTACAGATATCTCACCACCAGTGTTTAGGCTTTGAGGACGACTTCACTGCAAAAAGTAAGATAAATTCAAACATTCAGTGTCATTGCTGCGTAATATCAAAATTATTTCGTATATTTTGTAGCCATTAAACCAAACAGAACTGTTTCATGTCAAGTTGTATAGGAATTCAGTACTGTTGGGGAACTAGATTAAATTGTAGTTTTCACATGTAAAGGTCAGTACATTAGCAAAGTACAAATTTGTCCGGGGAAAAGTTAATAAATTACTTTAATTTCCAACAGAAGCTAAATTAGAACTTTAAAACCAATTTAGATTGATCTATATATTGATCAAAAGTTCTATAAAAGTCTAAGAAAGTGGAAATACAACAAATGAAGCTCAGTAAGTCAATTTTGTAGAAAGATAGGAATGGAAAAATGACCGGACTATAAAAGTAAAAACACATACGCAAAATATAAATTCAATATACGACTTTGTATTATTACGATTTCAAGTTACATTCCTGAAACTTTGAAATGTAAATCTAGAACATTTAAGAATTCAGTTACAACAATTTTTCGATCGGCATTGCTTGTTTAATCATTACCCTGCAAAAAACAAAATTACTGTTAAAAGTTATAATTTTGAGTAACGAAATCATGCAGAATTATTTATTTGTTTTCATTCAGTTACATAATTTCTATCTTTTAAAATTTTTTTCTAGGAAGTACACGAAATGTCCCGAAAGTTGGTCGCTTGTGCGACATGCACATTTAAATTTTCATCTATAACTTTTTGTCTCCTTCACACACAGACGAGGTACCAAATCAGGAACCAAACATAGTGTTATAAATACTGTTAATAAAGTTCATATTAATTTTTTCTGACTCACTTTCACTACTTATTAATTTGCAAACTGTCAGATATTGCAACTGATGAATTAAAGATTGTAATAGACAATACATACGCGTGGTTAAATTGTAAATAAAATTCATCTGTTTCTTGGCCTTTTCTATGTGGGTGGCGAAACTCTAAAAAACACCAAACCCTTTCCGTTTTGAAAGTGGGAGGAGGTCTGAGGGCGCATTCCACGGACAATAGACTGACCCTTCTTTTGTAACGAGAGCAGCCAATTCATAAAAGGGACATCTGTTAGAAAGTTGAGTTCCTACCGTTTGTGGGCGTAACAAATTCGGAGCAACGGAAGTTGCATGAAGAATCTGAAATACTACGGATAATGCTTAACACATGCAGCTTTTACGCTCTCCGAAGAATTTTCTATTGGCTGCAATTGTCAAATTTGGTGGACTTCTTACTGTTGACCATTTTTTGCATTTATTTCTTATATTAAGTCGAATTAATCTTATTAGTCTCTTTATAACTTATGTGTTTTCATTGAAATTGTAATGCACACCTACTGAGGCACACAGATTATGGATGAACCTTCAATAAGTGTATTGTTTCTGTAACATATTACTAGTAAATTTCTTTGCAAATGAGCAGTTCTTAACTGATGTATTGGCCATTATACATTCTTGAAAAATTCTTATGTTGCAACTTTTTGCTGCAGGTAGCATTATCTGTTTCCGCAACTTCGACAACTGAGTTTGTAGACCGTGTTCTGAGTATCATATAGGTATGAATATTAATTTAATTTTGTTACTTCTTTATTATTTACATTTATAGCGCAATTTTTATTTTATTTTTTAATTCAATTCAAGATTCCTGCCTGGTTATGTCGCGGAAAGGCAAATCCAGCTATCTGTGGGCATTTTACACTGTCACCGATGAAGAGAAGAAGATGGCAAAGTGCGATCTTTGTGGGACGATATGCTGTTTTAAATCGACGGTAACCAATTTAAAAAAACATATCGACCGTCGACATCCGACAGTACTTTTAAATGCTGTACGACAGCACAAGTTAGCTGCACCGTCCACAACTGCAATAGCTACTTGCTCTGGTGTGAGTGCAAGTACTGCAGATGAACCCATGGAATTTACCCCTCCTTCTATGGAAACGGTTCTTCATCGAACCTCAACACAGACGTCATTGTTCTCTTTCGCTACCGTTAGTAAAATACCGGAGCGAAAGAAGAAGGAGCTTGATAGGCTCCTTCTGAGGCTTTTTTATGTTGATTTCCAACCATTTTCAGTGGTTCAGGATGTAGGGTTCAGGAAGTTTGTTAACGAACTGAACCCATCCTACCAGATCCCAAACAGAAAAACTATTTCAGAAACTTTAATACCTGCGGAGTATCAAAAAACCCTAACTGCTGCCCGATCGCTGTTAAATTTAGCGCCAAGCGCTTGCTTGACGACTGATACGTGGACATCGAGAACCACGGAATCATATTTAGCTGCCACTGCACACTTCATTCACAATTTTGAAATGAAGTCTGTTTTATTATCCTGTAAGAAACTGCCGGCCTCTCACACTAGCAGAGATTTAGCAGCTGCTATGAACGAAATTGTAGCCAAATTTGGCCTTCAAAATAAAGTCCTCGTTTGTGTGACAGACAATGCGCCAAATATAGTTGGGGCGATAAAGGATCACCTTTCGTGGAAACACTTTCCTTGTTTCGCTCACACAATTAATTTAATTGTGAATGACGGTTTTGCTTCACAATTGCAATTAATAGATAAAATTAAATTAATTGTTGCTCATTTTAAAAGGAGCACAACCAGTAGCGAATTATTCAGAAAAACGCAACAGAATACTGGAATAGAAATGCCAAAGAAGTTGGTACAATCTGTTGAAACAAGGTGGAATTCCACGTATTTCATGCTCCAAAGATTTGTGGAGCTTGAAGATTCAATTAAGATGACTTTGGCATTGCTAGAAGCCAAACACGCCCAACAATTAACCACGGAGGAATGGGGACTTTGCGGTGATTTATGTTCAGTTCTGCAACCATTTGAGGAAATTACAAGAAAAATGAGTGCAGAAAAATATACTACAGGCAGCGAAGTTATTGTTATTGTTCAAGGACTTAATCGCGTCATTGAAAAGTTCAAACAGCTATTCAAAAATGGCGAAATGAAAACGGTTGTCCTAGCACTGCAAAAATCATTGAATGAGCGATTAAAAAATATTTCCTATAGTAGGACTGTCGGCATCGCTACTCTTTTAGATCCCCGTTATAAATTACTACCGTTTTCAGACTCACCGGTTGCAGCCAATGATATAAAAAAATTTCATGTTTAGAAAAAGTGGTTTCCGATGCTGCGAAGAATGATGACCATTCGCAACCGTCGGTCGACCAAGCAATCACTGACACAGAAAGAAGCGATGAGGGCAGCATGTTTTCTGTTTGGGACGACTTTGATAGGATGATTAAAAAAGCCTCACCGAAGGGGACTATCAAGTCCAAAGCAATTTCTGAACTGGAACGGTACCTTGAAGAACCGTTTCTAAATCGCAAGCAAAATCCTTTACAATGGTGGCACGAACACCAACACGTGTTCCCCAACATAGCAAAACTACTAAAAGAAAAATTTAACGTTTTGGCATCCTCAGTACCCTGCGAAAGGATTTTTTCTAAAGCAGGGTACATTATAAATGACCGCAGAACACGCCTCTCACCAAAACATGTAGAGGAAATTATTTTCCTAAATCAAAATTATTTTTTGAATGAATCTTGCTAATATATTTGCTCTTATCAATTGTTTTTTTAACTTAATTTATAATGCATTTGCTTGTAAATTTTGTAAGAAATATGTAAATATTAGTTTATACTTAAGTTTTAATTATATATTTTTTATTTTAAATGTCTGTATAAATAATAATTATCTTAAATTATTTTTTATCAATATCGATTACAGTTACTTCAATATTTCTCTTCTTCCTTAATTTATAATGTATTTATTTTCTGTTATCATTAAAATTATTTATTTTGTAATAAAAGCCTCAAAGTTTAAGTGTCAGTGACGTATCAATAATTATTTTTATCCATCTTAGTTTATTTTTCCTTTTCCCGGTTTATCGTCAAGGTATGATTTTATTCCCTTTCGCTAAAGTACTTCTTGTAAAATGTAGGTTGAAATGAAAGAAAATTCTCTGCTAAGTAACGTAAACGGAAAAATAGGTAACAAATTATATTAAGTTGCTGAAATGGACAGCCAGAAAAACATACAAACAATTATATAGTCTTTAATTTAAAAAATAATAATTCCGGTAATACCAACTCTATTAATTTATACAATTACGAATACGTAATATCGCAAACTTTATTAAGATAAAGTTTATTATATAAATTGTTGTTATAGTTTTTTACAAAATATATTATTGATAAAAATTGAATTATTATTTATTTTTTTTAATCTTTTTTAACTTTTAAATTGTTGAAAAAGAATCTCATTTTATTCGTTCAAAATTTGACATGTGTATTGACGAAATTAATGGGGTAAGAATTTATAAAAAGAATATTAATAACTTTATTAAAATTTTCAATATGATGTGGCAACTTGATAGCCTTTCTTTGAAAATTGGGATATTAGACCTGTAATTAAGAACTCTTCCAGCATGTTAATTTTTTATACTAATTGGTAATAATTTCATCTTAACATCTTTAAAATGAATAGGGTGCTTAAGTTTTATTTAATTGGTAAAATTTAAATTTTGTTGAAAATTATTGAAAATTTTTATTGAATTATCTAATTTATTTTTTGGAATGATATAAAATATATCATCATTCTACACAGAAGTGTAAAACACGCCTTGCAGACGCATCAATATAACGCTGTTACGCCGTAACCTGTTACCCAGTAATAGGTTCCGCTAAGCCGTTCTGTTAAATGTAACCTGTTAAATTTAACAGGTTCCGCTAAACCGTTCCGTTAAATTTAACAGGTTCCGCTAAACCGTTCCGTTAAATTTAACAGGTTCCGCTCAACCTGTTATATTTAATTCCACACTGGCCCGGTAGGGGCGCGCAGCGCTTCACTCTTCCAACATGGCTCTCCTAAAGTTCGCTGTCTGCCAGTAGTGAAGTAAACAACGGCGTTATGAGTATCAGTTGGGTGTTACTAAAATAACATAGTATTTTCAGTAACAGGTTATTTCGGTAACAGTTATATTCTGGTAACAGGTTATTTATAACTGTTACGTTATTTCGATCCCATCTCTACTGACGACCTTACAAGGTGTCTACCAGGTAAGGAAGAATTTTGAAGTGTAGATTTGATCTGAAAAAGTAAAGAGTCGCACAGAAATCACTTCACTAATTCTAAAAAAATACTACTCACTTTAGTTTTCTTAGCCTATTCGTAAACTGATTTACGCGGCACGACGTCGAAGGCTTTAGAAAAATCAATAATTATAGCGTCTATTCTCCCTTCCTTGTCAACCCCGTCCGACATCTTGGCAGACCGTTGCCAGTTGTCAGTTGGCTCTCACAAGAGAATCCAGGTGTGAAGCCATGTTGCCCACTGTAAATCCACCCCCTTTCGTCCCAGTGCTTATGCAAATATTCAGCTATCAAGCGTTCAAATTGCTTGCATATGACAGATGTGAGTCCTGTAATTACTTGTTTCCGATCGCGCACCTGATTTAAATATGGGAACTACAGTCGCCTTTCTCCAATCGTCTGGAACATCAGAATTGTTAATAGATATTTCAAATAGCCGCATGAGGTACGTAATCATGGCTTCCCCTCCTAATTTTAGCACTTCTCCCGAAATCCCATCCGGGTCAGCTGACTTATGAGCCTTAAGTTTTCTAATATTTTTTCGTAAGTTGCTAGCATTGATTTTGAAGACGTGTGTGTGTGTGTAGATCCTCAGTTTTCCCAAGTGGGTAAATCCACCTTTTCCCCGAATACCGTGACAAAGTAGTTACCAAACCTGTTGGCTATAATTGTTTCGTCTAGTTCCAGTGTATTTCCTACTGCTTTTCTTGGCGGAGCAACGATCTTATTACTCTTGCGCCTTCGAATATACTTATAGAATTTTCCCCATCCATTACCTCCCCCCTCAAGCTGGTTTATTAAATAAAATTCTTGGGCAGTTTTCTTGGCTTCGACTAACTTTTTGTTAAGATGAAGAAGTTTGTTCCTGTGATAGATATTTACTTTCCTTTTTTGTACGCTTTTCGCACATTTACTTTGAGTTTCCTAATTTCTGGATTGTAGTACTCCGGCTCAGCGTTTTCCTTTAGATCTTAAACTGGAACGTAGTACCCTATTCCTTCGCTAATTATTGTTTTAAATGTTTGTCAGCAGTTTCTCCAGAGCCAGACCACTCACCGTATTTTCTTGTAAATAATTCCGAAACCCTTCCCCATCTGTCTTCTGGAACAGAAATACCTTTTTTCCTTGTTTGCCTGCTCGTTGACCTCTACTAATACCTCCAAGGTCACTGCATGGTGGTCGCTTATGCCAGCCACCACTTCAAAATTTAGAAATATCTCCGCAGGCCTTATTAAGAATTCATCAAGTAATGACCCCAATCTAGTTGGTTTTAATGTCGTTTGCAAAAACCCCATATTGCAAACAAAGGAATTTATTATTATCTGAGCATCGCTATTATTTCCTTCCCAATCGACAAATGGCAGATTAAAATCCCCTCCCACGATAACAATCTCGTTTCCTGCAACTGAATTTGCTATTACATTTCGTAAATTAATAAGACCCTGAAGCCCGTTATTTGGAGTTCTGTAAGCTCCAAAAACCCTCAGAGATTTTCCCGGGCAACTGAGTGGTATTTCGACTGCTATTATTTCATATTCATCACCTACCAAGATTTCCCTACTTGCTATATTTTGTTTGACGCATATGAATAGTCCTCCTCCCCTATCATCTCTATCCCGTCTAAACGTTACGTAGTCCTGCCTAAAAATTTCAGCGTTCCGTATTTCACTAGAAAGCCATGATTCCGTCTCTATTATAACGTCCGGATTGTGTAAATCGATAAGATTCCAGAATTCGATGGTTTTTGTTGGGGATTCGAAGGTAACTTAATTTTAATCACATGGCTACACACAATCGCACTGTCCAACTTCACTCGAACGACTGATTAGCTTTATAGATTTCCCACTAGATGGTGCTGTCCACTCTACAGTTTTGTTTATTACACTTCAACAATTTACCTGCAGAATTACTAGTGACTTACGCGGACATCCCTGGATCTCGCCGCTGATGTCGTCCGACCTTTCTCCAGTGAACTCCTCGTCTCCGCAGTACCCCACTTATCGTGATTTTTGTTCCTTTGTATTTGCATTTGAGGGAACTAACCAATTCATACATATCACCCTTAATGTGATTCGTGTTGGCGTGTCTTTGTTTTAAATCGTTCGTGTCAACGTGAACAATTTTACTTTCCCTTCGTCCCGTTCCGTCACCTTCTTCAGCTCGTTCACACGCAGCCCAGGAAGACACTAAACCTACCTCCATTTCAGGATTTGCGTTTCCCACGTGCCGCACTATTGAGTCGCTGACAACTAATCAAGTGGAATTCTACTTTATTGGATTTTCTTCCTCCACCGGCTTCCGCTTCTTTAGTTCCCTATTTTCTTCCGCCAATTTTTTAATTCTTTCCTCTCCACAGTTCAATTTACTACTCATTTCGTAGTCGAGTCACTTCCGTTTTGAAACAACTGACCTCTTGTTCCACGCACGCTTTGCACTTCCAGTTGTCCATAATGCTTTCCGGCCTTTTCAGTTTTTGCCAACAGAAATAGAACCACTTCCCACACTGGTTGCACGATAGACCCGTTTTTAAGTTTTTCTTACATGTTCTGCTCTGCAACATTACTGGAACAGTTTCCTCCATAACGGGCCCTGGATGAAGTTCTACGCCGCCTATGACGAGCAACACAGCCAAAACTAGATACATGAAAGCATTCTTGCTGCTGTATCTAGGACCCGCCCACGCATATGTATTTGCCCGCATAGCACCCGATCCATGCTAATCTTGCGGTTTTTCTGCGGATGTGTGTTCAGCGGACGGACTACGGTTGACACCCCTTGCCAAGTCCCTTACCCCCTCAACAGCCACCCCTTCCCCCTTTCGCCGGTCGACGGGCTCCTTGCAGACACACCACATGAATCAGCGCTAACGTATAAAGAAAAATCTCTTCATTTATGTATATTAATTATAATTTATGCCACGGATAGTCTTAAATTTTTAGATTTTTTTCCAACAAAATATCAAAAAAGCATTTAAATATTTGTAATCTAAAAGTAGGAGTCGATGTAATATTGGAAACTAGACCTTTCTCCTTAACTATTAATCGTGATAAAAATGATTTGCTAGAAAGAAGAAAATAGCATGCCTGACAGTATTCGGTACTGCATAAAAACAGAATGAATTGCAAAACAAAAAATCCTTGTATTTATAAAATATTAATAAATTTTGGTTAGGTCACAACTTTTCTGTTAGCTAACTCAATGAAGAAAATAATAGTCATAAATCAGTAAAAAGTGCTTAGTATATATATGATCTTCGAAATAAGCAATTAGTAACCCAACTTTAATTAACATATTCAGGAAGCAATTTTATAGTATTGTCACAGTAATGAGTCAAATTACATAAATAACTGTAGTTCTTTTATTATAATAGGATTAAAAGGATTTGTACAACTACAAAAATTAAAAACTAATCAAGAATTCTAAAATATTGGAAAAAAGGAAACCAACAATTAGGTAAAAATATAGATGTGTAATATTAATACATTCTTGATCAATAATTTAACTTTCAATTATAGAAAAGACGTCAGATTATTGATGTATTGAAAATAACTTTCGTCCAGACATATCATTAATAATTTTAAAGAACAATTTAAAAAGGCTTAGTTTTTTAAGAATATAGGATATTATAAGAAAACATTTAAAAGTTCGATTTTTTTTGTAAATGTAATTAATAAAACATAGTAGTATTTATATACGGATATCGCACAAAGATAATTTAGATCATAGTTGGTGTAATAAATGACTTAAAAATCCGTAAATTTTAATGTTTTTTCACCGTACCTTCTCTTTGGAAAATTATTTTCCATAACTTTCTAAAATACTTCATACTCTCACTTGCTAACATTTTTATAGTGTCATTTGTGGAGGAGATTAAGATTATCGAAAAAATAACAAATTAATGGATACAAGAGGTGTGAACGTAGTTTTAAAGCCCAAGGAAAAAGGAAAATAATCCAAATAGCCAACTTTCTTAGAATGACAATAGTGAGGATAAAATAAATAGTAATGATAAACTTAATGTTAAAAGGGAGTGCTATAATATGAAATTCAGTACATAACTTACATACTATAGTCAATGCACGCTGTACGTAACTATAAGACAAAATAAGAGATAAAATTATTTATTTATAAAATATAATAGTAATTATAAATTCAAATTAGTTTCTGAACTGTTATACATTGTTCATTCACTTAATATTAAAACCAAGACAGTGCCTTTTCCCAATATTAACAGTCTTTTAATTCAGGATATATCATCTTCTTGTTTTAAAAATTAATCTCCAACTTTTTTTGTTCTGATAGCTTATTTTTAAAATTTAATTAACTTCAACCTTACTTAGTAAAATTATAATAATTTTATTTCTCGTGTGACTAAATTAATAGATTAGTCTTTATATGCCTGTTGAAGGTGTGCATCAGAATCGATATTTGTTGTATTTTTATTAAAGTTTACTTAGATGCTTGTATGTTTTTTTGGCTATCCAATTTTGCACATTTTTATAACTATTTCGCCGTTTAGATTAGTTAGTAATGGATTTTCCTTTATTTTAGCCCTACATTTACTACTTCAACTGAAGAAGATCACTTGCGACGACACAGGGGCTGTTTTGTTTACGAAGTTCCAACTACCTGATCCACGATGGGGAAGGGCCCGAATTTGTCCGCTGGAAGCATGACGCCACGCTAATTCGGAAAATCCCCCGTTAGTATTAAAACGTGAAAACAGACACTGGAATAATTCTCCAATATGAGGAATCGGTGACATTTATTATGTGAATTGTATCTGTGCTTCGGACAAAGGATTTTTGTTCGGCGATAATGGAGAGTCGACAAGGAAAAGTCTCGATTGTCATGTGAGATAGATAGATAGATAGATTTATTAGTTCCGTTAGTCCTCAGATGAGGAAATAGGACAAGTCAAATTGTTATAAAAAAACATGAGATAGATATACATAAATATAGTAAATACTAACAGTCATAAACATTAATGATATACAATAATTAACTTAACTACAAAATATTTCTTGAAACAAGAAAACTTAGAATCTATACGAAAATAATTAAATACGAGTTATTAATTTCACTTGTTTTTCTGAAGGACACATGCAGTTGAGGGCAGTGACTGGACATCTCGTGCGGTTCACGTGAAATAAACAAATTTGAAGTATTAGAGGCATAAATGTACAATACGGTTTTATATTGCAGTCCATAGAACCAGTATTTTCTAGGGAACTAAAGAGCGTTAGGTTAAGGCCGATTTATAAATTCATTGACAGAGTAATACGCGCCTTTAATTAGAAAAATGTTGCATTTGCTCATAAATACATTGTAGTTGTTAAATCTTTTAAATGCTAATAGGAAGGGAATTGAATAACTTTATTCCCGAATAATGAATTCTTTTTTCAACAAGTGAGAGATGATGTTTATCCGTACGATTTCTGGTCACATAATTATGGAAATCTCCGTTCCTATCAAATAGATTTAAATTACGTTTTACATATTTGAGAGTCTCAAAGATATAAGTACAAGGAAATGTTAAAATTTCAAGAGCTTTGAAGAGTGGTCTACAGCTTTCTCTATAACTTTTGCCACATAGTATACGGATCGCACGTTTCTGTAATTTGAAAATTTCCGTAAACCGAGAAGCAAGTCCCCATAGCACATATTAGAGTGGAAATAAGCATAATATACAGATTTTCCCGTTAACGTATCTACTTTTTGCATTAATAATCTAAGGGAGTACCAGACTGAACTGAGTTTACTAGAGAGTGTCTGAATATGTTCATTCCACAGTAACTTTCCGTCAACTTGAATACTTAGAAAAGGTGCGTAGTCATTGGTTTGATTTGCCAATATAGGAACGTTCTTACCGGATGAAAATTGAACGAGTTTAGTTTTAGATAAGTTCAGGACCAATTTGTTTGCACTGAACCACGTATTTAAAAATTTGAGTGCGTTATCGACGTTATCCTGAAGCATTTGGTCGTCACTACCTGTTATTACTAAGTTGGTGTCATCGGCGTGCAATCTGGAAGATCATTAATAAACAAAAGAAAAAGAAGAGGTCCTAGAATCGACCCCTGTGGGACACAAGTTATTGTGTTCAGTTGAGAGACATAAATATTGCCATCGTTATCGTCTATGCTTTCGATTGGTGAGATATGAGCTAAAAAGTAGATAGCGTTTCCCCTGATTCCGTAGAACTAGTTTGTGTAGTAAGATTTTGTGATTGGCGCAGCGCGTGTCACGTGGAGTACAAGTCAAACAAGATATGGGAATGTGATCGACCAGTACTCATTGGTTAATCTGTCCATGTTTTAAGATGGCCGAGGGCTGAATTTTGCTGGCGAAGAAGGTGATGACAGGTTGCACTTTCGGAGAGCGGGGTGAGACGCAGGGCAGGGTGACTGCTGCACAGGCGTACATTTTGGATGTGTGGCGTATGCTGAGGAAGAAAGACGTTCATATTGAGAGAGGTGGCCGGTCGAGGCCGCAAATTCAGTTGTGTTTCAGAAAGTGTGGTTTGGACGTTGGTAGACGGCTGATATCTGTAGAGGAGGAAAGGCATTGGGACAAGGAGCGAGGAAGGAGAACAGCTCAGATGCATTCACAGAGATGAAAGTGTGTAGCCCAATAATTTGGGCTAAGTTCAAAGCACATGTAAAACTTGCTCAATTTTTTATTTTTTTCTCTTCTCTGAAAAATTTAAATGATTTTCTTTTCTTTACAGTATTTACGTACTTCATTATTGAGAGGCCCAACAACCCCTGAAATCATTGGTCACTTATATAAATATAATTTGTAATATTTTTATAATATAGTTATTTTTCTTAAATTTGAACAATGTGTAATTTATTTCATTACTCCTCCCCATGTATATTACAATATATATATACATATAATGTCTTGTCGTAAGGTAATACGGTTTTGATGACGAAAGATTATAGTAATCATTGTTTAATTGGCTTGAAAACTGATGAACGGTACTGCCCGAAAGTATTTATTCCACAGTATTGGTGATTAATAAAGTACGAAAGTAACTTTACTTACTATATTTTCAGAAATTCAAATTGCTATTGCTATAATCATTGTTGAAAAAGTCAATTAAATTCAAAAAAGGAAAGTATTTCAGTATTAGACCGAACCCCTAGTGCTCGTCCTGATAGCTGTAGTTGGGACCAGATTGAGTCAAGAACAGCGCACATTAAGAGCAAATGTAATTAATATTGAAGAAGAAAAGTTAAAGAATATAAAGAAAAATTGAAAGAAATAGGAGCAAATTTCAAAGAAATTTAAAGGTTTGAAAAGTTTGTAATATATATTTGCATATTTTGTGCACCTATATGTGACATTATTGAAGATAGAACCTAATTTCTGAAATAATATTTACAAAGTGGTTGGGGAATTTGAGTTTTTATAGTTGAGAAAAAGAATCAAGTATTGCCAAAGCTTCTATGATTCAGTTTCGGAAAGTCTTGCATGAATCAAAATATCAACTTAATAAAAACTGCTTGTCATCTATATTTAATCTTCTCTACAATAAAATTCGTAAAGTTAAAAACATCATTCACAGTTGACGAATCAACAACTTGAAGAATTTCCATGGACAGTTTTAACTATTAAGTAGCCTTGGTTGTGTTCTGACGAGTCAGTCTGGTGCTCTAGTATTAAGATTAAGTAGTGTTATCAGTTCACAACAGTAAGCTTACATGCTCTAAGGGGAATCTATAATATAGAGTGTGCCGAGAAAAATCGTGCAATGTATGTAGATAAGCTATTTCTTGTGTAAATGCGAGACTTTTGAAGTTTTATTCAATTTACGGAAAACACGTGGCCGCCATAGACTTCGGTCGTGTGACAGCAGCGCGGCAGCCGGTCATAGGCAGCAGCGTACACATGGGGAGCAGCTTGAGCCATTGTTGACAGTCGGAACAAAGGCAGACTGCTGGATTTCCAATATTAATAAGATTTCACTTAATTTCAAACATGGAACTAGAAGAAATTAGATAAATGTCTTTGGATTCTCTTTCGTATTTAAAAACAGCAGAAACAAACACGGATATTTTAAGTAACAGGTTATATCGTTGTATTTTAGCAATACTTTACCAAAATTATGGTATTGAGACACTAGACATTATTATTATTTACATTTAAAAATTAATGTTGCTTATAGATATTTTGGTGCTGAGTAATTGGCCTCCAAAATGACGTAAAAGTTTAGTGTCGACTTTGGCTTGAAACGATGTCAGAACTGCCAGCTGCACTATTATATTGATGATACCACTACATTGTGGGCTAGAAGTATCGATAAGCCAAATTACACACTGATTTGCCAAGGGATCAAAGTTGGTCCTTGCAGCGGCGCGTGCGCGTTAACGAGGCGACAGACTATTGGAGATGGGCTTGTAACTTATGAACCAATATACAATGAGTTCATTTATTTGTCACAGTTTCAGTGGGGGTCTAGGTTTACTTCTTTACAAAACTTTAGAGAGTGGGAGCCATGGAATGACCCTGATCCTCCAGGTGGAATTGCAGACTTTGTTATTCCACGCACATTTAACTTAACTTATTAACAACACATAAATTATATAAGAAATCATTATATTGTAATTATGATGATATGTGTGTGAGACGTGCCACTCCGTGTTATGCAGTCGAACTTGGGTCGTCTAGAGTAGTAGACGTGTTCCCTGTGTTACAGCGAGCGGGCCAAGAGGGCAAATAGGAAAGTTATGGGCAGGTGGGAGCTGAACTCGATAGAGGGTAGACATACTACTCTGTATCACAGTATTTTACAGAGAGACGGTGGGTGGACTCGAAAGTGTTCGGAAGTGGTGACTGAGGTCGTGGAAGCCAGTCATACTTGTTGCAAAGCGGGATCAGAAGATTCTCGCAGATAAAATTTGTGTAAAGGAAAGTTTTCATTTTATCTGGATATCCGACTAGACGCCGTGAAGTGAGCCAGGCAGTGGACAGCCAAAGGTTGTGGATTCGACGCGCATATGGTATAATCCAGAATAATAGTTTGCCTATGTGGAGATATATAGTGGTGTTTGAAGATCAATGGTGCATTAGTGGTGATTAGAACAGACCAATTTAGAATACTAAAATGTTGATTGTTGTGTTCTAATCCATGTTTGTTAATTTTTAGTGAAGTTATGTACAGTCATATGTTGAATTTGGAAACCAACCCACTTGATTTGCAGTGGGAACTTGGCCATTTGTCTTGATACAATAGCAGCAGCCAAACCAGATGTTGGGTGAATGGAAGGCACAATTGGAAAAATTACTCATTTTTTTCTATTACCTTATAATTTTATCATTATAATTTTATTTTATTTTCCAGTTGCTGCAATTGTCTAATTCTTGAGAGGCCCAAATGCCCCTGCAGATTTTGAGTTTTCTTGTACATTAATTGTATATATTAATTTTGTATAAAAGTTCAATATATTTGAATTAATTTGAAGTTCGGATTAATTATTTCAAGTACCCTCACGTATATATATATATATATATATATATATATATATATATATATATATTGTAACATGTTAAATTATAGTCCCAGATAAAAATATAATATACGAGCAGGATTGTATCTTGCGAGTTGCGACCCGTTGGGCAAGTTTCGCGCCACGATACAGACAGACATTGTTGTCGGGGAGACGTATTGTCGTGTGGCTGAGAAAGCGGAAGCGTACGGGCAGTCCAGGCTAGAATGTTCTCTTATACGAAGGTACTGTGATCCGCGAATACTTGCGGCCACGTGATAATCAACGGCCATCGAATCAATCCCAGATTTAGGTGGTGAAACGCCGAGACATATTTAAAGTCTTCGTTAAGTGTTCAATTAAATTACGTGGACTAATGTTGACAGTTGCGAGCGAAGGATGAATGAGTGACCACGCGCTGTAGATTACCAACTTCATGCTCTGTTTAAAATTAAACTATTAAATTGATCTTTTTGGTGTTTTTATGAAGAAAAAATAGCTGGCGCCCCGAAATTTCAAAAATTCCAATATGGAGGAAACGACCGATCTTCTACATTTGACAGCCATCCTGGGGCCTAGAACAACGAACAGGCTCGTGGAGGACGACTAACGTGGTGCCCGAGAATCGACGAGTGCAAGAGGAGTCTCTGCAGTAGGAACGCTGTGGAAGGATACCAGATCTACGCATAGCTGATGGTCATGTTTACGGTGTCTGTGGAAAAGTGGTACGAGTAAGAAGACAGCTTCCACAGCTTGGTGGCAAAAAAATATTTGTGTAATATTTTGGTTGGGATTGGTGTGTTCTGTCGAGTCTTAAAATGGCAGAAATTCAGGAATTTGCTGTAGCTGAAAAAGTAGACTCTGCGGTAGTGGGGAAGGCAAAGATATCAATTAAATGTTTCTTAATAATAAATGTGATGAGCATAGCGCAGATATTAAGATTAAACTTGATGCTACGTTTAATGGCTTGAAGTATAGTTTAGACAGTGTAAATGAAACACTAGATAGAACAGGGGAAAGAATTGATGCATTGTGTAATAAAATACGTGAACCACGTGATAATAGTTACGACTCCGATCAGCTGATCGAGAAACACGTGCATGAAGGTTTAAATAATAAGGAAGAATTTGTAAATTGTTATGTTAAACAGATAGAATTAACAAGCGTGGTAGATTTTAAGGTTAATTCAGTAAGTAGTGATTTGAAGCTAGCCAAGCATTCATGTGCTAATAGCACTGAAGCGAATGTAAAGGTAAAGGATACAGAATTGGTAATAAAACCTTTCTGTAATCAAAATTGTGCTCATTGCGGTAAATGGTGAAATAGGAAGAAAATCCCCCGAACAGCACAGAGGAGAAAATGTGTGGGAGGAAATTTGAAGCGAAAAAATGGCGTGAGTGTGAAGTTAAGAAAGTTAAATTGGATGTTAATCGTGATGGAAGATTGTTAAAATTAATTGGTGTATTTGCGAATAAGTTTAAGGAAAAATGTAAACATGTAGAGCAGGGATGCTTAAACTTGAGCTGCTGGAGATCTACTCAATATTGTTAGACTCTGAGAGTCTGCCAGTATATGTGATGCAGGATTGTCGTCTAGGTAGTAACGGTTATCGTGGCGCAGGTTTGACTATATTATATATAGCGACGTTGCAGAATTTCATGGCCACGAATTCACGTCGAATTAGTAGGAACGGCAGAAATTAGTTTTCCGGAATATACATTTTTTAGTCAAGGTAGGCTCTAACTAAAAATTCAATGAAAAAACTCGTACTTACTCTAAATTGCGAGTTTATTGGGTTCTTACAAAAATTGGTTCTAGTTTCTAAACTTATCTTCCATCTGCAATTTGAAGAGCCTTCGTTGCAAGCTACGTGCACGGATGGAATTCACTATTTTTATTGCAATGTTTAGAATTTTGGAACACAAACCTTCTACAATATAAATCACGAAGTGGAACTTTTCAGATGTCCATCTAAGGCCTCGTACTACAAGCTGTTTTAATTTTATCAAAATAGAGAACGGTCGTGAGGAGAACCCAAAGTCATTTGGCATGTGATGACCTAACGTCAAGTTTGAACAAAAAGAAATTATCAACTGTTACTTTATATCTTCTGATAAGCCAGGCATACAATATTACGACGTCGTAACAACTAGTAAAAATGCATATCCGGTTCTTTTCTCTCCTTTTTTTTATTTTTCGTAGCTGTAAATGGCCACTTTTGTATATTACAATGCTCTTCGATTCCAGCTCTCTATTGCAATATATTACAGGTATTTTTAATTAATGTACTAATATAAATTTATGCGGAAGATTTAGAAAAGTGGCTGTGTTTTAAAATCAATATTGCCAGTCGGGATTCGAAGTTGTATCAACATATTTCTGGAAGATAATTTAATAATAATGAGTTAATTGTCTCGCAAATGTTGGAGGAGAATACAGATCTTGGATCTGATCCTCACAACCATGGTCGTATAGTTAATATGGAAGGCTGTTTTAGTGTTGCTACATCTTTTATTTTTGTTCTTAAATAAGTAAAATACTAAATAAATATCGACGGGAGAGTTCAGAAAATATTAATCTTGCTGGATAAACGACGCTTAAAAGAACTGCGCATTGATACTTGATACAAGGCACAGAACGCCGCGACATTTGAATCATGGCTACGTCCTGTACAACTAGTTCATGTTTTGTTCATGTTGATAATTCTCTTGATGATGAAGGTTCAATAAATGAACAACGAAGTTAATGGAACGATTCAGTAAGTAAGGCACGTTTCAAAGCTCTTTAACAGTTTTTTTAGTATTTCTTGTGCACGAGTTTTACTGTAGACCAACATTTGTATCAAAATCGTAACGCACATCTATGTAACCAACTGCAATCACACCGTCTGAACTTAATATTTTATTTTTAATACAAGCCTAACTACTGAACGTAAATAGTGGGCGTAATGATTCTTTAACCTTAAAAGTCGATCCGTACACACTGACATCATTAGAAAGCTTTAACGAGAAATATGGCCATTCAATTGTGAGTTAAACTGGAAAAAAATTACCTCAAAATCGTAGATTGAAGAAAACATTTAAATTAGGCGTCTTTTACTGCGTGCATTGCCTCTTATGAGGACGCGCTCTATTTGAAAGCTACAAAAGATTTATGAATCTTATGTGAAAAAATAAATATTTCTGTTAAATATTTTTGTTAGTTTTGCTATAGAATGTTATGCAATCAAACCTTGAAATGTTGGAGTATTTGGTTAGGACTAACGCCTAATCGTGTCGGGGAGGTTTGCGTTCCGCAATGACCCTTTGAGCTATGCTGGCGGGAGCTTAAGCTCCTGGTAGGGCCACACCACACAAGACAGACAGGTCAAAGACTAAGAGTAGTCCTCCGGGGTCCTCCAGGCTCGGGGGTTGGGTGTGGGGCTAACATTTCCATCCCGTAAAAAAAATAATTGCTACGAAAGCTGAACCAAGCCTCGGAAGAAACTGTACGGATCCAAGACGATAACCAAAGGAAAGAAAATCGGACTTGACTGTATTAACGACATGGAACGTGCGCACTCTAGCAAGACCAGGACCGTATAGAAACCAAACAAATGAACTCAGAAAGTATAAATCGACATAATAGCATTGCAAGAGATTAGATGGAAAGGAACGGACGAATTACGATCAAATTATTGTACTCTATTTTACAGTGGTAGCAGAAACACCAATACTTTTGGAACGGGCTTGGCGATCCAAAATAGCCTCGCAAACAATGTCATAGGTCTCCAAACCTATAAATAAAAGACTTTGTGCTTTAAGACTAAGGGAAAGATTTTTATACACTTACCCTAGTCTGTGTTCACGCACCGTCGGAGATGGCAGAGGAAGAAACAAAATATGCTTTCTACGACAAGATGGAGGAAACAATAAATAATATCCCAAGATACGATGGAAAAATATTAATCGGAGATTTTAATGCGAATATTGAGAGAGACCAACGATAGGACCCTCGAGTCTCCATGAAGAAACAAATAATAATGGTAATCGTTTAGTTGATCTCGCAGCCAGCAAAAGGATGACAATAATAAGCGCTTACTTTCAACATAAGGACATACATAAACGATCTGCATGTCACCAGACGGTCGAACCAAGAACCAAATTGATCATGCATTAATAGACATGAGACATGCAACAGATGTAATGGATGTACGAAGGTATAGAGGTGCAGACATCGATTCCGACCATTATCATGTGAAAGTGAAATACAGACAGAGCCTATCCAAAATTAAAGATCAGAGGAACCCGAAATCCATTAAATATAATACTAAACTTTTGAAAGTGGACATGTCAGTGAGGGAGTTGTATCACAGAAGGATAGCCGATAAACTAGGTGAGTTGAGAACCCCAAGTATTGGAACAGTGGAGTCAAGATGGAACACAATCAAGGCAGCGGTGACCGAAGCTTCCGAAGGAATCATAGGCTTCGTAGAACCAGACAAGCGGAAGGGATGGTTCAACCAGGAATGCAAAGAAGAAATTGAAAAACGTAATGTAACAAGAGCAAAATTGCCGCAGAGAACAACCAGAACTCATACAGACAATTTTGTGAGTGCTAGGGAAGAAGATAAGTACATCTGTAAGATAGAGAAACGAAAATGGGGAACCGAGCATGTTATAGAAATTGAAGAAATGGCTGTCAACAGGGAAATTAGACAGATACGAAAAGAAAAAGGCTTCCACGCAAGGTCTAATATGATTCAAAGAAAAAATGGTGACCTGCTGATAGATGCTCCGAAAGTGCTAGAAAGATGGGCAGACTATTTTGAGGATATGCTGAATAAGAATAATGAAGATACACGTACAGACACTGAAGACAATGAAGTTAGGAATGCCCATGGAAACGAATAAGAAGATGCCTAGTCTGGCTGAAGTAGAACGGACCACTAAAGGAACAAAGAACAATAAAGTCCCCTGAGAGGGGACAATATCACTGATGAGCTATTCAAATATGGAGGAGACATCCTGACAGAACACTTATATAATCGTATTAAGCAAATATGGATAAAGAAGAAATGACAGCTGAATGGTTAACTGCGATGTTATGCCCCATCCACAAAAAGTCGAATCGAGGCTATATTGTTCTTTTCAACACATTCGTATTATTAGTATTTAAAGATTTAGATTTATTGTTGTTTCCATTAGTCCTCGATTGATGAAATAGGATACGTCATACATTACAAATGAACAAAATAAGGTACATAATTGAAGACAAATAATCTTAAAATAAATTAATAAAAGAAAATGTATGTAGACAGAGGTCAATATGAACACAACACGAACACACGATGTCTCACACACACTGGGAAACACAAACAAGCACACTCTGAGAAACACGCAATGGAGTTTTAAACTACTTGGACCAGGAAACTGTCCTTCCCTCTGTCGTAGCTCCAGGCAATACATCAAACAAACTGTTGACGTTTAGTGTCTTTGTTGTTATGAAATTGGCACTCTTGAATGACTTACAGATCTTTGTATTATTACCTGCGTGGGGCGCTCCTTTGTGTGCGTGAGTTGGGTTTGTGACCTGTGCCTACGAGCACCTGGAGTGGCGAGGGGTTCTAGTAGGACAACTCAATGCAATATTCAGTGTGCCTTTGTAGTTAAATATAATCTTAATAGTGAATTACAGTCCATTTTTATTTCATCCTGTTATAATGGTAACACAACAAAAAACACAAACAAACCAAAGAGCAGAAAACACTGAATACAAATTTTAAAGATGTGCTATTTTACAAGTTTGCGCAGTTTTTAAGAAATATACGAAAACTCTTCGACTGTATCCGTCGACTTTGTGAAAATGTATTTCGCACCTCCCATTGATGCTACCGGCATGGGCCCGCAAAGGTCCATGTGTATCAAGTCTAACACGTACTTTGCACTCTCGTTCGTCACTGTCTTATGTGGCGCTTGTGTTGCCTTGCTGATAATGCAATCCGTGCATTTATCTAATTTAACATCCTTGTACTCGATTTCGTTGGCCATTTTGTCTTTCTTCATCTTGTTTAAGTACTTCTCTCCCATGTGACCCATCCGTCTGTGCCACGTCTGCTTCTCTACCGCCGTCATGTTGGAATCATCGTTATGTAAAACATCCCTGTCAATGTATTTGTTCGGCTCAGTTCTAATGACGTACATCTTCTCCACGTCTTCTGATGTCGCTACTACTACGTCTTTCTTGTTCACTATTGATGCACCGTTTTGGTCGAATATGACCGAGTTCCCATTTTTCACTAGGCTTCGCACTGATAACAAGTTCATTCTTAATCTCGGTACGTATAGTACATCTCTAATTGTAGTGTTGTACACTTTTTGTTCCACTCGGGTTATTACTTCTACATCACCTATCGCTGTTGCGTCGATTCGACATGTGAATGCTACATCCGGAATCGATTCCCCAAATGTATTCCCCATCTGGGTCCTCATACTGCATCAGCCACGCCCGTTAATTTAATTGTTACGTGTAAGTTTTGATTGTCACCCCTCTCTGTTACTACGCTCGCTGGGTGTTGATTCCTCTCTCGATTGTTGCTTGCTCCACCTCCATGACCTTGACCTCTTCCTCGACCTCTTGTTTTGCGTAGTATTTGTTTCCCATTCTTGCCTCCTCTTCTTTCAAGGCTTGTTTGATGTCGTCCATTGTTGCCGACCTCTGTATTCGGAGCGTCGCAGCTATTGTTTCAAATTTTTCATTTATACCTCGCACTACGTGGAATACCAGTTCTCGTTCTCTAATTGATTGTCCATAAGTAGCACATTTCGCTTCCATTGTTCGGGCTCTTGTAATGTAATTTTCAACTGTCTCTTTCTCTCCCATCTTAATTTGTCTCAGTTCCATCATAGCGTCTATTAATTTGTCCTGCGCGTTACCTTCGAATTTTTCTTTCAGCATCATCCATAATTTTCTAGCACTAGTCCATCCAATTAACGGTCCAGCTTGTTCGGGCGATAATGTTGTTACAATTTCCGAAAACGCCTCATCATTTTTGTATTTCCATTCTTCTTTTTCTGCTTGGCGTCAGGTTTCTCGATAATTGTTTTGTAAAGTTTCTTTTGTCTCTAAATGGCACCCATTTTTAATGACCACGTTAGGTAATTATCCCCGCGCAAAATCTCGACTATTTGTGTTGACAGTTACATTTTGTTATCACTCGCGTTTTTGTAAAATTTCACTTGCTTGTAATTGTCCGTATTGTCGAACCAGTCTCTGCTACCAATTGTTGGGGATACGAAGGTAACTTAATTTTAATCACATGGCTACTCACAACCGCACTGTCAAAGATCGCCCGAACGACTGACACGTTTGTAGCTTTTCCCCGCCGGATGGCTCTGTCCACTCTTACATGGTGTAATAAAATTTCGATAATTTATTCCCAGGAAATTTCCCTCAAATCTCTGCTCCTGTAGTCCACAATTTCCATGTTGCATATAGGTGGCCGTTTTTGTATTTTATCTCATTAATGTCCGGGGTCGGCGGTGAGCGGCTGGCTCAGCGGCTTGAGCTGTACAGCACGTTCCTGACATAGCCAGTGGAAACGCGAACCCATTGAATTTATATTGGAATAATAAGGTGAGCTGAGCCGCTCTAACTACCTTCTCCTTGCCTCTTGCCGTTCACCGCTCGTACCCGAGGCCTAAGATGGTTTCTTCCAGAGTGAAAGTAAGCCGAAACAGCGTTCCGGCAGAAGATTAGCAGACGAAATCAAAAGTGAATTGAGGCAAAAGGTTTTAAGATTTACAAAATCAAAAGAGTAACAAACAAAGACAAAAAAGTGGAATGAAGAATAACCTATGGCTCCCACTCGAACTCTTCAAATTTCATGAAATTTTGTAAGGAAGTAAACTCAGATCCCCATTATGATGTGCAAAATATTAACCGTGAAGATTTCATCGGAATATTAGAGCTGATTGTACACTGGTTCAGAAGTTACAAGTCCATATTCAATGGGCTGTCATCTCAATAACGCGCACGTGCCGTTGAAGTTTGATCCTTTGATAAATCAGTTCTCGCGGCCAGTAAGTGTGAAACTTGGCTGATAAAACTTCTAGACCAGAATGTAGTGGCATCATCAATAATGTAGTACAGCTGGCAGTTCAGATATTTATCCGTGCCAAAACCACCACCAAATTATGTTGTAGAAAATTTAGACCTCTTTCAGGAAGCCAATTACTCGGCAGCAAAAGATCTATATGCCATAATATTATTCAAATGTATATATTAAGCATTACTGAAACATAAAATCTAATGGATTTCATGTGCAACATCTCTGGATATATAGGAGCATTAGAGCTACTGAATCAGTAATTCTTAATGTGGTGCCTGAGGCGTACATTTACAAATTAATATGAACACCTGAATTTACACAATAGTTATTGATTGATAAGGACTTGGACCACCATTCGCTTTGAGAACAGCTGCAATAGATTTGTAGTGTTTGAATAGTTTCCAACGGAATGTCCTCCCACTCTTGTTGCTATTGTGGTAGTTATGCAGCTTGCGTAAGATAGGTCTTAGAACAGAATACCACAACAACAACAACAAACTCGATCACCAATTAGTTTAGGAGAATTTCAGTTTTTTTCCTTGCACTGATTAATACGATACATGCAAATTATTCAGTGCCCACCAAAATTCTGAGAAAAGGAATCATATTCCTTTTGTAATTAACGTGTATTTATTTAATACACCCCAAATCCACTTTAATCAATCTCGCAACCTTTAACATGTAGCCAGTAGCAATAGTTTCTTTCAATACTCTATGAAGGTATTTCGCGTCCATTATTTAATACAGTGAGTCTAGTTATGAGAATATTTATCTTTAGAACCACAACATTCAAACGACAGAGCAATTTCTGTCAAACATGCACTGGGAAAATCGATTCGTCGAAGTGATTATATAATTGAAATAAACGTTTACAATTATGTTGACAACATTTCTCTTTCCTTTTCCTACAGGTTGAGAAAATATGAATTAAAAAACTTGACATACTGCAAGAATATTTTGTATCCACGGAAACAGGATGGGAACAGAAGACTTGGCCCTAAATTCAACAGTTTTAGATACGGTAAGTCGTTTACAATAAAAGTCTATTGCAATATGAATATATTATTGATTATGTTTGATTAAATTAATCCCACTTAAGCTACAGACTTTCTCCATACACAAAAATCATGCATAATGTTTTTAAATGTTCGCGATCAGAATGTTTGTAGACTCATCCAGACACACAGACATGTTTGCAATTGCTCTTGCTAACGTGTGCAAAAAACGTGAAATCTTAAACGTGGTGTTAAAATATTTAAACCGCATTTCGAATTCTTAGGTTTATTATTTGAAAATAAAAACGAATTCAATGTCCTAAATGTTATCAACGTACAATTAGTCTCATTGATCCTCCCCATACACTTATCTTCTTATTCCATTCCTTTTCTTTCATCCTTCGTTTTACAATAAAGTCAGTTAATATAACGAAAGCTTGCGCACAGAGGTGATTACAATGAGGAATTGGCGTCAATAATTAATTTTTTTAATTTATTGTATAAAATTCTTATAAATATAAACAAAACAGAGGGAATTCAGCGTTCGAAGGTATTCAGTCACTTCCAAAATTATTTATTTAAGTGATCATAAACTTGATTGGAAAAAATATCAAAATTTTTTATGTAGAATGGAGTTAAAATCCTAGAGTGATAAGCGATATGTTATCCAATAATTTGGCAATTATTGTGAATAATGTTATAAATAAGTTAAACAAACTTTGTTGTTGTTGTGGTATTCAGTCTTAAGCTGGCCTCATCCAACCCTCCATGCTAACCTATCTCGCACAAGCCTTTTCATTTCCTCATAACTAGCACAACCTACATCCTCCCTAATCTGCTTAGCGTATTCCATCCTTTCTCCCTCTTCTGTTCTTACACCGACAGACTTCCCTCTAATGCTAATTTTACAAGACCCTTCGTGTCTTAAAACGTGATCTATTAATCTATCCCTTCTCTTGATCAACATCCTCTTCAGAACTTCCTCGTTAGTGATTTATCCACCAAGCTGACTTTCAGCCTTCGCCTATAGCACCACATTTCAAAGGCTTCTATTCTTTTCCTTTCCGCAACTCTTATCGTCCACGTTTCGCATCCATATAACGCAACACTCCATACGGACATTTTTAGCAACGATTTCCTCATATTTACACTTATATTAACCGTAAGTAAATTCATATTTTTTGCGAAAACCTTCCTTGTCTGTGCTATCCTACTCTTTAATTCTACTATACTTCTACCATCCCTAGTTATTACGCCGCACAAGTAGCAGAATTCCTTAACTTCCTTATATATATATATATGGGCGACAGACTGCATCCTTGTCTTACTCCTTTCTTGATTACGGCTTTCTTTTCTTGATCTATTACTGCTGTGACTCTTTATTAGTATGAACACTTTTCATCATTAAATGTAGCAAATGTTTTGAAGGACAAAACTACGCTTCACAGTTGAACAGTAATAAACTGAGTCATTTCGGCCGCAATTTCTGTGCGTTGAGCAGATTCTATATTGTTACAATTTATAACTCCCGGCTTTTAAGTTATGTACCAAAAATTTTAGTTAATTATATTATATAGAACTATGTCACGTTTGTGAATTCGGGGTATTATTTGTATTTTTAGATTAATTATAATTTATAAATCTACTCGAAGAAGGTTTAATCCTAATATATATAATATATATAATTTGTCTTACTACATAAATTTTTTTTTTGACTAGCTATGCCCCGCGACTTCGTTAGCGGAGAAACATCTCTTTTTATTTTGCCCTAAAAACGAAATCACGGTATCATTTACTTACCATCGCTTCACGGCACTTATAACTTCGCAGTTGGTTTTTAACAGGTCCCACTTTCACCCGTTTGCAACTATAGCTGGAGTGAAAATGCTCGTCCTTCTGATAAAATTACGATGATAATAACACAGTAATTCCGATGATACCTAATAGTACTTATAACACGCAATTGGTTTTCACGCCGCCTTTCGCTTGGCAATTCAACGAATTTATAAACATTTATATTAATATCTTCTGAACTCTGCAAGGTATCGAAATTTATCGTACACGAAAATTTAAGTTATAATCCTGTTTCACCTCCAGAAAGTTTCATTCAAATCCGTTGAGTATAGGCGACCTGGCATCTACTTTTTGGAGATACGATCGCACGTATACCAATAAACTTTCCCGTAGAACTATTATGTATATTATATTAAATTAATATCATTTTATAAATTAAATATGCACAAATATTTATATTATTTTTCTGTTCTTTTAAACTCTCAAATTTTCATTGAAATTCGTTTTATCCGTTTTGGAGCCTATTCGAGACGGACAGAAATCAGACAGTCAGTCACACAGACAGACAAACACTGTAATTTTATTTATTGGTATAGATTATCATGTTAACTAATCTATTTTGAAAGACGTCGGACCAATATAAGTATTAGAACATGTTTTAATATTGGTTTTCTTAATAATGTTTTATTTCTGGCTTCAGGTTACAAATCAATCCAGACTCCGCGGCTGAGAAAATTAGAAGTAATGGATTTGCAACACAGTATCCACTGCGCGTTCAGGATTCTTTTCGCGGGCCAATCCCATACGCTGACTTGAAAGGTAATTAAAAATCACTTTCTTTAACATGAACTGGAACAATTATGTTAAGATAAAATCTTTTCCGGTGAAACTTGAGATTCTTCCAGTTTGTTTCGCATCATCTAAGATTAAAATACTCTTTGCACATACAGGAACCACATTCTAAAAATATTATATATTTTTTTAAAAAAACTGTGGAACTAAATTTTAAAGAATTCAATGTTTAGCTCAGCAAAAATGTAGAAATATCGTATTTCAAATATTTTAACATTTTATCACCGTTTGCTATAATTTGGTTCGGAGATTTTCATTAGTTAAAATTTTTATAACCAAATTTTGCCGTCATTTAAATCATTTTGAAAATTTCCTATCTCTGTTTATTGAAATAATTTCAATATATATTCGATTTCTCAATGATTTTTCCCCATGTATTTATAATGTTGTTGCCGTCGTTGTAGTAGAGTTAGAGCTACACACAAAATAGTGACTTGGTTACCGTTGTAGTGATGATAGTCTTTGTGTAGTCAGTCTGTAGAGACTTGGTAGCTTGTGGGGATGGCGTACAATATAAGAAAGGGGGAGAGTGAATCAAGATTCACTTCCGGAAATAGAGTTGTCTAGGATTGATGATAGTATAGCAGATAGGATAGATCTCTTCGTGGATTGAGTTCGGATTGGAGCTAAGTCAAATCTTCAGAACCACGCGGAGTGTTGGCTGCAGGGAGAGAGACTTCACTTCCAATGTAGTAGAGAAGGTTTTATTATTATTGTTCAGGTCTTTCAGTAAACAATATTAGAAGAACAAGATTGAGTAAATGAATAAATGAGCCTGATGTCTAAAGGCTGGGTGCAATCTAAGAACTGCCTCTATGGGCTCATTACTGACGTTCTTAACCAACAAATAAGAAGCCACGGAAAAGAGTTATGCAGTGTTGGAAAACAACCGCGTCAGCGTTCTACTCAGCGGCAGGCATAATAGACACCGTTTAGCAGACGTCAGCTGATGGGTTTCTTTTTGACATTTTAAGTTAATACCATTTAGCAGAGCGAGGACTCTGCTGGTGATAGCCTATGAGTAAAACGTGTAAATATTTATTAATACACGGCTTTTCGATTGCATTTTCTTTCATCGTCACCAGCTGGATTGCGGGCTAGTCGTATTACAACTATATGCGGTTACAGAATCCTAATTCACTGAAGCTATATACTAGAAAACTTTCTATTTTAATACAAAAAGGCTGTTAATTTTCAACCTACATTAGCTGCTTGTGTTATGGTATTCAGTCCCTAAGATTGATCTGATGCAACCCTACATGCAACCTATCCACATCCTAATCTGATTTGCATATTTCAACCTTATTCCATCATTCCTCCTCATTCCATCATTGGCCTCCCCTTCTGTTTTTTACACCACACACTTCCCTCTAATGCTAATATTAAAAGACCCTCATGTCTTAAAACGTGGCTTATTAATGTATCCCTTCCTCTTAGTCATGTCCTCCATATTGTTCCACTCTTCCCCTATTTTGCTTATAATTTCCTTCTTAGTGATTCTATCCACCCATCTGATTTTCAGCATTCGCTATAGCACAATTCAAAGGCTTCAAATCTTTTCCTTTCTGCAACTCCTATCGTCCACGTTTTCTCACCCAAATATAATTGAAAAATCCATACCATTATTTTTAGCAATGATTTTCTACTAATATTAGCACTTATATAACCCGTAAGTAAATTCCTTTCTTTTGTTATAAGCTTTCCTTGCCCATGTTACCCTACTCTTTATGTCTGCTATACTTCTACCATCCCTAGTTATTACGCTTCCCAACTAGCAGAATTCCTTAACATATTCAAAATATCCCGTCCCAATCTAACAACCTTTGTTATTGCACCGTTTCCCATTACCTTTGTTTTACCTCTATTTATCCTCATGTTGTAATCTTCCTCTAGAATCTGGTTCATGCCATTTATTATGGTTTCCCGGTATTTTTTTGACTCCCATAATACTACAATATCGTCGGCATAGCGTATTTCTTCTGCTTGCAGCATGATTATTTTTCCGTTTTAAGTTTCTTCGTCACCTGTTCTATGTAAGTAAGTTGAACAGCATGTGCGACAGACTGCATCCTTGTCTTACTCCTTTCTTGATATATTCTTTCTTTTCTTGACCTTCAATTCTAATTGCAACTGATTGCCTTCTGCATAGGTTATGTGTTAGCTTTCTTTCAATATATTTTTATTCCAGCCCTCTTCAAAATCGCTAATAGTGTGTTGCAGTTCATGTTATCAAATGCCATAATGTAGGCTTTTCTTTTCTTACCCTGTTTTATAAAATGAGACGCAAAGTCTCTTCGTGATTCTACATTCTTCCTAAAACCAAACTGATCTCTCATCTCGAATTTTATTTGTCGTTCCATCCTCCTATATACTATTTTCGTTAATATTTTACATGCATGAGATACTAAACTAATTGTCCTGTGCTGTTCGCATCTATCAGCCCCAGTCTCTCTTCTCTCTCTCTCTCTCTCTCTCTCTCTCTCTATATATATATATATATATATATATATGTATATATATATATATGTTATTCTTCCTGTTTCGTAGATTTCGCGAAATATCCTGAACAGCTATGATAATGCTTCTTTTCCTGATGATCTAATTAACTCCGCTGTAATGTTATCAATTCCTGGAGCTTTACTATTGCTCAGATCTGTCATAACTCAATCAAATTCTGACCTTCAAATTTTGTCTCCCAACTCTTCATTCATCTAGATTTCCAGTGTGACACAGCTTTTCTAGATATTCCTTCCATATATTTATGCCTTAATAGTAAGTATTGTAAGTTATGTTTCATATTGCGTCCGCGAATAGCTTATCAGAATTCCACCGAATTCAAGTCAAGATACTGTAGATGTATACATGAATATGTCAATAGCAACGTACTAAAGAAAGATTTATTTTTTTGTAGATGCACGCTTCTGATGACGGTGGCAGTTGACTTCGTAACACCGCACTCAAACACTCTCCTTTGAAGCGATGGTAAGTTTTTTTCCTATTATGAACTGATATGATGTTCAGCGGATGGAAACAAAGAAGTAGACTAACGTTGCCACATCCAGTGTCAACAAACCCTTAAGCACTCCTCACACGGGGATACTGAAATATCGGATACGGAGACTTGGAGACTCGAACACTCTGGTTGCCCGTTATCCTCCTCACACGGCCGCTACTCAAGTACTCGCGTTCTTTCGGCGTGGAAGAAGTGCGTTTGCCCAGTGCGCTTCATTCGACAATGGATAGTGATTGTTGTAGTGTTAAAGGACATCATTGTCCAATATTATTATTACAGCCAAAGAGATATATAAACATCATAGAGAGGCTACGAGGCTGTTACAGCGCCCTGGGTGGCAGCAACTAGCAACAGGGACAATCACAATGTCTACGGTCAAGAACTTTGACCTATGTACTGTGTTTATATGACTGAGGTTGAATAATCGTGTATTTTTGTGATTAAAATATATTGTTTTTCATCCGAAATCATGCCAAATGCGTGTTCAGAGTACAATTGTACTAATCGCAGTTCAAAAACAGCTGGAATATCGTATTTTAAGTAAATATCATCATATTTTCACTTTTGACAGCACGTGTTTGTAACTTCAATATTTACCAAATTTCTGATCTTCGTGGTGCTCTAGAATATGCAAGCCAGCTCTTGTTCTTTTTATGAAAATAGTTCTCTGTACTATAATTAATAAATGTGTTTTATTTCGTTTAACCTTGATCCCTATCAACTTTCAACTATATTTAATGTCAGTCTAGATGCATTTAGATGTTACTTGTACAACGTACAATTGTATGATTGTAAAAAAATTAAAATTTTAGATATTGGGAGTAATCTTTATTATAGACTGATGAGCGAGATGCTTCATATCTCATCTAATAATTCGGCATTAATATCAGAAATGACTGATTTAAAACAAAAATGATAAATTAACTATTATAAAGTTTCCTGTTCATTAACTGTCAATGTTTACATGTTGTATTTAGCATTGAGATGATGTTAGTGAGCCCTATCCGTGTTAACTGTAATTTCGGCACTTTCCTTGTGTGACATTACAGAAATAATTTACCATTTTTAAGTGGTGTTATATATATTATATGTAATGAAACACTTTCTAGCTGGTTTCCGCTCATTTGTAACTTTAATACATATGTATATATAGTTTTTAAATCTTGATTTACGAGATACGCTTCCTGCACGTATTCGTTAGTCCACCTCAATTCAATGCCAGCAGACGACAGGACACGCCCACCCTTACCCTTCAAAAAATGGCGCCTGAGCCTTCAATTTGCTTCAAATATGGCGGCGCCTTGTCCAGTCTATGTTGTTTATATATGTCTTTGATTACAGCCGCAGAAAGAGAACAAAGCACTTCATTCGTGGTCTACTGTAATTGAAGTAAGGAATCATTTACCACACTGTTTTCTAACTTCTCATGCTTCCCTTCCAAGGCAGTGGAAATATTGCGTCAACATTTGGAGATTGAAAAAGTTAATTTTAAAGAACATCTTTTTTTATCAAATTTTATCTGAGGATAAGGGACGACCAGAGTCTTCGAGTTTTTCACATCTCAGTATCCGAAATTTCAGTATCCCCGTGTGAGGAGTGCCTTACGCGAAAATTGGATTGGTTGGTACAAGCAACAGCTTCTAGGTCAACTAGATTCCCATTTGTAAAGAGCAATAGTCACTTTACCGTGCTGGGCAACACATACAGGGGTTGGACAAAATAATATGAACACCCACATTTACATCGTATTTATTTATTAGTAATGATTTTGAACACAATTTGCTTTGACAACAGTTGGTAGTTAGTTTTCAGGTAAGCTGGATGGGACCAGCACCTGACCTCGTGTATGCCGTGAGGCTTTACAGGGCGATAGCGCTTTTATGGCGTAAAGAGTCCCGAAGGCCCCCTCGCCAAAGGTGCTCATTCTACTCTTGAGTACCGGTCGAGTTGAAGTGGCCGAGGACGTTACTCCCCGAACATCCCCTTCCCGAACCGTCTCGCGAAGTGCGGCAATTTGATGCTCAGGTTGCATGCGGCTCCCACACCCGAGTTTTCGACTTGTAGGAAATACACTCCACTCGCAACGGCGAAAGTGCCCTCGGGGCCGCTGCCGTACCCAAGTGCAGGAGGCTTCAATGCCGGGCCAGGTCCGTCCCCTACTATTAAGTTTCACATTCCTAAAACAAAACATCCCCCAATTGCCGCAACGATGTTGGAGGTGTAAATCTGCTCCTCACTCTCTGCTCTAAAACTCCCCATAACGGTTCAGTCATGTTGAGTCTGGCAATTGTGCTATCCAGGGAAGATGTTTGATGACATTCTAATGCTGTACAAACGACGCCTGAACCTTTTTGACTGTCTGTATGGACGCATTATCATCTTGGAATATGGAATGTGTGATAGTAAGCACTTCATTTTTGAGGATGTCGACACATTCTTTCGTAGTAATCCGGTCAGTAAGGGTAATGATCGGGCAATCTCAATACCACGATATAGCCGCTCAAATCATAAATGATCCTCCCTCCTAATTGACAATAGGAAGTAGGTAGACCGGATCGTAGATTTCTTTTAGTGTTCTGTATACATAAACCCGACCGTTTGCAGGAAACAATTTAAACGATGATTTAACGGACTGTATCACATTCTTTCAGTCATCCAGTGTCCAGTTTTTATTATCGTGGCTCCACTTCTTTCGCAGCTTTGCGTTGGCTTTCGTTGTAAAGTGTTTCGAAGTTGCAGTCCGTCCATGAATGTTAGCTTTGTGAAGCTCCCGCAGTATTGCTCAACTGAGTGTTGAGTTCTGCAATGGCGTTTAGCAAAAGTTTTATTTTTTCTAGTCATAATCCTTTTTTATGTTATCTGTCTCTGTCGGTAAACTTCGGCTTTCGCCCACTATTCCTCTCCACTGATGATGTTTTGTAAAAGCTGTCATTACTGTGGATACTGTCGCTCGTGATACGTTAAACAGTTGAGCCGTTTTCGCTTCCTCTAACCACGCACCAACAATTTGTCTTCTTTCGAAGACTAACAGATCACTGTTGTTTACCGTCGCAGGACAAAGCATATAATATACTGCAAGATGACCACAAAACGTGGCATATCAACTGGGTACTGCAGCCGCATCGCAGAGTTTACACGTACACAGTGGTGCAAACCTACAACAAGCCGTACCCTATGGCACGGTGATCACATTATTTTGTCCAACCCATATACATTTATTTAGACCAATAAATTACTTCATGTATGGAAAAATATATAATATTTAAAGCGTTTCAGCACTATCGAAAAGCATCTCATCGGTAAGTGTTATAAACTTTCGTCGATCTCCTGTCTTCAGTGTTATCTGCCTAGTTGAATGCCAAATTAGAGGTTGTATATGGCAACTAGTTTCTTCGCATGTAGAGACTGTTATATTCTGTCAACGACGACAACGTATAACGGGAAATGGGCATTTGTATGGTAGCATTTATTCAATTACTTACGGATTTAAATAATACCCCACTTTGGGAAATGACCAGTATCTATTAATTAACCAACGGTTGAAGATAACCTAATTTGGCAATTATAACTTATTTTTACAAACTATTTACAAAATGACATAAAAATTTAACATAATTCATTACAAATAAATAAAATTAAAATTAAATTGTTCACAATTTAATCTTTATGTTCATGTGAAACGTAAAATTATTATGGGTCCTTTTTAAATTCGATGATGGATTTCATATCAATTATTCAATTAAATATTTTAAGGTAAAATTGAAATTAGCTTCAAATAAAGTGATCATTTATCATACTTTGAAATTAAACAAAGCAAAATTTATTTTATGCAAAGGATTTAATTATTTTTAAAATTAATTTAAAGCAACCATCAATTACTTTAATTCAGATTACAAAAATTTTATTTAAATTTAAATAGTAATGAAAAAACATAACATTTTCAATAATCAATTTTTACCAATGTGACAACTCTGACCATGGCAATCATATAACCAAGTAAAATAATGAAAAGTAGAATACTAATGAATTTACAGGTACTTCTTACACAAAGCTACCATGTACTTACAACTTTGCCATCCATGAGCCGATCACGTGGATGCTCAAGCTAAAAGTTGTTAGACAAAACAGAAAATTTTGTACATAAAATCCCTAATTTTAACGTTGGTTGTTGTGGTATTCAGTTCTACGGCTAGTCTCATGCAACCCTAACCTATCTTGCGCAAGCCTTTTAATTTCCGCATAACTAGCACATCCCATATCCTCCCTTATCTGTTGGCCTCCCTCTTCTCTTCTTACCCCACACATTTACCTCTAATGCTAATTTTACAAGACCTTCATGTCTCAGAACGCGACCTATAAATCTATTTTTTCTCTTGGTCAACGTCCTCCATATTGTTCGCTCTTCCCCTATTCTGTTTAGAACTTCCTCGTTAGTGATTTTCAGCATTCTCCTATAACACCACATATCAAAGGCTTCTATTTTTTTCCTATCGTCCACGTTTCGTACCCATATAACCTCACGCTCCAAACGAACATTTCCTAATATTCACACCCGTAAGTAAGATCCTGTTTTTCGCAAAAACCTTCCTTGCCTGTGCAATCCTACTCTTTATATCTACTATACTCCTACCGTCCCTAGTTATTACGCTTCCCAAGTAGCACAATTCCTTAACTTCATTCAAAATATCCCTTCCCAATGTAACGCCCGTTGTTATTCCACTGTTTCCCTACTACACTCCATTACCTTGGTATTACCTCTGTTATCCTCATATTGAAGTGTTTCTCCATGACCCCGTTCATGTCATTACTTATGGTTTCCAAGTCGTCTTCTGACTCCCCTATTACTAAAAATATCGTCGGCAAAGCGTAAGGGTTTTTATTTATTCTCCTTTCAGTGAGATTCATTTTCCATATTCCGTTTTTAAGTTTTTCACCGTATGTTTTATATATTAGTTAAACAGCATGGGCGACAGACTGCATCCTTGTCTTACTCCTTTCTTGATTTCTACTTTATTTTCTTGATCTTCTATTCTAATTACTGCTGCCTGTCCTCTGTAGAGAATCAAGTAGAATCAGTAACGAGGAAGTTATAAGCAGAATAGGGTAAGAGCGAACAATATGGAGGACGTTGACCAAGAAAGGGATAGATTAATAGGCCACGCTTTGAGACGTGAGGGTCTTGTAAAATAAGCCTTGAGGGTAAAAACAGAAGAGAGGGCCAAGGATGGAAGGCGCTAAGCAGGATAGGGAGGATGTGGAATTTAGTATTTACCAGGAACTGAAAAGGCTTGCGGAATATAGGTTAGCGTAGCGTGTTGAATCAGGCCAGTCTTGGGTAATAATCATAGTAAGCTACCGTTCATTTCGACAGCAGAAATAAAGTAGTTTTAATGTTTGTGTGCAGCGGGAGGTGATCTCCCTGCACCTCGGCCAGGCTGGAGTCCAGATCCTGAATGCGTGCTGGGAGCTGTACTGTCTAGAGCACGGGATCTGCTCGGACGGGAGGCTCGTGCGCCGCTGCGCCAACGACTTCTACGCCATCTTCGGGGAGACTCCGTCCGGAAGGTGTGTCCCAAGGCTAGTAGCAGTCGACTTGGAACCTACCGTCATCGGTAAGATTGTTTTAATTGGCTGACTAATATGACTTAGAAACGTGTCAGAAGACGATAGTTGATACCACTGTGATTTTATCATTGAACTTGGTGGAGACTCGCAACAACTCTTACATACGAATTTTTGATTTTAAGATATTAGTTGGTTCGTACAACGTCAGGATGAAGGCAAATAAATTAGCACAAAGACGTGTATTGTGCATCATGACGTCTGAAAGAGGAGGAGGAAATTTTGTTGGCTTCCGTCAGAATTCAAATCGATTTGAGGAAGGAAAGGGGGCACCTTGTAGATCTAATCCTGGTAGAAAGGGTCCTGCTCCCTTAGAGGGATAAGAAAAAACTTCAACAACAAAAACAAAGAAGGAGTGAGACAAGGATGCAGTCAATCGCCCATGCTGTTTTACTTATATATGGAACAGGCGATGAAGAAACTTAAAACGAAATATGGAAAAGGAATCATACTTCAAGGATGCACAGTGTGGCTCAAATATCTCTAGGACGTTCGAACATGACCCCGATGATAGGTTAGCATGACTAGTCTTAGGACTGAATACCACCACCACAACAACAAACAAGGTCCTCATGAGATCCCGTGAGACCGTGCAAGGAACATGACCGCAGAAAACAGTTTCCACCATCACGCGCTACTGCCCCCGAGCCTGCTTCACGAGTTGGCAGGAAAAGGTAGTGTAAAATGCATGCTGCTCCACCACCAGAGTTTTTGAGAGTCCCGTGGGAAATGCACTTCACCCGCAACAATGAATTACCCTGGAGTTCGGTGCCTTTATTTAAGGGCTGAGACCGGAATGCTAGCACAAACCTTGAGGGATTTTTAAACGCAGCACACTGCCAAGTGGGGTGAGCGGGACTGCCACCCAGTAGAGTAACTTCTGGGTCTAAGACTGCCTACCAAATATTTCGCTGAAGTTTATAGTCAACCTTGTACTACTCTCTCAAGGAACCGGTTGCGTTTCTTGTAACTCTAGCCCGATGACGACGTTTGCAGTCATTACGCCTAGATCCCCCACCGACGCACAAGATGACTCGATGACCGCCTTTGAGTCAGTCTCGGTTACTGTCACCGGCAGGAACGCGAAGCCACACGACCTGGCTACCACCTTCTCTGTAACGCACCAGGAGAGATCTGTTCACCACCCTAAGGTGACTTGACACGGGCGTCACGAGTAGGCTTCTCCTGGTCTTGAACGAGCAGAGGTTATGAAGTGCTTGCATCCTCCCTAACACCAATCCAAACAGAGGGGACGTGCCCCTTGGTTCAGTATTTGCTACCGAAGCCCTTAAAAGGTACAGCAGAACGAACCACTCGTCATCAAGTGATGACACTGATGGCTGCGTTAAAAGTGAGTCATAGTTACGACCCACTGGAGGATTTGGGTGTCAATACAATTTACACAGCATAAACCAACAAAAAGAATGATTAAATTTTCACTTTTCAATATAGTCGTCTTATTCCACGGTTTACGTGCGCCTTTTAACAAGGACATGTATCCCGATTCAGTAAATATCGCGATCTTACTTCGTGAGACATCGACGTACGCACTTTTCACACCCTATGACCAAAGCGAATCCCACGATGAACTTTCTTTAGTGACCCAAACATATTTTAACGTAATTAAATAAGGATTAACGTTCTTTTTTAAGACTGGTAGGAGCGCCCCTTAACCTCTTTGTCGACGGTTATTTCACACCGATCATAAATCGTAAAAACTTTTTATGGGGGTTAACAGGCTACATGAGGGTGATCCTGAAACAGGCAACTCCCCTTTAATAGCATAGGAAGGGAATTGAAATGGGGGATGCGGAAAAGGGTAGCCAAGGGTTTATTAGGGCCCCCGGGCTGTGGTTTAAGGATCCTCTCTGGTGTTTCACCTAAAGAGATGCAGGGAAAAGTCTAGAAAACCTGCATCAGGTAGGTCGGGCATTGGGTACTATTCTAACGCCCTTCCGAATGACGGGAGATGAATTTGCTATTTTATTTTTATTTGGATTAACAGCCTGCAGGAGTGCAATCCTGAAAGAGGCAACTCCCCTTTAATAGCATTTTTTTTGGGTTAACACTAAATTGAGTACGTAAATATTATACAAAAAGAATGTTTAGGACCTTGTCCTTCGGTGATTGTTACACAATGAAAAATTATATATATAAAAATCAATTGATATACAGTGATAAGAATTTATCACAACACAAATAGCTTGAATTTAAATAATATTTAAGTAAAATGAAAATCTTCAGCGAGAGAGAATTTATGTAATATATTATTCTTGAAAAATTCACTCTTCTCTCGCATGTGAAATTAGAAATTGTGACGTGCGACTTTACTTACATATAATTGCGATAGTATATGATAAAAGCAATAATGAAAATGCTGTTACCCTTTACATCCTTCAAGGTCGAACAGCTGATCGCTGCCAACACTCGTATCCCGCTGAGAGCAGTATACAATTTAACCACGGTGACTTTAACAACTAGTTAGCAAATTTCAAGTTCATGAGTCGTCTCAAGCTTGGGTGTGAAGTCCTGGGAGTTCAGGCTGGATTCCGGACAGATTAGCGATAGTCTCGGATAGGGCTGATGCCAATCAGAGCTCTCGATGGAATCAAGGCGCGGCGGGTAGCACGGGTGGCTAGGAAAAGCCGACTGGTGGCTAAGTGCAAGCTTCTTGAAATTTGTCGAAATCCAACTTGGACTCGCGAATTTCCGGAACGAAGCGACTAACGTATCTCTATAGAGTCTATGTTGGAATATTTTGGAAATATCTCAATAATTACAGATGAACTGCGTAGAAAACTAATTAAAATTATTCTTGAGATAGAGAAATCGACAATGTGAAAAATATAAAGATGCCACTGATCAAGTTGCATTTTCAAGGCAAGAGAAGAACATTTGCCTTTATTGATTCACAGAGTGAGACACAGCACGTTATTTTTAATCCTGCGGTCCTTTCGAATAAGCTCATAAACTCGCTGAATGTGGAGTCACTACAGTAACCGACCTGCCGTTTCGATTTTTATCGACCAACGGTGTTTGCTTTCCATTGTCGAATCCATCGCTGAACAGTTCTGACGTCCAATGCTGTATCCCCATACATATTTTTAAGCATTACATGAAATGCGAATGAGCGTTTCGACGTCTGCATTAAAGAATTCAATCAAGTTGTTGTTGTTATGGTGGTATACAGTCCTAAGACTGGTCTGATGCAACCTTCCATGCTAACCTATCTTGCGCAAGCCTTATCATATCCGCAGAACTAGCACATCCCATGTCCTCCCTATCCTGCTTAGCGTCTTCCATCCTTGATCTCCATCTTCTGTTCTTACCCCACACACTCCCCTCTAATGCTAATTTTACAAGACCCTCATGTCTTAAAACGTGGCCAACGTTCTCCATATTGTTCGCTCTTCCCCTATTCTGTTTAGAACTTCCTCGTTAGTGATTTTATCCATCTCATTCTCCTATAGTACCACATTTCAAATGCCCCTATTCTTTTCCTTTCCGCAATTCCTATCGTCCACGTTTCGCACCCATATAACGCTACGCTCCATATGAACATTTTAGCAACGATTTCCTAATATTCACAATGAATATTACCCGTAAGTAAATTCCTCTTTTTCGCGAAAACCGTCCTTGACTGTACTATCCTACTCTAGTTATTACGCTGCCCAAGTAGCAGAATTCCTTAACTTCATTCAAAATATCCCTTCCCGATCTAACGCCCTTAGTTATTTCAGTGTTTCCCATACTACACACCATTACCTTGGTCTTCCATCTATTAATCCTCATATTGAACTCTTTCTCCATGACCACGTTCAATTATTTATTATGGTTTCCAAGTCTTCTTCTGATGTTAAGATAAATTATCTGATTTCAGATTTATCTAAAGATAAAGTAACTTTTCGGCGGAATGAGAATTATGTACACATTTTTGGTATGTCAAAAGAAAGCGAAATTGAAGGTAATACTGGATTTAAGAATGGAATGGAATGAAATGAAATGTCGTTTCAGACGAAATCCGCACGGGAGCGTACCGACAGCTTTTCCACCCCGAGACGCTGATCACGGGCAAGGAAGACGCGGCCAACAACTACGGTCGTGGCTACTACACCGTGGGCAGGGAGATGGTGGACCTGGCCCTGGACCGCGTGCGCAAAGTGGCTGAGTGCTGTGCTCAGCTGCAGGGCTTCATCCTCTTCCGCTCATTCGGCGGCGGCACCGGCTCCGGGTTTGGCAACCTCATGCTCGAGGGACTGTGCACCGATTACGGACGCATCTCCAAGCTCGAGTTCGGAGTTTACCCCGCGCCTCAGGTAAAACATCACTGAATGCCATGAACGTAGGCCACATTTTTCGAATCCTGTCTTCTAAAATAATACGCAAAGTCAATATAACTTTTCTTATCCCTATATTCTTCCTAAAACCAAACTGATCTTCTCTTAACACGCATTCTATTTGTCGTTCGATTCTACTATATGATATATTTTTGTTAATATTTTGCATGCATGGGATACTAAACTAATTGTTCTGTGCTGTTCGCATCTATCAGCTAAAATCTTCTGGGATTCTAATTTTTCGTATATTTCGCGTTGCGTGTTGTGACAAGATTATTAAACTCGTTAATAAATCAATTAATGTTGATTGATCCTATGTGGATTTCAAGAGGTAGATGTGTTTTCAGGAAAAAAATCTCAAATAAAGGACGAAAATTGCTAGAGAGCTTTTACTTTATATATATACTAGAAGAAGCACGGGATAATTTACGGCACGGTTTTGCAATCTACTCCTGGAGCACACATTGTTAAAAATCACGAGATTACTTACAAATCGATTGTGCAGGTATACATTTTAAATAAAACAACATCAAAGTTAACGAATAATATTCAAGAAAACAAAGCTTCACATAAACGAATTATTTTTTAAATGGCTAAGCATATTGTAATTTTTATTTTACTTGTAATTAACATGGCTTTCATGAAAAAAATACATATCTATTTAAATAATATAAATTTTAATATAAAACGTATTGAAATTTAGAAAATATACCTTCTTGATTGTTGTACTTATTGTTACTAATTGTACAACATGTATCGTTTTATATTCTTAGTAAAATATTTACCAAGCGAACGTATGTGAATGTTTGTGTACATTTTTGGTCCAAACTCATTCACCTTAATAGAATTTATCATTTCATGAAATAACATGTTTCTGAATTTTCCCAGTATTGTTATGAATTTAATAATTAAATCTCTCAAATTTTGGAATAAAATAACACATTAAAGTTATATAGGTAGCAGAGGTTACTCTAGCGACTCAAATTGTCTTAATAGATTCTCTGTATTAAAATCTATTCTGACTAGAGTTAAAGTCTCCTGTATGTTCGTATTTTAAAAGTTAATAATTTTTGAGCCTTCAGTTAATATTCTGTCGATTTTTTTATATAAATTGTATCACATACAACATTATTCGAGTGCGCGTTTCTGTGTCACACAGTGAAATTGATTTGTTATTCGATAAAATACAAAAACGGCCAGCTATATTCAAGAAGAAAAATTTCGGACTGCGTGAACAGAGAAATATTGTTGGGAATAAATGATAGAAATTTTTAAATAAATTTTTACATAAACGGAAGGAGGTTAACGTAAATTATTTACTTTTAGTTTTAAGTGTAATAATTTTTTAATAAAATTGATAAATGAACACTTATAATACAAATTATACGATTCAATTATTTCACGGTTACTTTATCCTACAGAACGAAATAATAATGAATTCCACTAGTAAAAAATGCGGAAAGTAAACTAGATCAAAAATTACTCGTAAAGTTTTGTAAGGCTGTAAACCCAGACTCAAACAGAAAATGCGCAAAATATTAAATCTCATTGTACACTGGCTCAGAAGTTACGAGCCCATGTTCAATGGGATTTCACCTTCGCTAACTCGTACGGTCCGCTGCAAGGGCCAACTTTTATTGCTTGGCAAATCAGTTTTAGCGGTCAGATAAGGGGGTAATTTGGTTTATCGGCACAACTTCTAGTCCAGCACAGAATGTAGTGGTATGATCAATTAGTAGTGTAGCTGGACATTGTGATATGTGCTCATGCCAAAGTTGCCAAAAGCATTTGTCGGGGCCAATTTGACGTCATTTTGAACCCAATTACCCAACTTTCAGCCGTGCAACAGTAACGCAATCATTAAAGCTGTTCCAACATTGAGCCATTCCTAGATCACTATGTAAGGTAAATCTTGTGCGTAGATTAGGATAACACAGGTAGGGAACGATTTCGCGAAAAGAGAAGATACTTGCGGACAGCACACTACAGTTGATTTTGATCCGAAATTTGGGAATTATCCGTGAAGGCAATCGTTTTCTATTTCAGAAAATCGTGATCAAAAAGATTTGTCCCTTTGAAAAAACTAATTTTTGGCGTCTTTCACTTTGGAACCAGATTTACAGCACCAAATTCATCTCAGTATATTGGCTTCGAATCAGTAAATCATCTGACATGCAAAAAACAGAATATAAACGCCGTACCTACTTTAGTTACAGTTATGTTTAGAATTTCTATAAATAAAATATTATATTTGTTTTGTAAACTTTGATGGTCATGCGATCGAGGCATGATATTTTTGTAACATTTCGTTTTTATTTTCAAGATCCAAAAATATCGTTAACCCTGGAAAAAAACTTTCATAGTCTATTCTTTAATAAGTTTCACAATATTGATGGTCAAAGTGATAGTTTTGAGACGATGTTGACTGACGAACTCTACGAAAGACCCGTATCTCGATCAGAAATAAATTTTCGAACAGAATCTAACGCATCTTAGTGGATAATACATATTATGTAATTCGACATTGAATGACCCATGTGGTAATGAGAAATCGCCCATTAAAAAATTCCCCACTGTACATGTTCGAGATATCACAGTGCCAAGAAATTATTCATTGAAGTATTACAATTGTGTTTGTGCAACTTACAGATAAGGGACATTGTATAGGAATGAATTGCAATTGTAACATTAATCAACACTTCTTCTTTTGAGGCGCTATGACACCTCCTGTGATTTCTTGGCCTGATCCACAACGTGTCTCGACTCATTTCTTTTCTAGACGTTAAACGTCCACTTTATAATTCCGAGAATCCTAATATCACTTAACATTTCGTCTCCATCTGGTCTTCGGTCTGCGTCGTATTTTAATTGAATGGGGTATCCAGTTATAAACATTTTTTGCATTTCTCGCATCGCTCATTCTGTGTAGATGACCAAACCAACTTAGGCAAGCAAAGTCTGAATATTGTCACAATCGAAACCTTGCAGTGGTGGTTGAGGTACATCAAAACATTGACCAACAAGCTATCAATATACATCGACGGCGATCACAAGAACTGGGACGCAGTACTTCCATTTGTGACGTTCGCCTACATTTCCGCCAAGCAAGAAGCAAAGGGATTCACGCCATTTATACGCGCGTGTGTGTGTGTTACTGTAACTAACGATCCTATAGAAACGTGACAATATAATCAGGATAAACTGGTTTGCCAACATGGATGTTTTTCAACTCACATACTGCAAGATCAACCTCAACTACGCGAGAACCATTTACGGTACTGTAAAACGGCTTTCTTCAAAAACAAAATAATTTAATTTCCATTATCACATAAAAGATACATCAAATTATGTAACCATGTCCTACACTATCCAACCAACCTAAAGTCTCCCTCATGCATAATGTTCCCGCCCTGGCAAATAGACAACATCCAAACAGGAACTCGCTTTTCTCAAACTAACGCAGAGAAACACACCACACTGAGCTTTATGGACAAAAGCCTTCAACTATCTCTAGGGAGAGTGCACCAATCATCAACTGATTTTCACCAACCAGTTCAAAAAACGTTTCTGAATCGCCAGCACATGTATATGAAAAAAAAGCAACGCCAGAAATAACTGCAATAAAACCAGCCTCGACTTTTGCGAACTATCAAGTGATAAGCACTGCCTACTTGTCACCTCCTATCAAACATATCATCGAGTATAATTAGCAATGGGAGCTAATGTCATGGATAACAGCAAAAGCCCACAAAATAAAATTAGCAGTTCTATGAACTCCAGCACATCAAAATATTGCGTAGAACGAGGTTGCGGAATGAGCTGGAACCTTGTACCACCTCTTATCATGACAAATACTCGTGAAGAACATCAATCAAATATGGGAAAACTCGAGCTGGAACATAAAACTTACATTCAGAATTTTACTTACAAACAAACCAAAAAACAATTTACCACCCGACGACATCTGTAGAAACAGCAAACAGATCCTACCAGAATCACATCTCACCATTCGGATTTAAATCACGAATAACTTCTCCAAACTAACGTGAATGCTCGCGGAAACAGAAATGCCAATTATTCTGCACTTATTAACAGAAATCTTACAAGAAATAATTACTGTGATATATTAATTTACAATACATAATATATATAAATTAAATTATATAAAAATTTCGGCAAGAGCATGTCGCTAGCCAAGAAAAAGAGGGTTTTCCAGGTGCCGAGTTGACGGCTGGATAACTTGAACTGAGTGCGGAGTTAACGGTAAGCTTGTTCTTCGCTAAGAGGCCGCTCACCTGTCGGGTTTTCCGTGGGACACATACCCGTATCATCATCAAAAATCCCCCGCGCTTCACGAAGAGCTCACGATGATTGGCAGACAACCGTCACGTGAGAGAGCAGTGAAGGACGGTGTTAACAACCAGGGAAGAAAGAGGACAATGCTGAGTTTCCTTAATTCTGGCAGCACGATTTTATGCTATTATCTACCGGCCGCTAAATGTTCAACTACAAGGAAGTTCCAGTTGCTTCTGCATCCAGACACACATGAATACAAAACACCGAACGAAATATCTACTTCACGTGGTCACCCAAACAATAATTACCCCTGAGAATTTTTAAACCGTATACCTTTAATATATTTGTACTTTTTATTTTCCCGAAGGAGCCATTTAAAATTAATGTGTTTTCATTTAATAAATGTACATATAAACCTTGAAAAACTTATTTTATGAAATAATTAATTAATATTCCACCCAACATTTACAAATTCGTAAATAAACTCAGTGATAGCATGATGTGCATAAAAATATACAACTTGCAATTAAAGTAAAAATTACTTATAAATTATTTTCAATTTATTTTCCAAGTTTCGTGCGATGTATTACATCCTTGAAAGTCGAATACAACAATATTAATTCGTTGCTGAGGAAATACTCTTAACTGTGAAATCTCGCAGAGCAGCTTACGGAAAGCCGAATACGAGGTAATCACTACGTGCAATGGCATTCAAATGGCTAATATCTGTTTTCAGAAAGTTCCGATGCGGAGCTGGTGACGAAGACGACGGGGGCGACAGCACACCTACAGAAACCAGCAGAAACGCCCCAATGCGCTTCGTGGAATACTTTCCCAAGGATTGCGAAGGGCCTCCCAATCCCTTCAGCAAAATATACCAAGATCGCCGCACTATAAGGTGAGTCAATTCATTACAATAGTCAATAGAAAGCAAAGAGTCGACTCGGATGCTCAGGTGGTTGATCGCCGGGTTGACCTTCCAAATTCAGTTTCATCAACTTTGACTGACCACATTTATTATCTCATTGTTTTAAGGTTTATTCCTTACCGTACATCTACGGTTTCTCTCTACGAGGGAAAAAGGTTCATGCGGCGATTATAAACAAAGGTGTGCTAAAAGATTTCTGCTGGATTATCTGTGCTGGACATTGTTACACATTCAGAAAGTGTATATTTGGAAATTGAATACTTTAAAATTGTATTCCTTATTTGTCTGCTTTAAATTACCAAAATTTACTGTACAAATTGTTCGTTATTCAACGATGGAATGAATAAAATATTTTGTTTCATAAATTTTCTGTTTAATTTGTTGATACTTTAGTTTGAGTTATTGTATCTATTTAAGTCAGTTATCAACTTTTTGATTTTAATATTTGCCATTGTCAATTAAATGAAAAAAATGAGTAATAGCTTCTGAATCAAGGGCTCACAACGAAAATTGGAAGTTGTGGGTGGAATCTACCCTTCCCACAACTTCAACAACGTGGCTTAACGCATTACACAAGACGACGCTACAAATCGACATTTTCGTATACCCCGATTATCTTGTAATTTGTTATATTTTCTCGATTTTATTAAAACTTAGATATAATCAATGTGTTCCTATGTTATACAGATGTCGGCTTGAGGTAGTGTAGCGGTCAGAGTTCCCGAGTTCGAATCCAAGCATGCATGTTGTGTGTTGTTTACAATTATGAATCTGATTCCGGATGCAGGTCAGTTTGCATGGATATCGCATCCACGACAGGCCAAGCATGGTTCCAATCTCTTTTGAAAATGTCTAATGCAAATAAAACCAATAACAATTTCACTCGCTTTAGCTCCTTAACATACGTATGCTTAGCTAACTCAACAACTCTAATTATAACATTAACCCTAAATCAAATACACTTTCCCTACTTCTTCATTCATCAACCAAGGGACTTAACCGTGAAAAGCTTTATGTTTCCTTCAATTCTGAATTATCTTCTGTGTCATTTGGAGGTTTATAATTTCCAATTGTCTCTTCACATTGATCACCTCGTCTCCAGTTACTATCATTACTGTACCAATTACGTTTTTAAATTATTTCCCTTGGATTTCCAAAAGCACTTGCCACAAGCTCTATGCTTCTCTTCTTTTTATACAATATGGAGAAACTTCAGCAATTGACACATGATCAATTTCGATGGCACATTCTACTGCATGATGTTATGGAAGTGGCTCTACTTTGTTGTGTAAGTATCGATTGACAGTTGATATTTCTCTCCGCGTTTTTGTTTACTGTAAGAGGACAGTAAAATCTGAAAATGGTCTTGAATGTCATTAAAATTAAAAATCTTTCTATTTACGTTATAATTACAATGGAATAATTTTTTGTCAACGAAATGAGTATCATTTCAGTTTGGGCAAGGTTTAAAGATTAGTCACACGTAATATGGACTGACGAAATTATCAATTTATTAATATTAGAACGATAACTGCACTGTTTCAAGGTTAACGTTTTTACCATTATTTTTACCAATATTTAATATAATTTTCATATATTCTCATTCGTACCTTCCTGTAGACAATAATATATCCGAAGTATATGAAATTTTTAACACCATACGATTTATTATTCCATAGTAAAAATTAATTGTTTTGACGTATAATTTTCCATACCTATACTTAAGCTTGGCTCCGTTCTTGCCTAAATTTCTCTGCTTATATGCTCGAAAATGCAATAATTCAAACCTATCTCAATATTCCTTTCCTTAAAACATTTTATCGTATATTACACCTTTCCTGTACTATGGTTTTGTCATTATATTTAATACATAATTTATATTTATATCCTATATGCTATGTAGATATTAAAATAGATTTTCAAGATTCTGTATAAGTGTTGGAATAACACATCTAAGTCATACCTTTCAAAGATTTGTTTGAATTCTACAGCAATTTTATATGATGCTTGCCAATCCATCAATTAATTTTTGTATAACACACTTTTTATCTACACTTTCACTTTTAACTTTAAAGTTTTTAACAAATTTAAAATTATTATTGCTTTTAAATATAATATTAATACTAATTTTTTTTAAAAAGCGAGGTACATGTAAACTGGACGAAAATATAATTAAAAATCCGCATTTCGGATTACATGAGGAACATGAAAAGCAGATCTCAAGATCATTCCGTATTGTCTAAACACATGATAATATATAACTACTAAATGAATAGGAACCATGTTGAAATTCTAGATGAAGAACAAATATTTTATCCAGAATAATGAGCGAGCTGCTGCACGTCAGAGGAAACTTTCATTATATTAACGTAAAAACTGATACTAACAACTTAAAATGTGTATATGATTATTTACTGTTGTAGTGCATTGTTGGGTTTAAATATGTACCGGAACTTCTTTTAAGTTGGATATGCGGTACTTTCCTGCACTAGGCCTTAATGAGTCATGGAATGTGGTTCCATGAACAGTTTAAATTTTGAAACTTTTAATTTATGTATAGTATTTTAAAAAATTTATAACATATTAATTAATGAAATCTATTCTAATTTTCATTGCAATATACCAGAAGAAGTATAAAATGAGGGGCAAATCATAATATAGATCAATATTTAATATATTAGAAACGAACAAAAAGGCTGTTTTAACGCATTCAATGTATATTTAATTTTCAGACAAACTACTTATTTAATATTATATACCATAAGATGTCGCCACCAGAAACCAGCACTCGTACATACTATTTAAACAAAACGGTTGTCACATTACGTAAACCTTGTAGCTACGACATATTTCATTTAACACAGGAAAGCTTCGTCCGCCTTATTCATCCAGCTGGTATACATTTAAGGAATGACATTAATTTATTCTATGATATGAATACCACTCCTATCGGACCCGCGCGAGAAGATGTAAAGATTTGTACTTACAAGAGTAATAGATATTAAATACGCGACTTGAATGTGTAAATAATAATAAAATATCTGTTTCTCGGCTTTTCTGGGAGGTCGCAGAGCGCATTCCTAGGGACAAAGACCTACTCTTCCCCTTTGTGTGCGAGAGGAGCACATTGAGAAAAGGGGTCGCCGTAGAAAATTTGGGAATTACGAGCTACCAGAAATATCCGTAGATAATTAGAAGGACTGTTGAAAGTCGTTGGGAGATTGGAGAGAGATATTTTCGGGGGAGCGGAGAGAGAAGTTTTTGGGAGCCAGGAGGGAGATGAAGTTGGGAAACGGAATTTATGACATAGAGATGCCGGCCAATGCTGATTGGAAACTATACTAGTAGCCGCCTGGAAGGAGAGTACGGGAGCCAGCGCAGACGAAGATGATCTTTCCGCAGCCACCAGCCAATCATCATACTACGAAGCAGAGAGAAACTGATGTATTTTTCGGTATCGAGATGAACGGTGAATCTTAAGCACTGCTTACCTTACGTCGTTTCAGGTCCATGTTAGCTATGTTTCACGTACCCGGTACGGGGTCGGATAGAACACTCATCGTAGCTGGGATTGATGGCCACCAGCTACCGTGAAAGGCTGTCCACAGTCTCTGGGCTTTACCCTGGCTATACAGATACTCGTATAAGTATTTATATTTGAAATATTTCGAATTATATTCAATAATTGTAGTTGTTAACTCAAATTCGGGCTGCTAACATGAAACCAAAGATAATACTGCCAAAGTAACAGATTTTATCTAAAAATACACTAACACTGCGAATTCTGTAATAATCCTATAACAATCAAACACATTCGAATGCAATTCAACACAAGTTCATGGAAATAGGGATCTAGTCAACAATACATCTTAGTTCCCTCTGTCAATCCTCATGTTAAACTTTTCTGCGGGATCAGAAGCAGTTGTTGTGGTGGTATTTAGTACTAAGACTGGTCCAATGCAACCTTCCATGCTTACTTATCCTGTGATAGTCCTTCCATTTCTACACAGCTACCACATTCCAATCCTCCTTAATCTTCTTAGCGTATTCCGTCCTTTTCTTACCCCACTGATTTCCTTCTTATGCTAAGACCCTCGTCTCAAAACGTTGCCTATTAATCTATTCTTTATCTTAGTCAAAGTTCTCCATATTGTTACTTTCTTCGTCGCCTGGTCTATATATAAGTTAAAGAGTATGGAAGTCCTTGTCTTACTCAATTCTAATTCTAATTACTGATGACTGCCTTCTGGAGTCGTTATTATATATTATAAATTATTAAGTAAATAATTGATGATATTGTAATAAAGAACAATAAAACAATTTACTTTAACAAATACTAATTTATATTTACATTAATTATTACAATTTCAAATATTTCAATCTTTGCGCCAGCACTTATTTTCCATAAAAACTATTACATATATTAAAAAAATTATTTATATTAAATTCTTAAATACTAACAATTTGAAAACTCATCTCAGGGTCGCAGTTTATGGACCTTCTCATAGAACAAAACTAATCCACTAGGACCTGGCAGAAAATATAAAATTACAAAGTCACAGGAATTATTTACCGTGTCGGCTTTTCACCTCTTCCGGGCTCGTCCTCCCTCCAGATTCAACCTTCCGATCATCGCTCTAACACCATCTGGCCAATTCTCCTCTCAACGCTCTCGACCACGAATCTTTCACCAATCTGTCTCTCCACCAATGTCACCAATCAATCTGCTACATCTCATATCACCACCAATGTGCTCAATCTCAATAACCATTCTCTATCAAAATGTCTCTGCCTGGCTCCTTACTCCCCACTTATGCGACAGCTATCACCCAGGTGGCAGGGGTGGATATCCTCCAATCATATCCCTGGTTAAACTTGGGGAAAAGCACGCCCCTGTCGCCAAATTCTCAGACTGATTGAGAAATTCCAAAACCGGCGCCGAGGAGTCTGAGCTTTATGGCGCAAGAGTCAACCGCCGTCTCCTTTATTTAATATTCCACGCCGCCAAAGGCCGAGCAGCTGTATCTGTTCGTTACATTATAGAAGACTCTTCTTTCTGGATATTTTATTCGTCTTCTTCAAAATCCTTAATAGAGTGTTCCACATCACATTATCAAAGGCTTTTTCTAAATCTACAAATGCCTTTCAAAACTCGCATTCTATTTGACGTTCCTTCCTCCTACATACTATTTTCCTTAATATTTTGCACCCATGAAATAATAACTAATAATCTGCATCTATTAATCGCAGTCCTTTTCGGTATAGGGTCAAATATGTTATTCCTAAAATATTTTGACAATTTTCCTCCTTCTAACTCCATTAGTCCCAAGAGATTGTGACGTGGTTTTTTATTATTTATAAATATATTAAATATTAGTTATATTTAGATGGGTGGGCGCCAATAAATATCTACTTTGAAATTTTAACAGTTTTTATTCTTAACAAACTAAAAAGCAAGATTACAATATTTAAATTTAATGAATTTAATTTTCCTAGCTCAGCCTTAATTAGAAATTATATTGCAAGAGACTTAGTAAATACAATCTACTTTCCCTCAGGGCTGTATCACGTGTTTTTACGCATAGCAGAGCGAGATTATTGCCTTGGTTCCTTACTGTACATGCGTCTTTCCCAGTTTCTTTGTTGACCGGCAGTCCTGGGTTTTACACAAAGGCAGCTTCCGGTCAGCATACAGGCAGTCAGCAAGCCTCGAATTTTGGTGTAGTTTCCTTGTCCTTGCAGGACAATCGAAGTCAGTCAGTCGTGCCGTCCTCTCACCTCCGACTCTACTTTATGAATCCCCTCGCGAGGTCCTTTCTACCTCAAAAACTAAGCTCTCCTCAAAAGTGGTTCGTCTCCCTGCTCTTTCTATTTTTCCCAGGTCCTACAATGGGGTTGGCGTTCCTACCCTTCCTCTCCAAAAATTCAAATTTTGGGAGGGGCCACCCTAGCAATCCTGGGGGAACTGAGTTTTTTCGGTGAGACGCAAATACCTTTGAGACAAAGACTGCACCCGTCAGGCTACAAGTTATTGTTTTGCTTGTCTTGTCTGGTTTTTCCACGGAATGGTGCCTGCCTTGCGAATACTTCAGGACTGTTCTCTACAGAATTTTACACAAAATGTTAACTTAATTTATCTGAAATTTTATACGCGTTACAAGATTGATTGCTTAACTTATGTAGTCTAGACTTACTGTTTACATTTAAATATATATTGGAATATACTTTTAGGGTATAAAACATTAATTAATCAATAGAACAAATTATAATCAATTTTAAAATTTTTCCTTTATTAATTTAAAGTGATTACATGGGTTTAATCTCAGGGGTTTTTGGGTCTCTCGAGAGATGGAGTATGCAGTTACTGTAAATAGAAAAAACAATCATTAAATATTATTTAACCAAAGCAATGAGCAAGTTTCACAGCTTTTTTAATAACTTACCCCCAATTTCTGGGCCTACAAACATCCACCTCATGAATGTTTCCGCGTCTCTCTGGCGTCTTGCAGGATTTTTATCGATGAAGGTAGTAGGAACCAGACCCGCAACTCATCTGCTTCCTCGAAACGTCTGCAAACCTCTGACCACGTCTGCTCACGTCTCACCACAACTGACGTTCTGCCCACCTCTCACAGCATCTGTTCTCGTCCGTCCTCTCCTCAACTCGTCTGACTTCTGATCTCGTCCGTCCTCTCCTCAACTCATCTGACTTCTGATCTCGAGCCACCCATCGGCTCCCCTTTTAAATTCTCCGACGGGAATTCCCCGCCATAGGTCTACTTCATAAAATTCCGGGGTTCCCCGCCAGTTCATTTCACATTTTTTACACACGCTCGTTTTTTTACACACGCCCCAGGAGGTTTCCGCGGGGCACCCCCTACGTGGTTTCACCCGTTTTCAGCCGACTAGACATTGTTGTTGGCCGAACTGCTCCTCATAACGCCACAATATCACAAAATCCGCGTTTTTAATATATATATATATATGTGGCAGAATTCCTTAACTCCCTTCAAAAATACCTTCCCCTAACTGTGTATCCCTATATTCCAGTATTGATATATATATATTATAATGAATATGTGGAACATATATTTATTTAATGGGTATTTATGTATTAAAAATGAACTGTACAATAAACACAAGAAAACAATTTACTTTTACCAAAAAACATTTGCTATAATAATTACAGGTTTTTAATGTTTAAATATTTATGCCGGCACTCCTTTCGTCAACTATAACTACATGTATAGTTACAAAAATTATTTTCATTAAATTCTTAAAACTAAGTATTTCAACTTTAGTCTCAGGGTCGCATTTACACTAATCTACTTGGATCACGGCAGAAAACAGAAAATTAGCAGCCACAGTAGGTAGATAAAGTGTCTGTTTAATGCAGGTTTCAGATTCTTCCTGGTTCATCCTCCCTCCAGATCAAAGCTGCCGACCACCTATTCTTCCCGTTTCAGGACAAATTTTAAAATCTTCCCTAGCCACAATTCCAACCACAGCCATGAGTGAGAAGTTTTAGCGTAGGCTAAATCCACGCGTATTTTCTCACTAAATATCTTCTCCCTCTCCGAATCTCTGGAAATCTCCTCCAAAAATCTGCCTACATCTCTTTCTATAATTTATCTATCGAACAATCTCCAATCTGTAGAATATCCAGCACAAAATCTCCCTCGAAAATGTCTCGTCCTGCCTTTTAAAACTTCCTCCGTTTTTATTTAGTTTATTTCACTCAGGTGGCAGGGATAGATATCCACCAGTAATATTTAGGGTTCTAATAGGGTAAATACGCCACACGATACCGCCAATTCTCCCTAAAATTGGGAACTCCCAAGGCACAACACTAGGCCTGACATTTATTATCCTTGTGTCAACTGCTTTCCCCTTTTTGTAGATTCCGCGCTTACAAACCCGAGCAGAGGTGTTTGTCCGTTACAATATATCTTATTCCTGTCTTCTTAAAAATCCCTAATAGTGTGTTCCAGTTCACATTATCAAATCTACAAATGCCCTTGTGCCTATTTTTCTTCTCCTAACTATATATGCATATATATTATATTGTAGCAATATCTCCGTTCCTTCATTTCGAGGATTTCTTAATTGCTTCAGGGTGCCAGGTATTTTTCATAAAAACACCAAAAATTGATTTTAATAGATTTAATTTCAATCAGAGCACGAAAAAAAGTATATCTGCAGGGCGTGGTCATTCTCTCGTCGTCCCGCCGACACAACCTGCTTCTCCCATCACCCCATGACGACTCCCCGACCACATTCTTGGCCCGGGTTGCGTCAGTTCCTTAACAATTGCTACTCGCAAGCTGGCCTGCATTGTTCATCGTAACTTTTCATGTTACAATATATATATATATATGTGTGTGTGAGTGTGTGTGTGTGTTAAAACGCAGGTGCCTGCTTATTTTGGTTACATAGTTTAGTTTCAATGTGCAAATGGTATATTGATGATTAATTTAATGTTGTAATATGAAGGGGATTCGGGAGCTTTCTCGGTAATTGTTGTCATTGTGAAGTGCAGTTGGGCCTACAATGAAGAAGTTTTGTGTGACGACAATAGGTGCCAACAGCTTAAATTGGTTAAATGTGTGTGAAGCCCCGCAGGGGAAATCCCGTGGGAAACTCTCGCAGGCGTGTGTGAAATCCCGAGGGGAACCGCCGGGATTGTGTGAAAAACCGGTGTCGGGGAACTCCCTGGGCGATAAGTTAAAAGGAAATGAGACATGGCAGATGGATCAGAGGGCAGACGAGATCAGAGAGAGCAGAGGGGAAGTTGGACCTGAAAAAGGAGTCGAGACGGTGATGTGAGAGGAATTGGACTTGGATCATACTACATTCCTGAATTTAAGGCAGCTGCAAGGCGTACGTAAAGACATAGCTGTGAACTTGCTCATTTGGTTGATTATATAAATTTAAATGATTTTTTTCTACTTTTCAGTAACTGCGTACTTCATTTCTCGACAGACCCAAAATCCCCTGAGATATTGTTTTAAGTAAACATTGTAAAAATAAAATTGGCAAATATAAAATTATCAAATCGTTTAAAATTTGCACATTAAATAATTTTAAAGAGGCTATTACAATATATATAGTGGATTGCATTATCCTGTAAAGAAATAACATTATCACTGATACCACGACGGCGTGTCTTGAATTTGAAGCTTCCCTTTTATAGTATCGTCTTACCCGAACAAAGGGACCCACGGCCGAGTGTGAGAGTTGGGGGTGGTAGGGGTGGCGACAGTGGGCACAAGAGTTGGCAGACAGTCCTTAGTGAGAGATGGTGGCGAAACGTTAGAGGACGTCGTCAATGGCGAAGGATTAAAATTTTATTTTAAATTCTTATGAGCGGAAGTGGAGAGACGTCGACGGGCTGAGTACGAGACCTTTCATTGAGGTTCCTGCCACCATCACCATTGGCACGTGACCGACGTCGACGCCCTCTCACTACTGGCTGCGTCGAACCCTTGACGCACATTTCAAATTTGTACACTGGTGAGATCCACCTATTTTATCAAAACCATTTTCACAAGCATTGTCGGGCTCATTGTTTCTTTTAAAAGTGGTCTCTGCTACTTGGCCCATATCCCCTGGGAAAAAGAGTCTATTTAGATCTCAAATTAAAACTTGACCTGTATATAATTTATTTTCAATGTATAATAAATAATAATAAAATTTAATGTTTCTTTTGTTTGTCAGCTTATGTTATTTAATGAATTTATCCCTCCATCAATTTATAAATTTCAATTTAACGTATAATTAAATAGATAAAGGTAATTTATTTCAATATGGTGCTGCAACGTAGGCCGTCGATTTTGCGTAACAGGGCATATAAATTTTCCATATATTGGCAAATTATGTTTTTAAAAATGTTTTATTTATATAATTATATGGTATATGTTCTAAATGTGTTGTGCATGTTTGTTCGGTTGTATTTGTATTTTGGGTGCTTACATGTATTTTTTTATGTTCCGCGGGCATTGTAATAGTGAGTTTTTTTTATCTAAAATTGTATTGAGACGGTACAAAATACCCTGGCGAATAACAAGATAGTAAGGACCGATTGTTCAGGGCTTAATCTAGCGAAGAACAGCTTGTCACGGCTGAAACAGTCGTAAGGGTCAATCTAAGCCAAGTGGTCCAGGAAAAAGGAAATTTTTTGCCTCACCATATTAGAAAAACTAATATTTCGTGCATTGTCTCATGTTATTGTAGTTCATACTTATTTTGTTTCATTTATAATGTGCCCGCTTCAAAAATGGTGACCGCTTGTGTTGTAGCGTGCACGCGTTTTTCGCGTTTGAGGTGTCTACGATTTTCTAATTTATCCTCGACTAGTTGACATATTCTTTTCGAATAAACTGAATCGTGTTCAGTACATTCTGGCCTACAAGTCAAACGCATACTTACTAACTAATATTATTTTTTCATGTACTCTGTGTACCACGAAGTTGTCGATTCCAAATGAATAAAATTCCATTTTCGTAGGCTAATTTCCCTCAATAATTTCCGTGCTTTTACACATAATGGTGTAGTTACTCTATATAAACTATCAATGGTAACTGGCGTTCCCCTTACAAATGCACCCCTTTAAAATGGGATTTTTAATTTTTTTTTCAATGCTTGATCTTGTAGATAATCGGTCCTTACTATCTTGTTATTCGCCAGTGTATTTTGTACCGTCTCAATACAATTTTAGATAAAAAACTCACTATTACAATGCCCGCGGAACATCTTGTAGATAAAAATCTTAAACTTTTTCACATAATAGGTTTTTGTAGTAGAAAACTAAGATAAATTTGAGATTTAACTGAAAGATAGTATAAAAAATTGTTAAACGTAGCAATAAATGCCGATTTCCAAGTGTAGTATAAGCGGCTATATCAATATAATACTTCAAATATTTAGACATTTTAAACTACGAAAACTGTTCGCGACCATGACGACAACAACATCCAAGCCCATGCCAGGATTCCGGGACTCCTGGGATGTGAGGCAGCAACGTTAGCCACTAGACCACAGAAGGTCGGCTATGTTTTATCCCCAGAAGATTATAAATTATTACGGATACGTTTCATGTAATGCCTAATTTTATTCACTAAATATTAGAGATTGCTCAAAAACATGTCTAATTATATGAATATTATCGAATACCATTAAAAAGTTAGAGCAATCCATGTTTTTTCCCGATCGGCGTCCCACGGAAAATTGCAGAATTTCAAATCTGGATTCTTTAATACTATAAGGGAGCAATGAAGAACTCAGAAAATTGTTCCAAAACTTTTCCTCAAAATTTTATTCATTTTGAATCATTAACTTTTTTAAAACATCTAATGCATACAATAACCAAAGGCCACCACTTTACTTACACCGACCTCTGCCAGAGGTAGCAAGTATCGCCGTTGGGTTGGAGTATACGGCTGCAACGTCTAACTTCGGCTCTTCAATAGGTGAGTAGTGTGCTCGCAAATATTAAGGAAGGTTATCGGACGATGATCAAATAAAATGTTCTACCATCCCTCAAATCTACCCGTTTTGTGACGAAAAATAACAAACAAAGATGTTTTAGTCGAAAAATATAAATACTTCGTACTAAAAAGTGGCGAGCCCTGCTCACAAAAGTACTCATAACCGCCTTATCGACAAACTGAAGACAAATGTCAAAGAAATAAGTGACTAACAATTCGAGGATTATGTATTATTAATTAAATTAAATTAAATTGATAAATAAACCTGGAAAAAATCCAACTCATGCTTCATCGTGTTGTCTACTCCCAATAATCTTCAGACTACTAGAGAAACTATTATATGTAAAATCTTTCCTCCTCAACAACGGATTACTTACCATCAGTTTGGGTTTTTGATAGAAACATTCAACTGTTCAACAAGTCCATCGTATTGCACAAGAAATGAATATAGAAAACAAAGAATACTGGTCTGCAGTATTCCTCGACATAAGCCAAGCATTATATAGACCAGCGACTGCTTTACAAAATCAAGAATTTTTTTAACCTGAGCTACTATGAAATTTTTAATTCTTTCATAACAAATAGAATGTTTCAGTTGCATCTATGGTCCACAATACAGTGTCCTTGTCCCGTTACTTTAATCCCAATGCACTGCTGACATTCCAGTAACACAAAACAGGAATATTTGCCGATGAAACTGCCATCCTCTCCAGTCATCAATATTCCAAAGTAGTTGCCATTCATCTATACGATCTAGAAGAATTTCTACAATAATGCACTTTAAGGTTTACGAAAATATCAACACTCTATAGCGCACATCTCAGTTTATTTGCTTTAAATTAATTTAAATCGTCAGTTTTTTCATATAACTTAACCGCGTTAGTGTTTTCCTGTTGAAATGCGTTGCTACACCCATTTTTTAATTATTATTTAAATTTAAGTATAGAGTAAATTTCTGTGTTAAATGATTAAAGCATAGCTAGGTACAGGTAAACAATTCCAGGAAGGAGCCGCAAGAATAGGCCACAATTTCTCAGAAACCGCCCTTGTCCTTAGACAGCCAAGCAGCATTTTTTATAACCAACCAGGAAACATTTCATATTTGGCTGGTGATGCTGAAGCCAGTTTCCAAACATTTGGATAGCTGCAACAAAAAGGGAGATGGAAGAACAGCTGGGCAAGAATTTTGCAGAAAGCGAGAAAGTCATTCTTGGCTGAGACTTGACGGAGTGATGATCGGGAGAAGAACGGAGGCAGAAGTAGATGACCACGTAGAAGAAAGAAAGAACCGGGCGTTGCTCCTAGTATTCGGGTAAAAATCGTTTCTGGTAAGCTGTCGGAAGTTTCCTTCCTGGAAGTGTTGCGACGATAAGGTTAAGTTTTGTTGTTTTTTTATTAAAATTTATTTTTCCGTGTTTCCATCCTAAGACGCGGTTACCGTGGAGAAAGAGTATCGTGTTGAGCAGCCGGAAATTTATGTTTAATACTTAGCATATTCATTTCGTAAATATTTTCTTTTATTTTTTTGAATAAATATGAATTTGTAAAATTTAATTTTGATTTCATTTACGGACCACGTTGTGCACCACAAAAAGTTACGTTCATACTGCGGAAATGTACTAGCTCCACAGTAACAATGATATACCTAAAACAGCGGAATATATCTGGGAATCCAGATAGACGAAGAAACTGAACTATAAGAAACACATTATATTAAAGAGAAAGCAACCTATGCCTTTTGCTGATATTCCAATTCCTTGTAATCAAATTTCATTTTTTAGAGCGTAATCGCGAGGCCTGTCTTGACGAGACGGTTAAATAGGATATCCAAGTATTTCATGTGTTCGTAAACCGTAAATGAAGTTAGAATAATTTTTGTAAAATTATATTTGGATCTCGAATTTATAAAGCCACTTTGATATTAGTATATTAAATTTTATTTTAAAAAAGTTAATATTTATATCTAAAAGAGCATGATATCTACAGGGTTAAATTGTGGGCCGTGTAGCAGAGAAAATAGTCCAGGCGCGTAAATACATAAAGTTCCTTTTTTTTCTTGTCTCTCGTCCGCGGCGGTGGAGCAAGCAGCTGGAGTCCGTAGGTTCGCCCCTCGGAACTCGTAGATCGTGATGTTCCACCCCGATCCCTGTTCGAGGACACCCTTCCTTTGCGTGGCAAGCGATCGATCGTCGACCAACTTCCTCGTTGTTCCTTCTCCTAACTCAACTCATCGCCGACTCTCCTCTTTTTCTCTTAACTTCTCCTCACGTTGCTCCTAGGACCCTCCTTTTGGTATGCCACGTGATTATGACATCCAATTGCATTTCAAGACATTTGCCGCTATTTCCAGGGTTCCTAGAAGGTTCTGCAGGTCAATAACTTTCCCTGCAGACTCAGGTCAACTCAGTAATCCTCCCGGGATGACAAACATCACGATTTCCGTTGGAATGCAGCCCTACGGACTCTCGCTTGCTTGACCGCCAGAACAAAAATTACGCTCATTACAAACGCTTATTTGAAATCTCGTAATCGCTTCTTCAATCAGAGTCAGTTTATCTTGGCATCATTATTATAGTGTTTATTAATGGTTTCCGCCTAAATAGGTCAACTATCGATAATATCTTTATGATCAGACAGATCTATGAAAAATACCATGAGCATGGCATCGAACTCCATAACATTTCTATCGATTACACGAAGGCCTTCGATTCACTGGACAGAAACCAAATTCCCCAGTGATTAAGACGCTAAGCAGTCCCAACAATGTTAGTAAAATTAATAGGACTAACATTGGAAAATATATCAGCAAGAATTAAGATTACTAATCAGTTAAGTGAACAATTTTTTCTTAACTACGGGGTTAAACAAGGTGACCCGTTATCAGCCACTCTATTCTGTGTCGTCATGCTTGAATATTTCTACAAGACAAAAACAATACTTAGTGTATGCAGATAATATTCTTTTCACATCAAGAAAAAAGAGCTCGTTAGAACAAACATTCAAGAAACTAAAAGAAATGTATTTCTCCTATGGGCTTATAATCAACCAAGATAATATGCAGAACGAGCGTTGGTCTGGCAACAGTTTTTACGACTGATGACATCAAATACCAAGAAGTGACCTTGTGCAGATACCTGGCAATAATTCTTAAAGGGAGTAACTCCATAGAAGAAGAAGTTAAAGAGAAAATAGTTTCTGGTAATAGGTGTTATTTTGCTTACAGAGACCTAGTTAAAAGCAAGTTACTATCCAAAAAGGCAAAATTGAAATTGTATAGGTCGGTAATAAGATCAATAATCTCATATGCAGCCGAGAATCGGACATTGAAAGGAAGGACATCAAAAGACTGCAAATATTTGAAAGGAAGGCCCTGCGAACGATTTATGATCCAGTTAAACTCTCATGTGGAAATGGAGAATACGAAAAAATGATGAATTAGATAAAATAATTCAATACAGAAATATAGTGAATCATGTGAAATCCCTCACATTAAGTTGTTTGGGACATCTACACAGAATGAGCGATGAAAGAAATGCAAAAAATGTTTATAACTGGATACCGCTTTCAACTAAAATACGAGGCAGAGCGAAGACCAGATGGAGACGAAGTACTAAGTGATATTAGGAGTCTCGGAATTAGAAAGTGGACGTCTAGCTTCTAGAAAAGAAATGAGTGGAGACACGTTGTGGATCAGGCCAAGACCATACAAGTTGTCATAGTTCCTTAAAAGAAGCAGTGTTGAATAATGTTACAATCGCAATTCATTCCAAACAATAACAATGTTATGCAGTGTCCCTTGTCTGTAATTTGCACAAACACAATTGTAATAAATATAATGAATAATGTTTTGTCGTCTCTGAAATCTCGAACAAGTACAGTGGGCAAATTTTATATGGGCGAAGTCTCCGTTGTCCGATGGCATATGGAGTAAAGCTACCAGAGAAGAAAGAGTACCCTTGGATGAATGCGGCAGACGTCAGAGTTGTTTGTTAACTACACGAACAAAAAGAAAATTCAGACACACAAACTTCCACTTCTCCCAGCCTAGTCTCTCTCACTGGCGGGTGATCTTTGCAGACCTAGGTGAAACCAGAAACTCAGATATATCGTTCAAGTCACAATATGTCAAGTTGCGTTATATGTGGAACGATTCCCGCGCGATCATTTCCGATTTTGATGAAAATTTTGCACTTTCCACTTAGATACCTTAGATGGACCTCTGGGTCATTCCATGTGAAGTGGTCTGCGGATCCCCGCTCCACCATCTCCAATTTCATTGAAATTTTGTGTGAATGTTAAGAAATGTCGCCAATGAACATTGGTAAAGTTTTACTTATAGAGATATAGTCATTTTATGACTTCGTACAGTAAACTTTTACTATACACCTCGAAAATTTCAGCAATTTTGAGATGTAATATCTGTAGCAATATTTTATTATAAGACATGAAAAGTGGCCGTCTTTTACCAAATTTTGTGCTCTTTGAACCCTAAAGAACAAAAAAATGTATGAAAAAATTTGGCATGTATGCATAATTTGAAGAAAAATCGGTCGAAAAAATGAGGGTGTGAAAAAAAAATTGTAAGTTTGGCTTCTTATATCTCTGAAGATATTATGAATTTTTGAAATTTTGTACTAAATAACTTTACATCACATTGGTTTTGACTGTAAAATTTCATTTACCTGCTACTATCCAGTACTTCACAAATTGAGTCTAACTTTGATGATTTTTACAAAAGGGTATTTTCATGAAAAACTATCTTACATAATCTTTTTTAAATTTTTTTTAAGGAGTATGTTTTAAACCTTATTATAAAGTGGGAAGGTTCTTTCAATCGCGGACGTTTAAGACCTTAAACTTGAGGACAAAAGTACATTTCTGTAGCAGTCATACATGGAATTGACGTGAAAACATCACAGGTTTTGCTAGTTTTTCCAATATCCTCAGCTGCTACTCCACCAGCTGTTTTTTTTTCGTTACCACTTTCGGCACTCGTTCAATGTTTTATTTAATGTAGTCAGTTTTATGGCTACTGCTCAAACTTTCAATTTTAATAGGAGCTCCATAAGTCAGTCAAACTCCGATTGACAGTGTCCGAAACGTCCATATAATTGTCTGGTGATGAAGACTCTAATGTGCCTTGGACCATAGAAATGAATTCAGCATTATTTTATTGTATAAAAGAAAATATACTTATAACAAAGTTATGTATTATAAACTATAATAAATTACTCTTCTCCGATTCTTCTATAAATTCCTTTATTGAATAGAAGGAGTGGCTAAGCAAAAATGAGCGTAATTCAGTGTTAAATTTACCTTGATTATCGGACAACTGTTTAATTCTGTGCGGCAGTCTGTTGAAGATGGATAATGCACACCTTTCTGTGCAATTGACAATGTTTTACATTTTTTATACAGATTATTTTTGTTCCTTGTATTGAAGGGATGAATATCAGAATTATTCAAAAATAAGTGCCTATTTGTGATTAAAAATAACATCAATGAATAAATGTATTGGCACGTCAAAGTGAAAATACCTAACTTTTTGAACAGATTTCTGCAAGAAGTTCGTGAGGAAACCTGACATATTGCTCTAATAACACGTTTTTGACTAATAAAAATCTTATCTATGCCTACTGAGTTGCCCCAAAATATAATACCATATGATAAAATAGAATGAAAATATGCAAAGTATACTAATTTTCTTGTTTTTAAATCACTGAAGGTGGACATTGCTCTGACAGCATATGTAGCTGAGCTGAGTTTCTTCAGTAAATGGGATTAATTGACTGTCATGATCTGAGAGACCATTCACAATTGGCTTAATACTGTAATTTTCATAATGAGTTATATCAATGAACATATTATCTATGGCAGTACCTTTTGAGTTTTGTACTCTAGTGGGAAAATTGACTACTGCATATAAGTTGAATGTGGAAGTTAATATTTCTAATTGTTGTTTCTTTGTGTCTTCCAATAGGAAATCTATATTGAAATCGCCACACATGATTATTTTCAACTTCATTTTGTAAAGTTGAAGTAACAATAACTCTAATTGTTTCAAAAATACTGCAAAGGAACCTATAGGTGATCTATAAACTGTTACAATAATTAATTTTGAGCTTTGAAGTTCAATTACCGTAGCACAACATTCAAAGTCCTGCTCAATGCTGTAGGGACTAGTGTCAATACTTTTAAACTTAAAATTATTACATACATACGTAGCCACTCCTCCTTTTTCTTTTACAGATCTACAGAAGTAGGATGTAAGTGAATAACCATTTAAATTTACCAAACCTATTTCTGTGGTTTTCAGATGATGCTCTGTAATACAAATGATATCTACAGATTTTTTACAGTCTTTTTCAACATCTGTTATGGATATGATAAGCTCATCTGCTTTATTAGCTAAACTTCTGATATTTTGATGATAAACTGTTATGCTTTGTTTATTAATTGCATTGTGATTATTTTTATTATTGAGATTTAATTTATGGTTATGATTTGTGACTACTTGAATTTGAATTTCCTTTAGGTTACTTAAATTTACAGGTTTACTTATCCTAAAAAAGGACGAGTAAACAC